>CM073771.1:78217321-78485799 GCA_037158775.1 Hetaerina titia | reverse complement strand
TTTCAGATTGTAAAAATCATTCACCTTGACCGGGAATCGAACCCGGATCCCTCGATGTCCGGCCGAATGCTTTAGCCAGTGAAGCTATCAAGACATCCTCCAACTCTCCGAAATTTTGGGGACTTTAGAGGAACAAGATGTTGTGACAAAATACCGTTTCTTGGAGTTTGTTAAGGATTAATTCTCTAGCATAAATTGGAAGGATGTCTCTTTGGCAATGATGCTTAAAATGTATTATTAGCCCCATCGTAAGATGGTAGGAGAGATCATGAAAATAAAATTAGAGGTTTAGAGTGTAGGACAGATAGATTTATGTTATGTAATTTTTTCCACGAACGATAAGGTATGAAAATAACGTTGTCCAACCGCGTTGGGAGAGAAAAGTGTTTTGGGTCAAAAGCAGTCTGACGTATAATCACCCCCTGCCACACACCCTAGCGGTGGTTTGTAAGGTAGCATTATGTATGCGTGTATGCATCACAGATAACAACTTTGACCGCGAAAAAACGCTCTTTCAGGGACTTCACCAAAACTTTGGGACACGTCGTTCTTTTATTTTTGACCCGGAATGTTGTCAAAGCTAATTATTGTAGATTTTAGGGCCCTATGAAGCCTACTCCTAAGGAGACTAAATTACACAATTGAGCTCTACGCACTTCTAGCCTTCGTTTGAAACACGGATTTTTGTCCTTAAGGCCCCTCCTCAGACTTGGTGCAACCCCTTTTTGAATCCTTAGTTGAGACCCCGTCCCACGCACCTTCTCCACCCCTTTCAACGACCCTCCTCTCCTCAACTCTTACGCATTGCCTTGCCTTAACCCCACTCCCGAAACCCTCTCCTCCTCCTCGCAAGGGCCGGAATCACTTCTGTACTCGCCAAACTAACGTCCAATCCTCCACGCGCCACTGTCCTCTACTCGTACAACCAACGAGTCCTCATATACTCTTCCTATTCGATCGAGATCATATGGCATTGATTTCGGATTGATTTAATGTTTCCAGTTCAGTGAAAGGTTACCGAAATTAACATATTGGAGAATTAATAGTGCATTGTACTTCCGAGTCCCCACCATTCTCTTTGTCTTTCTATCGTGGTCATATTCCATTGAATGGCTTCATTCCCCTTTCGATAAGGGACTTCACCGATTGATTCGATGTTATCATAGGCTTTATACGAGACGCATGCGCCCTACCCTATATGTATCGTCAATTTCACATACCGCAGGGTCTATAATGGAAGGACCAGATCGAGGTGTGAAAAATTTCCCTCGTTCTCAATGATCGCCATAATACCACATTTGGTGTGTTTATCCACTGAATTCTTCAAAAATTTATCTAATCTGAGCGCTATAGTGCATAGGAGGAGAATAGTGCCAATACTTCCGCTTTTGTTGGATATTTCCTCAGTGCCCTTCGTCTTCTGTGAGGAATCTTCTGTATACTCAATGGGTAACAGCAGAAGCCAAACACACTATGGGAAACCAATGGGAAGAGTGGTCTTCCAAAACTATATGCTTTTTCAACGAGGCGCAGGGTGTAGAATGGGATGGGGGAGATCGAGGCGTAAAGAATTTGACAGTTCTTCTCTCCGTGATCACTAGATTGTTCTATTTTGCCATTAGACGACAAAGAGTTTGCGACAGTAAATCGTCAATGTATGGCCAATAATCAAGAGTTCATTTTTTCTCAGTAATTGCCGCAGAAGTAGGATTCTAATTTTATTTCGGGGGCAAAAGACAGAAATTAACGCAAAGAATCGAATTTCATCACGTGTAAAAAAATCCATTGGTGGGGGAAAACGAGAAGTGAAACCAAAATTTGCTATCGATACGATGAAATAATTAAAAATCACGCCAGAATGGATAATATTAAAGCTTCAATATAAAATACTCAAATTGTGATGAAAGAAAATAATAACAACGTTAAAAAGTATGTAACGTCGATTTGAACCACGGTCCATTAACATTAGTGTCCGGGGAAATCCACCATATTTCCTTGTATGATCTCCCGAGAATGTGGACTTTCGTTCAGAATATGCACTGCGTATACTGCCCGAGATGATAAAGCTTAGGATGAAACTTATAATGATTTGAATGACGTCCAACATGCAATCTCAAAACCTTTCTCCACGGGATTGCGAAATCCGCCCACGATCCCATCGCGTAACGATCTGCTGAATGCACAGTCATTCAATGACGACTAGAAGGTATATTTATCTATAAATCAAATTTGAGTTTCCGAGTGACGTATGCCACTCTCGGCTTCTGCGGGAGAATTGTGAAAAGTGGAAGCAACGGCCTTGATTATACGGATAGAAGTCGAGAGATAATTTCGAACGTCATCAGCGTCAGAAATCTGAGCATCGGTTTGTCCGAGCTTTCCATCTTTCTTTCCCTAAGCTCTTACCTCCTCCTTACAATCACATAGGTACTGATGATGAAAAACTCCAGGCATCCAAAAAAAACCATTGGTTTCAAATTCGATTTTGGATTTATAACAAAATATTTATTAGCTACTTTTTTGTTAAAATGACGCCAATTATTAGAAATATATAATAGGAACTGGCATTGAAGGTGTTAGGAGTAAATTCGAAGGATCTGTGTGTCATTTAAACTGAGAAAAAAACACATTGCACTGTGTAATGATCTATTAAAACCGCAACGCGTTTTCACCCACATGTAATTTTTAAGAGAGAAGTGATGGTTCTCGAAGACTTCGTTCCAGTGGTTACGTACGTATTATAGGGAGGGATTGATGGATGGGGGAAGAGATTTGCTGGAAGTGAATCGTACGAGAGTGGAGTGAGGAAGGGAAGTCCAGGTTGAATTTTATGAGAAATACATTGGGTTATTATTCATAAAAAGAGGAACTTAAAAAATTGGAGAATGTAGATTCGTTTAGCAGATGAACTAGGCACCTGTACTTAGGTAGTAGTAATCATGGAAAGAATCATAGATATGTCACGGCAACAGTAAAGACTCATGATAATCATTACATGAAGGCGAATATTTTTTAAGCCCATCGATTAGGTATTCGATGGCACTGAATAATATTTACATGATGTACTGCGTTCTCAGTGTTCCCTAGTCGCGCCTCCATCTTTCTCTACCTTCTTCTGGATTACGTCAAAGACGGTAACCTCCCTCCAGTTAATCTTAATCCCTTCATCCGAACCACAGTTATCGACATGAAGTTTGATGAGCCCACCTAGTACTGAGCCCAAAAGCGTATAAAAGTCACACAACAGGGAAGGGTGGGGGGCAGTTCCTGATCCTATGCCTCCGGTGGTTTCCCAGGAAGTTCTGGTACCCGAAAAATGCAGCCTGGATAAATCTGAGGGTGCCCAGAGCATCCCCACGAATAGAACCCAGGTCCTCCGATCATTAGTCCAATGCTATACCCATTGGACTACCAACTTCTCTAGGACTCTATCATTCTCCCGAAAAATATCTCCATTTACTCCAGTTCTCTCTCCTCCGCCGTCCTTATTGTCTGTTCCACAAATATATAGATAATTTAGTTCCCCCTACATTTTTTCAAAGACGAATTAATACGAGTTTACGTAGTAGGCTCTCCGAGAATACCTTCTCAGCAAACGACAAACGAATTAGGCCATGAAAATGGGTAATAACGGAGTTCAACAAGGGCAACAAAATATTTTTCGATTACAAAGTTTTGAACAAAACTTTCAGACCCAAAACGATCCCTAATGCCTTTTTTAAATGGTTTTCCGCAAGAAGCGTTTTTTTAATTGTCCACAGGAAATGATTTTTCGCTTTATTTTTAACATTTACGCAAAGTGCTATGAAACGTGATGCACAACTTATAAATATAAAGTGGGCCATAAAATGTAGATCCCCTGAATGAATGGGCTGTATGACATTGGTACATATGAGAACTTTTAAGGGAAAGAAATGTAAAAAGCACGGCATTCCTTATATTGTACGCGTACTCGTTTACTAAAGAGGACATAATTTTCCGTAATTCAAGATTTGGCGGCTCAACCCAGTTTTTCTAAGACTATGGAGCATCCGATTGCCAAGAAATTTAGGATCATATGCAACTGGAAAGGGAACTAATCTGACCATCTGATGAAATCTTTCAGACATATTCACCCTCATAAATGCTATGAATTACCAGATAAAAAAGTATTCTTCACATGATTTCCTGAACCAAAACCTAATTCCGTGGGAAGGTTATCCACCCTCACGGCCTGCCTTATTTTAATTCAATTCTCAATAAACCCTTCCCATCTCATCCTCGAGTAAGCCTGGACATAAGCTATCTTCATCTACGTCATATTTTCTTTCTATGTCTAAGTTTGCTGGCATAATCTTTTAACCGTACATTTCTCTCACTGTCCTCATTCATGGATGCGTCGTACAAACTTGAATGGAATGGAAATACACTTTTATGTAATAAACAAATGAATAAGATAAATTAAACATCTTTAGGGCGCAACGAACGGGCGGAAATACCTTCCGGACGGATCACACGATAATGCCCTCGAAAGAGCATCGAGCGACCGGTTAATCACCACACAAACACACACGCCCTTATGCACACACCCCCACTCTCTCCTCACCCCACGCACCCTTAACGTCCTTACCATCGTTTCAAAACAACGGCCGGAACCGAAAGGAAACCCTCTCGCGTGCTGCCTTCTTCCCACCACTTACTACGTAAATCCACTCTGGTCCCTCCCCTCCCTTCCACTTTGAAAAAATCATCATCCCCCACACTAAATTCTGGTAACACGTGATTATTAATTAATCTCATGGCGGTCGTTTCCCATTCTAATTAAGCCAACCTCTTCGGCAAAAGCGTAACACACTGGCAAAGGATATCTCCCCAGCACTCCTGCTGGTTTAGGAAACCAATTAATCCCTTCCTCCGGGCTGACTGGCCCTACCTGGCTGCGGTCAGTCCTCTTCGGCAACGGCCTTTCTACCTCACCTCCCCACCCACGTCCCTCACACGACTCCCCTTTCACGCCCTATCCACCCCTCCGAACCCTTTTGGTATCCTCCTCCAGTCTCTTCAGTCCTCTCTCGACTGCCTTGGGCTTCAATGACTACTCCCCCAACCCCAACTCCGCCTCCAACCCACCCTCCAAATCCACTCCCTCTCGCCTTCAAACGCTTTCTACAACACCGAGGGGGGGGGCGAAATACCGTTTGTCATGTTTTTTGCTTTAAAACGAATATTGTTTCGACATCTTCTTATACTTCGGAAACTAAACGGTGTTGCGGTTATTCGAGTTTTATTGGAACATGGGCGAATGTTTTATTGGAACATTATGATCGAACCTCATCCCGCAAACTTGACCAGAACCCAGACTCGAGCGAGTGAAATTGGGAGACCAAGTATGTGAAACACTCGCCCATGTTCCAATAAAACTCGAATAACCGCAACACCGTTTAGTTTCCGAAGTATAAGAAGATGTCGAAACAATATTCGTTTTAAAGCAATAAACAAATTTCTCTCGATTTTTCCTGTGGTTCTCCAGTTGTGAAGATCCTTAGACACGAATTCGTGAAGAACGCCATCTCGTGCTAGACGTAAATTCCACAGAGAAGTATGAATCCAGCAAAAATAATCCACGTCGAAAGTCGTAAAAAATCATCGCACGAAAGTGTTCACGAGTTAACTCAATTTTTTCGCTGAGACTAAATTTTCGAGTCACTGTAAACAACACAAGTTACGAGCAAACGACAAAATGTTTTGAAGAAAGCGTTAAAAAGGGTCAAACTTTCGGATGAAAACGTCAGATGGCGCCTAAAGCACTTAGTGTTGTCAAGGCTCAACATACGATATAAATAGCAACTCTCGTATTTATGTGGAAGCTTATTTCGCCCTGATTGGTTTATCAAAATAATTAGGAAATAAAAATATTATTTTAAATGTTTAATCATATGAAACGTATACGTGAAACATAAAGGGTCAAGGGAGGTCCCCGTGAAGAGGACCACGAGATAAATGGGCGTAAAGTACATGGATGACAGCATTAGCAAAAGGCGAAGGGTTAACCAATGTTTGGATTGTTATATATGTTCCTCATAATGAAATAAATGTTGACATATAGTTTCTGATAAGTATCCTCCACTAATAACAAATGTGAAATGTAGAAATTTGTTTAGAGAAAATGTTTATTCGCTGCATTCAGGTTTCTCTCTTCAGTCACATCTCTTCTCTCACGTTTCTGACGGGGACAACGAGTCGATTCAATAGATCAAAAACTTTTAATTATAAACATTACCGGTCGTTTAAGATGCACATTGACCTTTACCTCGCTCACCTATTATCAATCGAAGTAAAAGTTTTTATAAATTAGGTATTCCGAAATTGTCACTATTACATGTAGAGAGTTGCATTAGAGTAATACATTACGCCATTAGAGAGAAAAAAAACGTTTTTAGATTGTAAAACGTTTTAACTTTAAATATCATAAAAATCATCGCACGAATAAAAAATAATTTGCGTGATAAATACTTAACAATATCATTCATCTCCAGTTTATTTTACCACGGTCACGTTGAAGGTTGTACGACTACGATGATTCATTTTTAAAAGCCACATAAATGCACACATTCAAATTTATACCATTAATACTTATTACTGCATGAAGGTCATATAAAATTAAAATGCCTGATGCAAACATTATTCAAGTTGATAAATAAAAGCAATCACACGTGCATCTGTTAAAAATTAAAAAGGAATTGTAATAAAAAGCTCAAAGAATTAAATGCATTGCCAAATTCAAAACGAGGGATACGAGAATTTTATTTGCGTGGGTTTCTTTTCCTTTCCCTCACAGACGGGAAACCCTGACGGGATTTTACTTCAGCTTGATTAACATTACGCACTTCGAAATTGATATTCGATTAGTCAACGCAGCCAACAAAATCAACAGGACTTAACGCGTTCCCGTGGACGCAGCGATAATCTACGGCGTACCTCTAGATCTGTTTAGTTTTATTGTTTTTTGTCCCATTCATTCTTCCATATGAAATGACCGATCGAATTGATTTTATTCCCGATTCCCACCCACCTATTTACAATATCTACCGCCATAAAAAAGAGCTCCCCCTAACTGTCCAACAATTGAATAAGTCACTTCGTTGAATGCGTAGTCATTGTGCGGATGCCTAATTGAGGCCGAGCGCATGCAAATGCGTGGGAAGTGGACAGGTGTCTTTCATCATGGCTCACCGCTTTCCACATCTTTTTTCGGATGAAGAGCAATGCATGAGGCATTTTTTGTGGGGAGAAATGATTACTGTAAATTACTGAACCGTAGAAAGAAAAAGAGATGCAAATGAATTGCGAACATGATGCTGAGACTCTAGAACCTTTTCTGGCGATATTTATTCAATATTTAAATTCACACACAAACCTTTGACGTCACCTAACCACGTACGATAATCGTGTAGTCATCAATACAAATGCATTTGGAATGAGAAAGAATTTAAAGGGATAACATTAAGATAGGGGGACATGAAGTCGTTTTTCGCATTTTGATGGAGAAAAAAAATCCCCGAAAAATTCACGAATACCATCCATTCAATGCATTGTATTCTACCTATTCAAATATAGGTTTTGAACAGTCCCTAACGACTATTTACTCCTATGTATTGCGAGAACTTCCCATTTCTTTGCTCTAAAATATTTCTTTCTAAAGGTCATCACAACTTCTGCCTGCCTTCATGATGTCTAGAAAGCCTACTCTTATTTCCCCTCTACCTCGCTTACTCAAAGTTCTCCCTATTATCACAGCCTCCAACATACCAGTGGCTCTCAATATTTCCTTCACCCGATTTTTCTGCCTTGTTTAGGTTGCCGCCGGCAGCATTCTCTATCCACCCACCGTAATTAAAACTTCATCACATCTATTTCCAATCTGCCTACCTCATGAATATCGACCCAGTGGAACGGTTCAGGTGAATTCTAATGAGATATTTTTTTAATGTTAGCGTATCTCTGTGTGTGATTGTGTATGCATATATATATATATATATATATATATATATATACATTTTCTGTATATGTATATATATATACACACACACACAAACATATCTATATGCATAATATATACATACATAAATGAATATCAATACATTATACCTGAATCTGCCTAAATAATATATATATATATATATATATATATATATATATATATATATATATATATATATTAGAACAGATTTATATATTTATTTCTGTTCTAATATAAATATTATTTAGGGAGAGTCAGTTCTTTTCCCTGACACTGTGGATTTACAGAAAACATGGTGAAGCACCACAAAACCATTCAGGGCTTTGTTTTAGCTATGACTGCCTAGATACATCAATTTGACTGTTACCAGCTTTAGCAATTTCGCTACAGCTCCACCAAAATTGATGTAATGTCTGATTAACTGAAAAAACTTCTAGCACTATCACTTCTGAGTCGACAGCATAAAGGACTGTATTTGAAGAGAGATTTGAGTAACACCCCCATAAACCTCCTTGACTCTGCACACGATGGGGAGAACAAATCCCGGGAGTAGGAAATTGTTCAATATCAATGGCAAGCTATTAGGGGTTGAAAAGTTCAACGCCCCGAACCAAGGACCCCTCCGTCAGAAAAGCTCTCCACACGATATCAAGCACTGGAAACGGATTACTGGCAAATAAATTCAGCACATCCGGGAAAAGAACCCTGAACCTCAGCGTGGGGAGCTAATACAACAGTCTCCGAATCAGCTTCCTACCCTAAAGGAGCCCAATTACGCTCCACGACAAGGAGCGATTTATGCACTCAGCTCATTCATTCCCTCGTCTCCCGGGATACTTTCAGGAAGAATGGTTGTTTTCCAATGCCGAGGTTCATTCACCAAAGAGCAAGCATGGCAAGTAGACCGAACCACCTCAAGATCTTTCGTAATATTTCTCAACACTGTTACAAATATGACGAAATCAGTTGCCTGTCAAATTACATAAAACAAAAAAAGACAAAATATTATATTCCTACTGTCAAAGGTAAACAGTCAAGCGATAAATTTCATTATGATATACTCGTACTTCCTCTTAAGTTCTACCTGAAACGTAACGTAAAAGTGAACTTCGACTCAGGCACCGCAGTTAAAATTTTCTTGTTTGTCACCAGAGGTTTTTGTAAATGTTTTTCGTAAATGTGCGTCGAGCAACATGGAATGCGGGACTGGGACACGCAGAGCGTAGCAGTACCTTATTCAAACAGTAGTACCTCGCACAGATCAGAGTTTGGCAAGGATGTTGGTATCAAATGAGAAATTAACCTTGGTAATGTTACGAAGGTAAAATACCGGAAGGTACGCAATTGTCTTTTCTCTCGGAATAACTGCGTGTTCTCGCCAAATCGTAGGCATGATGATCCGTCCGCCTCGCCCTCTCGCAAGAGTTTGAGCACGTGCTGAAAAGCAGCTCGATTGAACGTACTGCACTTTGATCTCGAAAAAAAATAGTGTCGGATCTTTAAGTTACACGAATGGGGGCAGGGTGGGGTCCAATATGCGAGTTAACACGGCACCGCCTCCGGTCCAATATCCATCCATCCGCCCTTCATCGCTCTCCCATCTCATCGTCCCCAAAGTTCCTCCTCGTCCGATGAAGACCCTCAAAGGGGTCCGTCCCCTTGCCACCCCACCACCCCAGTCGCACAACGAAAGGCCTTTTCGGACCGACAAACTACCGAGTCTGACCGAGTCGGCGTCCCCCGATGACGAAGCGAGCCCCTTTCACGGCCGAACGAGAACACCGCATTATCCCTTCCCCGAGCAAGGGATTATATCGAAAGCATCTGCTTCCACGGATGCCTCCCCAAGAGCGGGGCTCTCTCTCTCCTCATCATCTCGTATCACCACCAACACCCCTGGAGTTCAACCTCTTCCCCTCTCTCCAAGCGAGTGCCCCCTTTGTCCCACCCGAAAATTTACACCTAGTCTCACCGAACCATTTTCCGCAGGGTCCTAGGATGACGTCCAAATAGGTCGGCTCTGACAACCCGGAACGTGGATGGTTCTCATTTACACGATGAAGCATCCAAGACAATCAGGATTAATCAATTTGTTCAAGTACGCGAAAGTACATCTGGGACGACCGGGATTAATCAATGTTTTCAAACGCGATGTATATCTACGAATAAACACAACCCTATTCCAATTGATCGCCTGTACCAGAATTCTCTCGTTAGTAAATTGCATTCCTGTGCGCACGACACCAAATATGATTCATCACGAAGTTCATGAAATATACCAAAAACGTGATTGGCTGCTTGCGGCGATAATCCCATCTTAAAGATTCAATCAAAAATGTAGAACTTTTAATGCGGCCAGAAAATTACTTAATAAGAAATGTATACAAACAAGTAACTTACCATGATGCCTGATTTATGTTATTTAACAACTTTTAAGAAGTAATTACCGTTCAAAAAAAGAGCACGGGAAACAATAAATAAGGAAAGGCCTTCATCTCATACAGGCATCCACGCTACTGATATTCTTTGACAAAAACAAACTCAAATTCTAAGAAACTGCTGGACTTTGAAAGGAGTCATCCGCTAAATGCGCATTGCAATGAAACAATTTCAGAGTGTATAAATCGTTCGCCTTGACCGGAATTCGAACCCGGACATTAAGGGATAGGGGTTCGATCCCGGTTAAGGCGAATAATTGCCACACTCTGAAATTGATGCATTGTAAAAAAGAGCTGGTAGCACAGATGTGTCTGAATGTGCAACAAAACAGTGTGATAGTAATACAAAGAACTCTTTTGGCAATGGAAATACTCTCTTCCTTATACGTTTTCATTCAATTCCTTATTTGTTTTCATAATTACAGTTTCAAAAAATATTTATGCCACAAATAAGCTGGGTTTGATAAATTTAGTTACGGTTTTAAGAAGCAATCTTAAAGCCACGTACGGGTACTTTATCGTTGGTTTATGAATGAAACGCGAAAAAGAGGCTTTCAAAAACTTGCTCGAAACAATATACTAATAAATCATTTCTTTCTCCCGTATAACTCGCGTACAAAATAGTATTAAGTGACTCGGCCAATGTTTAAAAAATAACTCATTTAAATATTCGTTTCCATCGGAAAGTTCGCTATCATAATATTCTAAACACGGTATAAATACGTAATTACGCTAATCGCGAATCCTAGTATTTTCCCTACGGACAGCACATAAATGATCGTGCACATGGTTTCAGTACGCTCATGTGGCAGGATGCGGTGCAAGTGTAGGTGAAACTAGGCCCCGCAGTCAATTAGCTAGAGGTCTGGGTAAACGAGCTGACCAAGTCTCCGGCTAATGACCTCCGACCCGACTCAACCGCTGCGCGGGTCGAAGCTACTCATCCAATCCAGCGCCACCACGGATAGGCGGGCTCTCGGTGTTGGATGCGGGGAGAGGGAATGCCCTGAGACCCAGCGGAGAGCGGTGAAGAACACTGGCGGACCGCATGCGACACATAAAATGCCCATTCACTCTTTTCAATAAGCATGGAAATGAACGGTTATTACGTTAACAACGAGGCTTCCAACATACATGGTCGATCACCAATCGAGGATGGTTCATAGGCGAATACTAAGTGTCGCATCCCCTACGCCGCGAGTGCTCGAAAATAAATATTGAGAACATCACATCCACGTGTTTTCTCGCTTCAAATTGGTGAATGTATCTTAATTATTCCAAAATTACAACACTGACCATTCAATTCAAATCAATGCAACGTTATTGATTTTTTTTTTAAATTGTGGTTTCCTGCATTTCAACTTATTTTTACTCATTTTATTTTTTGAACCCAAATCAAGATTTTGGAGGGATTACTTGATAACTACAAGCCAACCATTCAAAATAATGAACATTTCCTCGAATAAAGCCATGAAAAATGATTTGATGGCGGAGGTTAGTTCCACCAAGGTGTTTTTCGCACTGAAAATCAGCAAATGAAAGTAAGTAATTATTTTAAGCACGCGGTCGTCTAAAATCATATCCATCCTCAACGATGCATTAAAGAAAAAGAGAGTACATAATTTGCGTGTTTCTATCTGTGTAATGTATATTAAAATAAGACGCTCAATGAATACGGAAGCGAAAACAATATATCCTGGAGGGTAGAGATAAAAGAATACGATTTACGAGACTTAAAATAATATTATTCATAGAGTCACTCTCATATACGTCAACCATAAAGCCGTTATACCCAAGATATTTAGGTATTAGGAAGCCGTAAAATCATTTATTACGCATATGAAAATCACTTTATTTTAATATACAACAAACACGACCATTGACACAATAAAATGAAAAAAACTAAAGTTTAATCAATTTGTGCCTAGGTGACGAATCTAGTCTTATTCATTTTTAACGAAACTAACTTTTTAACCAGTAAATCAGAACAGAAAATTTAATTTTCTTTCCGAATTCCACATGGCATTTGGGCAGCCGCACTCCTTCATACATACTATATTCCGAACACAAATCAAAGCAGAAGTTACTGACGGGGACACTGATACCAATGGTAAAGGGCGGTGAGGGTTAAGGACTTGAAATGAAAGTGGTTGTCTGACGCGTGGGTGAGAAATCAGAAGAGGTGAGGGAGGAGGGCAGGTGAGAAGGGGGGAGGTCGATTCGATCTAAGAGTGGATCCCCTGTTGTTAGAGGAAATTTGCTGCAGACGCGAATGTTTTGGGTGGCACTCCGAGCACGAGGGATTCCCCCTCTGGGGGGTTTATTCTTTGCGACTGCCGACGTCACTGTGGCGAAGGAACCTCGACCCGAGGAACGCTCTGCTATTTTAACCCTTCTGTGCGGCGGAGTGTGTGATTGTAAGCCCCCGGCGGGTGACCTCTAGCACAAACACGTAAGCTTTTTTCTGAAAACATACCGCAAGGACGGACTGTAATTGGCACTCCACCTAAAATCACTTTAATTCCGAAGGTGTACGGACGATTTCAGGAATGGTGTGAGAGGGGGGGGGAAGAGAAAAAGGGAGGAATCCAGGAAGGATCCGCAATAATATGGAACTTAACCTCCCCCCTCTCTCGACCCTCATCGATGAAGAAGGTTTTTTATAACGCTCAGACGCAGATAACCGATGAGTTTCGCCGAGGATTTTTTTTATTCGACCTATCAGAACTTTCACTTTCTGTTAGCGACCTAGTTCGCCTATTTACCCAAAGCTCGTTCCATGACTCAGGGTCACTCGTGGAAAGAAAAGAATCCCACGCTCGGCTAGTAAATTCGGTTTAGACAAAGAATAACACCAAATGAGTCTCCCTGAGAATTGAGTAACTCGATATCCCTTCGCGCTTTTTGTGGAAACAGTCGTTCCCACAGCCGAACCTAAAAACGTTTCCAATTTAGCGAGGAAGAAAAGTAGCATTAGATTCGATGGCTGCTTCTAGGTTCGTAATAGAAATGTACCCTACAACCATAGGATTTTTATATTGAACTAGACTTATTGTTCTCGTTCTGAAGATATGTGCGTCTTTGTATGGGGAATTAACATTGGCAAGGTTAAATAATAGATTAAACCTCTTGCATAAATTGGAAGAATGTCTCTTTAGTGATGATGTTGAAAATGCATCATGAACCCCATCGTACTACAGTAGGAGAGATCATGTAAATAAAATTAGATTAAGAGCAGACCATATGGATTTAAGGACTCGAAATAACTTTATCCAACCGCGCAAGAGGGAAAAATATTTTGCGTGAAGAGTAGTCTGGTACCCCGTGCCACACCCTAAGGTAGCTTGCAGGGTACCATTTACAGTAGTACTACAGTAGTAACATCCAGGAGGGAAGAATCCATAATTACCTAAAAGGGGAGTGGTTAATTAATGCTCGGCTACCTTCGTTTCTTTTTCTTTTGGTCTTCCTTCAATAGATCAAAATATACATACATTATGAAATTAGCATGATTACCGGTTAAATTAGGTTTACATTAGGCGTTAAAAATATTTTTATCATGAACATATGTTAAAATAATTCAACTTATATGAAAGCATACAAAAAGCCGATTCTCCGCAGCGAGATGTCGTCGGCATCCTTTTTTTCTATTTCATGCAGTTTTCCAACTCTAAAAAAACTGTGGGGACAATAAAAACAACATTAAATTTGAATAAAAAAATCCAATTGAGAGAGAAACAACCCCTGTATTCACGCAATTGTGTCACTGTAAAAAACATCAATTTAGAGAGCCGCTACAAACATTAAACGAACATTAAAACACAGAAATAAAAAGGAATAGCAAATGAGGACTTCATTCGAGTTTTGAGTTAATCCCAACGTATTTTGCAGGGTAGATCTGCTAGGGGCACGGTTTTTCAATTTTGATGAATGCAACATTTGTTTCCAATTGTAATCCACCACGGTCGTTTGTTTTTCCATTCAATTACACTGTAGTTACCCTATTGCTGAAACCAAAGAAAAAAACTGGATTCACATTTTCATTCCCTACATTTCGAATATAAGAGAAGTCGACTTAAAAAAAAACACCCAACGCTAAGAGTACGTCACTGTCTTGTGGAATCCGGCGCGTCAATCACCATATTATAATCGCAGATGGATGGGTTCGTGGGCTGGGGAGAGAGAGAGGAGGTCTCTCGGAAGATTCACTCGTATCGCGGATCAAAAAAAACACTAATCCGTCGGACACTCAGAGCGCGCAAGCATCCAGACGCCGTGAGAGACGCTCGCTATGTTTCGTTCATCATTCACTGTCAAAGTCACGACATCCAACAGCACACTTTCCTCGACATCGACCCCTTTCCTCCGGCGGGAGGAGAGACTATTTATTGCTTGTGCGCCACCGCGGAATGTCGCCGTTCGGGACGAATTCTTCGAGAAGAAAGAAAACCAAAAGGGACTAGGGAGACGATAGGATTTCAGCTCTCTGCCACACCCTGCCAGGTTCAATCCCTGAGTGGAGACATAACTCCATTGAGCTAACGGAAGTGGGCTTGGCGCGGTCGAAATTTTCGCGACCCCGGCCAAGACGAGGGTTATGAAAGCCATCGCGTTACTCCTTGCCTCGACACGGTCTCGGGGGAAATCATGAGCTATACACTTAGCTTCCCACATACCAGGACAGCCCTGCGGGCACCGCAACTGTTCGACCAAAGGTTACGGGTTCGAATCACCGTGGGGGTCATTTGCAGCACATATGAGATTCTTTTTCATAGCCACGCCTTTTTTAATTAAAATACCGTAATGATATTTTGGTGCAAAGCTTCACGGTGCCGAAGTTTGTTGACCCGGTTTCTTTCCCTAAAGCTATTAAGGGGAATTAGTATCAGAGCGTTTATAAAAGTTCCGGTGCACCAGTTCATCTAAACATTGCGTGAAACTCTACTACGCTTTTGCTGAAATTTCAAAAGTGTGTTAACGTATAGTATAAATATAATTAAATGTGAGGGCAAGCAGGGTGAAAATGTTAAAATCGCGCTAAAATTTCAAAACTTCGTTGCTCTCCTGTTATGTCTCAACAGTGGTAGGTTTGCTATGGTTTAACAGTTACCAAAACATGGCAGCACGAAGCCAAAACGCAACAACAGTTTTTACATGGCGGCTCCACTTGCAATATGCACCACAAAAGCACATAGATCGAATACTCAAGATGTGAAATATAACGAAATCCACTGACAAATGAAACTTATAAAAAAAGATGGCCACAATCTGTGCAGTCTGTTAATAAATACATAATTATTTCTGTCAAGGAGTCTTTGGAAAACAATGGTCAATAAAAAGACATATTTCATGTTCGCCGTTTCAATTAAGTCCACTATAATCGTCAGTACACTCTTATCATACGTTGCAATAAAATTAAGTGATTACTGTTTCACTTGACCCTTAAATTTTATATTTATATATATTTTTGCCCACTTCTAAGCTACATATGAAGATTGATTCATGAAAAAAGAATGGATTGCTTAAAGAAAACAAAAATCTTTTTTCTAGCATCTTGACAATTTCTATCCAATAAGCAGTTGTCTCTACGAGCAAGCGTGGCATAGTACCCTAATTCCATCCCGGGACTCCCTCTGCTTTGGCAATGTACTCAGAGAAGGGAAGAATAAAGATGATTTTATGCCACAGGCCATACGAAGAACGGATAACTACAACTGGCAATATATAAAATACAGCTGCATCGTGAACTAATGAGCAGACGAAATAAAATACAATCGTTGTGATTTTTTAATTTTTAAAACTCTTCGAGAAATCAAGTAATGATCCAGGAAAAAGAACCCCCAGCCTGCGATTTTCACACGGCTTAGTTCTTAATTTGATCTGAGCTCTACCCTCAACTTTAAAAAATCAGCCTTCGGGTGTTGGTGGAAAGATAAAGGCGGCCCAATCCATAAAGTCGTTCTTGACAAACAGAAATCGCCACGTAATTACTGGATATCCTAAGTTGAACCGATTGGATGCGCGAAGATTGCATTAGAGGTCGAAAATATTATGTATTAATGAATGTTGGGCTCAATTCGGGTTCAGTTCCCGTAGACGCCTCCACCCATCTCGGCTTCACCCAAGCTGTGAAATATTTCGTGTATAAATTCTTCCACGAGCCTTCCGCGGGAACCACAGGAGGCAGGGAAAAGAACTGGTCCCTCTATCTCCCTATCTGCACCACGGAGCGCAGCATTACATGGCGTTGGTGAGGCTTTTAAGATATTTATATTGAGGGGGTGGAAAAAAATACGGAGAAAGAGAGAGGAAAATAAAGACTGATGTGTTAGAAGAGCAGCTGGGGGAAATTTGTAGGAAATATAAAAAGTGGAAAGATTATGCTTTTGAGAAAGAAAGCCAGGTCATGGATGCTTTGATTACATATGAGAGTCTTGTACGAGCTTGTACGAGTCGTATTGTACGAGTTGTATTTAGCTTAGTGTTACAAAATATTTGTTTGGGTCTTCACCAGAGACATAATTTCAGTTTACTCAGATTTCTTTGGGTATAATGTATTGAAGTGTATAGTAATGCTTTGGATTATTGTAAAATATTTATTTTTTGGCATGGTTTTTGAAACTGCTCAGATACAATTAGATTTTGTAGTAAGTTAAAATTGTTCTTCTTGCTAACTTGATTAATTCTAAAATGTTTCCTACTTGAGTCCTTCTGAGATTCCGCTTGTACTGTGGTGCCATGGTCTCTCTTTAGCATTATTTTTTTATATTTAAAAAATCCTTGCTGAACTCACTTATCCTGTTGTGGCGCACCACCCAGTAACTTCATTGAACAACTAGTGTTATGCTGGGAGGTGTGAGCACAATGGTTATAGAATATCCTGGCCTACAAATATTACCTCATTCTAATTTTTAGCATTAATGTGACAAACAGTTTACTCCGTGGTGATGCTCACTGTTCTACATAAACTGTTGCTTATATGAGTTGTGATATTGATCACATGGGTGCATAGACGAAGGAAGAATATAATTTTTAGACTTCATGAGAGAAGGCGAAGAATCGTGTTTTATAACTAGTGAATGTTGACAGTGTATTTTTATTTCTCAAAGTTACCTATTTCCTAAGCTCACAGTTAATGAGTAATAGTTATAATTTTCGAGGGCCGTCCAAAACGTTCCTCTGAACGGCACACAACCAGAGAGCAAAATAATGCGGAAAAGTCTCAACCTTCTAAGCATCCGGAGAAACCCAATCACACAGCGTTTCAACCTAATCGAACACACATTATCGGGATACGGTGAAAGGCGAACCAATTAATTGATTATCTGAAATCACAAATATAAAGGTCGGGTTTCTCTTCGCCCGCTATCCCCTTTCATATCTATATCATTCGTTTTTCTTCAAGGATTATAGAGCTCGTGATGATAATTGTGAGGAAATTATAATTGAAACCCGTCACACAAACTTATAGTAAATACAACTTTCGTTTGGTGAATTATAATTAATCTACGATTGTTCGCAATAGGAATTTCTAAAAATTGAAATAATACAATTTACATATGCGTAATACGTACATTATTTTTCTTTTCAATTACATAAATGCCATGGTTATAATGGCATTCACGGGAAAGTGGCTTAAAATTGAAATTATAGTTGACACAAATAGGGACTCTAATGATAATGATAATATTCTAAGTATGATTTGTTTTCCTCTCGTGGTACCTGGGTATATTTGCATTTTCGGCATGGAAATCGCCAGAAGAGTACGTTTTAGAATGTGCTAGAAGAGAGGCCATGTCATGAGAGGTGTCATGGTATGACCTATGAATATAGAATGTTTAATTTACTGCCTCATATGAATACACTACAAAAATATATGCATCCCATATGTTTACCAATGTCCCTTTCCTCTATTACCTGGTTATTATTACCATGCATAGTGAGGAGGAAGAATGAATACAAATTCAATCCAAACAATTGCTGATCACAAATTCTAATAATTTTATTGCTCTTAGTGAGCTCATTAGACTATTTTTGAAGAACAACCACGGAGTAATTCTAAGTGAGTGTGCTCTTCTCTCAACCTTGTATACATTCCTACAGAATGTTTTCGTTTCATTCTCGCCGTCCGAGGGATTTCGACTCGAATCGCACCGGTCCACGAAGTACGTCCTCCGTGGAACCCCCAAGGATGCAAACATAAAATTGATACCCTGAAGACGACAAAATTCACTCGACTGCCACATGCGGTTCCTTGCCCGTCTCAGTGAACAAGGAAACCGCTCGATTTATTCCGAAAGCAAACAACCGCCCAAAGCCCTGACTCCTTGAACCCTTCCTTCACGCGGTCGCATCGTTCACAAATATTTCGACAAAATAAGCCGTGCATCAGAAATTCGAATATAAATAAACCTTATAATTTCGGCCGAATTACCCTGAATCCACTTGGATGGATGTTTCCATCCAAGCCTTGACTAAAAACCTGTTCAGAAAAAATATTTATGCAACCACACTAAATGGAACTAAACTAATAAGAGATAACCTATCGCGCGGCGAAAAGCGACTGATGGCACATCGGCGCTAATTGCCACTTCCTTAATGAATTTATGGCATCGCTCATTGCCCACACATATTGATGTTAATTGCTTTTCTCTTGGGTGTGCCATAATAAGTATAAATGTCCACTAACGCGGCGGGTATGAAACACCTATTTACGGAGTGTTCGCGGTAAAAATAGGATAGATAGCTGTGTAGAAAACGATAGCATGAGATCTGGGAGCGCCGATAATTGACAGCCTGGAAAGAAGTGTGCTACGCTGGTTTGGTCATGCTGAGCGGACGGATGAGAGTCGAATCGCTAAACTAATACATACATACATACATACATGAGAGAAGAATGAATGTTTTTAGAGGAGTACACAGCTCATGCAATTTGCCGGTCCCAGTGGCGGCGGGGTAACGTCCGCATCTATCCAAGCATCCAGCAAGTCAAATCCAAGGGTCGCGGGTTCAATTCCCGCCGGGGTGAGTTTTTCTCCACCTAGGGCTAGGGTGTTCGCAGTAGTCACTTGTCACTGCTAAGAGTCTCATTAAATAGGCCAAGAGGTGCTGTTTTCGGACTCTGGCTAAATAAATGCTTTATTTTTATTCTTTTATTTAATAGTACCCTGCATCCCACCGCTCGGGTGTGTGGCAGGGAGTGACTACACTTGACCCAAAACACCTTCCCTCCTGGTCGGACAACGTTATTCTGATCCCTTATCGTTCGCGGGAAAATGCCATCTTAATAAAGAACTGATAGTAACAATTTTTTTTCACTAGATAATTCAAAAATTGTTACTATCTGTTTTTTATTATGTTCGAATTCCACCACATTGAGCCTCAAATGACTCAATTTGTTAATAACATCTGTTCTACAATTAATATCCCAAATGTAATTTACATGATCTCGCCTACCAGAGTACGACGGGGCTAATCATACATTCTCAATATCATTACTGAAGAGACATCCTTTCCAATTTATGCAAGAGATTTATTGTTATGGGTGACTGTGTTTTGAGAGATTCTCGAAACGGGAAATATTGGTTGTAATAGTTGCCGGGGAGGTGAGCGATAGATAAGATCGTTGGCGCCATAATAGGATTGGGGCGCCGGTAGGAAAAATGGTACAGGTAAGATGTTTATACAATGAAGCAAGGGTAGAAAGAAATCCGGCGTTGGTATTAGCCTACATTTAACGATAAACGTGAAGGGGTCTCACCTGACAGACTCACCTCAAGTAAGGATAAGGGATACCACTGAAAGATCTTTCCCACTCCGGGATCCGAACACAGTGCATTATCTACCGCATTATCCCGATACAGGAGATGTTAGAAGTCTCATGAGCGGAAGATCATTTATGAAACAATGCGCGAGTTACATTACATTACAGTTACATACGATTACAGCGAGTTACATACGATTACAGTTTACTTGCCTTGGCCTACACGGAAAAGGAACATATCCAATTGTGTGCGTATACGATACTTCTCTCACTTCTGTTCGAACATCCCGACACGAGCTAGAGTAGTCAACACGTGTTACGCGCTAGATACCAAGCTGGTGAATGTCCTCTCCAAATATTCAATCGCCAAGCAGAAACCCTCGTAAATATTGTGGTCCCTAGTCCGCACGGACCGTATATATATATATATATATATATATATATATACTTATTCTAAGTATACATTCAAAGTTTCAACGTATTGCTAGAAGGGAATTTTTAATCGTCCGCTTATTCGCCAAGGGGTGAGGGAGTGGAAGAATCCCCGGCAGACTTTAGGTAACCAAATGATTTGGCTTTCACATACGGTGTCACAGCGTAGACAAAAAACGCGGTCGCAAATTTTGGCTTCTGGCATGCATCTCCCGAGCGATATCTGATGTTTCCACCCCCTGTATGATTCTTTGTTCGCTAAAGTTATCAACAGAGGGAGGAAATATATAAATGGAGTACAAAGGACAGGTCGCTGCTTCAGCTGCTTTCCTCACATTACCGAAATTTATAATAGAGTCGCTCAAAATCCCTCGCCAACAGGGACGACCAGATTCCCTGAAAAACAGCGCCGTTGGCAAAGCATAAGAAAAGTGAGAGGATTACGATGCGCGCAACGTAACCTGAGAGAAGGGATCCGTCATCTTGCCTAAAACCGATATGATACACGTATAAGAGGTTGTTCATCCAAATAGAGTGAATGCATATTTTAAAATTGCTGCGCAAAATGTAGTACCATGTGGTGGCATGGCATTATATTCCGATGGTGGTCTAGCAGGATTACAGTATAACTCTCCTTTCAGTAAAACACCGATAACATAATGAATGGTAGGATCATAGAAAGCATTTTCTTAAGAATGTAACTGCATACTCTTCAATTCCTTCTCTGACGACGGAAATCAAGTTACTAACTATGGGGATGCCATAGATTCCCTTCATCAATTCTCTAGAAACGTATTTTTTCTAGTGAAAAATTGTTCACATATCATTACTAACCAGCATATATGCTCTAAAATATTGTAGCTTAATAACAAGTTTAAAATGTTATATTTCAACTTGTTAGAGTACTTTATAAATACCGCTCGAGAAAATGGCAAAATCATACAGTTTTCCGTTTCCCAGGATGATTATAAACTGATAATTTTTCTGACTCACTTGCGACTTTCTAGCTAAAATAGGAGCTAATTGAAGCGAATACTGTGAATTTTAGAGATTTTTATGCTCTTTCATGATAAAATCTTCCAAAGTCTTTGGGACAGCGTTTTTCCGACGACCATATTGGAAAGTAAACAGATTTTTCGCCAGGGGTTGTTCCAAGCGGTCAGGCTGCTCTCGAATATTCGTACGATTTGTTCCTAACAAATGGTGACAATTTACAATCGACTATAGTACCACATTCCCAACAGGTGGCTCGGGGACAAATCTCGAATCTCTCGCATTATGTGTACGCAGTGGGAATGGAAATTTACAAAATAAGATTTCAGAACACTGGAGAGCAATACGCACGTCGCACACAGGCATGTGTAACTGCGGTCAAGACCATTTTAATGGGAAAATGCCTTTGGCCTTTTCAGCATCGAAACGACTGCCATAAAACTATGTAATCTGGGCTTCGTACAAGTGTATGGGCAAATAAACTTCAGCTTAGTCATTCCTTTTGGGCAAAAACTCTTCTAGAGGACGTTTTCTCGACCTTAAGTGGGAACGAACGCACCATCTAAAATGACTTTCACATCTAATCGACAATTAAAGTAATCCGAGCGCTATTTGTGAATTTGCGACATCAATCCGATTGGATACAGGAACTTCCTGTATCCAATCGGATTGATGTCGCATGCCTTCCTGGAAGGCATATATTTCAAACAATTTACCCATTTGGGGTTTATCCTTGCTTGCCTCAGTCTCCTTGCTCTTCAGAGCATTCACTTTTCAACCATTTTCCTGCAGCGCACATTCGTGAGACGTGATCCCTATGCCACCCTTACCACAGCATGGTGCTTGGAGTTTTTAAGTATCAATGTGCATGTTTTTAGAAATGTGAACGTAAACGCACAGCCAACAGATAGAGGGCACTGCTCCCCCACAGAGCAGAACATTACGCCTAAGAACTAATTCTATTTCAGGTTAAGGCAAAACTAAGGCTAATTCTATTTCAGTAACAAGGTGTTTCAGTTTCTACCTATGACGAAATTATATTTAAAATGTCGTAAATGAAGTTGGGACGTCGTTATACCTCTAAAGATTGTGGTATTACCGCATATAAGGAAACATTCATCATTAATAAGTTTGTCCGCTGAGATTTATAGTCTCACGAATGCTGAGGGAAATGATTAATTTCTAACGAATAAATAAACTACTATAGCTGTGAGTATTTAAAATGCCCATCTGATTTAGTGTCGGTAGCAATCATCACGAGAGGTGAGTGGCATAATATGACACAGGTATACGTGGATATGACAACATGCGAAAATCAGAAACAAAACAGCTATACAACGTTGGCCAAGTCAATGGTTAATCCATAGATAATTACCAAACATTACCTAATAACATAAAACTGCATTGTGGTAATTCTAAACTCTCATCCAATGCATCCTTGATTTCATTCATGGATAAAAACAGGTCATTGAAGATTATTTCCATACAAAATAACAAAACATGGAATTAATCAAGATGCAACAGCGTGGCAAAAAAGCAGGAATAATTTTGGTTCGCTAAAATTTTAACTGTCGCATTTCCACTTCCGGCTCAATATTTCCAACTTTTTTCCAATACTTGGAGAAATATCCATTTGTAAACATTTTGAAAGCAGGAATTACAGCCTAACTACAATAAGCCGGCACCATACTTATCTACGGCAAGATCTATCACTTAGTTCAGAGTATATTTCTATACTCCAAGAAACATTCAACTCAAAATTTCCAGGTGGGACGTAAATAAATGAAAAAAGGAGCACGAGTCCCAAAAAAACAAACTAAAATCTAAATACATTAACCTTTGGAAGAAGAGAGGTTTTAAATAACCGGTTCGATAGATCAAAATATCTCTCGGTTATAGAAAGCCATCAAACGCTTTTTTATCATTTCCCAGCCAACAATATCTCATTACATTTCAAGCGAACAATTTATCAGTACTCGTACTCTACTTCTAAATTAAGCAACGAAGTCAAAAAATCAATATACGAATTTTTTTTATTATTACACCCAACATATTCAACTACGAAAATGCTACAAAAACTGTAAAACAGGATGAGCTCTCTCGGCCGACCAGAAATGAGGACAGGCGAAGGTTCGCCTGGCCCTTCATCCGCGAGCAATCAAAAGGGCTTTTAATATCCAGCGAGCCATTAACCTACACATGAGAGACCTCTCGTATTTAACGGAAACTGCGCTAACAACAGCGATTGGTGCATTTTATATTAAGCGGCGCAGAGTGGCGAACTGGGAAGCGAAGAAGGATGAATATAGTACGTATCGTTCGACGGAAATGGCAGCAGAAAAGGGACCAACGACTCGGAAAAATTACGTGGTCACCAGAGAGAGAGAAATAGGGGTCCGAGAAAGAGCTCGAATTGCGTCCCACTTCGACGACCGGCACTGCTCGGCCCAAACGGTTGAGTACTCCTCTTTGAGCGCGCCCCGCGAACTTCGGCGTACGCCCTTCAAGGGCCGTAACTTGAAGCGGGGAGGCATTGGGGGAATATGCATGGATTAATGAGAAAACTTGCCGTGATAAGGAAGAGTTAGTGGTGGGGGTGAGAGAAACCTTTCCGATTCGGAAAGAGGGTGGGGAAACGAGGCTTCGCTTCTCTTACTCAATGAGGAAACGCTTTGTATATTCCCTCCATCTAGATACGTATTTTCCAGGACCACAGGCCTGAAGATTCGTATATGGGTGACTTCACGCACCGACCGTGCTATTGAAGAACGGAACCGGTAAGTGTTGCTCACCTCAAGCAGTCGTTTACGGCGGGATAGTTCGCACGCAGCGATGTTATATGTCGGTGTTGCATCGGATACCTCCTTTGATATTAACGTTCCTTTTTTATTGCATTCTGTAAGTTTCCATTTCAGATGAGCAAATGAATATTTATTAACATTTATTAGTTTCAATAAATCCCATTTTTGTAAATATTACTATTATTAATACGTAGTCTACCATTTGAAATATTTTTATTTTCATCACCGAACAAAACACTACCTGACATCCGATACTACTATAAACCCTGCTTCAATTACGCATACTTATATGTAGAAATATAGTCTTAAATATATTATTGCAATTATATATATATATATATATATATATATATATATATATATATATATATATATATATATATACACACACATAGAGAGAAAGAGTGTGCATCGGCCCGCCAAGTCGAAAGATCAGTGGTTCAAGTCCTGGCCAAGGAAATAGTTTTATACTTGTGATCTGGTCGATTCTCCCTTCCCAACATCTCCTGTTTATTGCTTTTAAATTAAAATATAAAATTTATATGTGTTCATATCCCTTTTCCTTAAACCTATATCAATGCGAAGGAATAGTTGTTCGCCTGTGCCGGTTATGGTTAGAAATCCAGGACAAGATGTGGTACCAGATTTTCCCTCCCCTCACCACATCTTGTACAAGATTTCTCGGGTACCAGATCTTCCTGGGAAACCATAGATGGCACAGGGAAAGGGAACTCTGGCCCCCCTACCCTGATGAGTGAATTTCTCACGCCGTTGGCCTTAGTTTTGAATTTGAGTTTAGGACGGAAAGGGAGGAAATAGACCCCACGACGTCAAAATATGAGGGGGCGAGGGCGGAACTATCGATTCTACGGGGAGACATGAGGCCACGACGGAGAGGACCGATTTAGGGCTCACGCCGCGCGGTCACGTGCTGAGCACCTTAACCGGCAGAGATCGTTCCTACTGAAACCCTCAAAACGGTCCTTACGAAAAACGATAATTATGCATATCGTGCGATAAGCTCACTCGTTTCATCTCCTATTAGGTTGAAGGTATATATTTAGTTCCCCTGCGGAAATGCGGATTTTTTGTATTTGTCCTGAGTGGAGTGGATACTACGTGCCTGTTGGCAGCGATCAGTTTATTCCACCTACACACCAACCATTAGGTGTTAGAACACGAGCTGTTTATGTAAAAATATTCACTTGCACAAAAAATATGAAGTCATACCTGCACTCTAATGCTCTTGGTGAGCTATGTGGAATGCATATTAAGTGGTGCAAGTCGTCCGACGAATGAGACGTTACACTGAGGACCCCTTGGCGCTTAGTATCATCAAGAGCAGGTTACTGCCGACGATTTCTCTCTCCAAACCTCCCCCCATTTGCCTGAAAAATTCTACCACTACGATTCCACCTACCTATCCCTAATGGCCCAAATTACCTTTGCTCTGGGTCGCCTTCCATAACAACTACTACCACCACCACCACCATAGGTGAAAGCTGAATTTGAAAATTCTATGAAGAAAACCTAACAACGAAGAATACCCAAAGGTGCATTATCGGAGAGAAATTAATCAGCTGCTGGCACATTATTCCCCTTGAAATTTCCGGTTCCGCGATGATTTTAAATCAGTGATGAAACGCTTAGAGATGGGTGTAGACATGTTACCTGGGACACGTCCTAAATATCGAAGGACGTTCTACCTTGACTTTTGCGGCCGCCACAGCGCACGCGACTCGCTCATTTTCATCTCTCCCCTCGCATTACCATTAGTGATTCCGCTCATTCAAAGTGTTACACCACGGAAGGTAGACAAATTGTTTCCGCATTCACAATGTTCGCGGAGTAGATTCCCATTGAGATTAAATTTCCCATTCGCAGCGCGTCCACAAACACGACTTCGAGCCTCTCTGTGAATGAATCCTGTAATTGGATTCCGTACACTCATGCTCTGAAGTGAAACATACCTATGTTTTCAGCATAAAATTGACGACCGAAATTTCGGGGGCTATACGTTTCCCATAAATTATGATGCAGCAGACTTCCATTTCCCGCTCTCACAATGACCGAACGTCAAAAAAGTTGACATACACGGGTTTTTCCCCCGAGCGTCATCATACAGTTAATGGATTAATAATATAATTGGCGTACTGGACATGCCTCTAGATTTACGGGACCCTCTAGATAACGAGGTGGTAGGAAATAATAACACAACGGGACGCGGGAACTTGCAGCATTATCTCAGGCCTGATGCCAGACCGGAATAAGAACAAAAATCATTCCAAGAAACTGCGGGAGATATTGCGACAGTAACGTCCTTCATCAAATCAACGAAAATCATGTTTTGAAACCTACAGCTCCACTCTGAAATGAGACGTGTTAATTATGTGCCAGCGCTGACGTAGAAGTCCGTTTAACGCAATACAACACAGGAATGAGTACTTTTTAGAGCATAAGGAATACCCTTTTATCCCCGCTTTCCTAGCGGAGGATATAAGAGGTTATCACACCATTCTGAAATACGGTACTGTTATAGCCGGAATTCTCACTTCACTAGGTGAAAAATCAACCAGATGGTTCGGGAAAAACTCGGATAACATAATTAATTTTATTCAATTAATAATCCATAAATAATACTCCGAATATTTTTCAGATGGAACTGCTTTAAATTATCGGACTAAGGAGTCCAGCCCCAGAGATACCTGACTAGAAGGGGGAAACTCCAAGACTAAGACCAAAGTTTATACACTAAATTACGAGGGGTGCAACATGTGATAGTCCAAGGGTTGAGCGTTGAACTAATGACCGGAGGTATATGATTTGTCGGATCTTTCTGGGAAACCATGGTCACCACAGGGAAAGGAACTGGCTCTCCTGCCTTGATGTGCGAATTTCACATGCCGTCGGGCTTAGGGTGTGGGTGATTTCTACCATCACCTGCCTAACCGACCTTCGGATTGATTACTTATTTTATGTTTTTTTAAATTAATCTGCACGAACCACATTATAATGACTCGCTTAAAAGGTGATCATTTTCCACTACAGGGTTGGAAATCACCAATGGTGAAAAGGGTTTTTCGGTGGATTATACTCGTACAATATTTAAAAAATTGATGGTACGAACCTTCAACGTGTAGTCTCGCTCTTTTCTTAGGGCATATACAATTATATTCGCTCACAGAAATTTTTTCCTGTTTTAATCTTTCGAACCATTGACGCAAAAATGTTAAATGACATTTACGGTGTCCTCTATTAAGTTATATATAAGTCTCTCGTGGTAATTATGAATGTCACGGACAATTTTCACCCGGAGGTATATGGAAAATTTTCACTAAAGAAGTGTGATGTAATGAACCGCCCAATGCCTGTTTAAAAGATAATTATTGAACTTACTCAAGTTAAGACGCCTCTTAACATTTGAATCTTTCTCATATTAGGTGGATCAAAACGTACTAATCTGGAATACGGGAGAACAACTCAGCTGGGTTTTGAAACTGTCAGCTACACTTAATTTCCCTCTTGTACTCCGTAAAAATTGAACATACTACAAGGTAATTTTCATGTTTTTACGATGCTCAATTACTATCACCATAAATATGAAAAATTTATTGTGGTAATTCTTTCTGTGGTAGTGCTAGGTTAAAAATCCTTCTCTTTCTCTTAATACAAATGAAGTACAAAAGAAAGTTGGATAAATCTAAAGCTTCGACAAGGAGAACTCGATACAATCACGTAAACAAGAGTCATCCTCAAGTGCGTGAAGTGATCATGTCATCATTTCCTCTTGAAATACATTTGGCTAGTGCCTACTGCGAAACTAAGTTTTAAGCAAATCTCTTGACCAACGTGGGCTCTATTATTTTTCACTTTAAAAAAATTCATATTTATTCACATGTTTTAACACGAAATTGGAACGTTTTATTTTTCACGGTTTGGCATATAATTCGTAGAAATTCCCAAAAATCAGCAAAATAAATTCATACTGAAGCTAAATGAGATTCTCTCATGTGGATAAAATTTGCTAAGGAAAAAGATACAATCTTAGTGAGGATATTGTCATCAATATCAATAATTCAAAACGGCTAAATGATAAGTGCCCGTAATCCAGGAATCAACCCGTGACTGAAGACACTTCCGATAATCTCAGGATTCGCCACGAGAGTATATGCATAAAAGGATCAACATCGTTTCTGTATAATAAAAAATCTACGATTTAACAGATAGCAATAATGACTGCAAATAGTAATGATGTCTTTAAAAAAATTTTAAGCTCATAGAAACTTCCTATTACTCGTAATATTTCTATTAATCAACGGAGTGACTTTGTCTAACAGCATTGTAAAAATGAAGAACACGCACACTTTGCACTACCCTCTTATTTGATAAAACGTTCAACATGCATTTCAGGATGCTTAGGCGTGACTATCAGGTAAAGGAACTAACTAGCCTGATTCTCTAATCAACTGGTCAGAAGTCTACTTGATGGAAATTGCAACTAACGATGAGATTCGTAAATTACGTTAAATAAGCAGAGAGTATATTGTGTGTTCCTCATTTATAAATCCTAACCCATTAAAATTACATCCCATAATGCCGTCATCAAAGTCTAGCGGTAGAGAAAAAGGTAGGCCCACCACAATCACAAGGCGTCCAAACCCAGCAACCCCAACTTAGTGAAGCTGTATTCCACCATCAAGCATCTCCAATTTAGCACCAAATTGGAGGGCATAATAGTCTGGACCTACTCATCTCTACATTCATAATTAATGCAAGTTATATTTTCTACCTTTAGATGCCTGGACTTCTGATCATAATCAAAACAAGGAACATACCTGGAATAGAGAAAAGAAACACATTTTAATTGTATTTCAATACATCCATAAGAATATATATATATACACACACCTATACATATAATTATATATATATGTATATATAATTATATCCATTGTCATTTATTTAAATGCATGTATTTACTAATAATTCTGCATATATGAGTACATGGTGCCCTTACACCCTCCACCACACGCCCTGGCGGGAGCTTGCGGGGTATTGTGTAGATGTTTATAAATTAAGCAAGAGAATTGTCTGAATTATTACAATGGAAAACAATAGAGTTGACTGAAATTACAATTACTGAGCAATATATAAAATACGAGTAAGTGTAACATAACCTCAATATCATAGTCATACATAAAATAAGTGAAAAATCCTTAACAATGTATAAACTTATTCATTGAGAAGGGAATCGGAACCACTTTCGCCAAACCCAATTGGTATTAAATGACTAAGAAGTCGTGCGACGGAACGGTAGAGTGATTCAGAAACATCGGACACACACAGATGAACGGATATAGTTAAATCAAATGAAAAACAAATATATTTACCGAAAATACTTGTGCGAAAATAAATTTTCCGGACAGTTTTCGATGAACTTCGACAAAAAACTACGAGGAGGCCATCGGAGGGGAGGTCAAAACCACAGTTCCTCCGGCACAGAGAGGAAAGGAATGCCTCCATCCAGAGCCACTACCATCTCGCTCGGCATGGCGAAACGAACATTGTAATAATCGAAAGCACGTTCGACATTTGTAATCATCAAAGCGAAAAGCAAATTGGACGAAGACACAAAAAAAGAACGCAACGGGGGAAGTCTGGGGAGGACTGCTAGCGGGGAAGGGGGGGAGGCTGAGGAAGAGAGGATGGATCTTTGATCATGCAGTATAAACAACGCTCGTCCACGTCGACATCAATTCTCGTGCGTTCCCGCGATAACAAACCCTTCAATCAAAATCGAACGCAGTCGATGAGGACGGAAAGAGCGGTGGGAGGGGCCGTATGGGAGGGCGGAGCATGGAGAAAGAGAGTGAGAGAGATGGGAGAATACTGTAAGAGAGAGAGAAAGAAGGAAGGGCGGGAGAAGCTCCTCCGCCGCGGACACCATGCCAGCGGCGGGTGCCACCGTCTCGCATTCTCCGCCCTCTGCGCGGAGTGACCATGCTCGCTCCCTCTCACTACTACGTATTTTAATGCCACAGATAGAACACTCATCTGCGTCTTTGCGTCCCAGGACGCGTCGTCTTTGCGTCGCACGAAGGATGCTGGTCCGCAAGCCGGATGGTTCGGGCTCGATTCTGGGCGATGAATTGAAGATACTTATTTGTGAATAATTTTACACCAAATTATAAGAGGGGCAGTGACATGAAAACTGAACACCCGCTACTACATCCAGTCCGCACACCAACAAGGACATAACTCAACAACTGCGTGCGCCTGTGAGTTGTCAATATGCAGTTCTCCTACATCGACGGCAGTATCGATGCGTAAAAAGCTAGCTTCCATCTTTTAGCGGACTGTGTGTGCTATTGCAGGTGTTCGGTTTTCATATGACTGCCCCTAGAAATATGCTGTGATCGCAGTAACAACGCAAGCATATTAAATCCAAAACAACTTGTCTCGAAAATGACGTGATTACGTCGAAACCGCGGTCGACAATGCATCAAAATTGTATACAAAACCGTCTTCTCTCATTCATCTCGCAAGGAATTCCACAACATTAATACTAATATATATATATATATATATATATATATATATATATATGTATGTACACACACACACACACACATATATATATATATATATATATATATATATATATATATGTACACATATATATATATGTACACATATATTTATATTTTTTTATATGTATATATATATATATATAAATAACAGAAGCCTAATACTGTTGTCCATATTCGATTCCGGATAATGTCTCTGTGCATATCCAACTTCACCCAAATTGTGTGGTGTTCATCCTCCTAAAAAACCACAAACACCACGAGGAAATATATTGCCCCCTACTTCCTTGATGTGTGAATTTCACACGTCGTAAAGGGCATAGTATTATATATATAAATTTATCTTTATCTATCAAAACCAAACTTCTGGTTGATGACCGTTGTTTGCATGTCTATCCTGGCATGTAAGCACACCGCACATTCCTCCTAGTGGTGTGGCGCGGGCAACTGCAGTATCATTACTCATAAAATTCTTAAAAAATTGCCCCGAAAATACCGAAGGCGAGAAGAATGCCTTCGTATGTGCGTATATTGCATCGCCCTCCGGTCGGTTCATCCGGCACCGAACAAACAACTGAAGAATTCGGGAACAGAAAGAGAGAGAGATCATGTAAGTGATGCATATACCCGAAAGATTTGGCCTTGTTGCTTAGCCCCTGGAAATACTGTTTAAGAATTTTTGGATATTTTCCAGCTCTCGGATATTTATTGGAACGAAGTACTTGTCTCGGAACACTGGTTCTCAAATTAAATTCGAATAACCGAACAGGAGGGGGGCAGAGGAGCAAACGGTTTTGGAGGAAGGGGTACTAGACCGGGAAAGTCACGTGCGAATTTGGTCACAGAGACTCCTCGAGGCGAGTAATACAAAGTCTCAGAAACAAAATATCGTGCAGGAAATAACATATAAATTTGACAAGGACGAATGACGCATGAAACGGCAGGGAATAATGAAAGAAATTATTAAAATAGAGAGTGAAATAAACTCGGGCATGACTTCGTGAATGTTCTTGATATACGAGCGAATATAACGAATACAACTATCTCCTAGTGCAAAACGAATAAGAACTGTACAGTTTTCCGTAACATTAAAATGAATAATGTATTTGTGGCAGACTACAAAATCCTTTTTCATTGTGACAAAAAGAGTAAGTTTTCAGAAATAACTTAAAAATAAGATTTTTTTTACTTCGCCGTTCCCGGGAACGAGGAAGGGTATGTACGCATATGCATGCACAACGTGTAGCCATCAACTGAACCTAGCGTCATAGTGTCCTCCGTGCTTGGAATGCAATTTTCTTCCATTCAAATCTCATTTGCGACCCAACAGAAGAGGGGGACCGTCTTCAAATCTTCCCTCACGCCACTCTTTTGTTTTTTATCAACCTTTTCCCCTTTATTGTTGCTTTTTTTCCCTTCGTTTCCCTCGCCCGCCACCCCCCAATCCACTCCACCCGTCCTTGGATTAAAGCCAGATGATGCGAGGAGTGTGGGCGGGTGGATGGGGGGGGACAAGAAATGTCAATGGGAGTGAAAAGGAAATGAAGAAGCGGGGGCATTCTCTCTTAAGGGAGAGAGGAATAGATGGGAGGGTTAAGGAGGGAGGGAATCCGAGGGAAAGGGCGGTTCAAGGCGCGGGTGAGCAGCACAGCGAAGAGGAAGGGAAGGCAACTCATGACGTCCGACGAAGATGAGTTTTATTGCCTCTTCCCTCGCTCAACCCCCCACCCCTCCCCGGTCTTAAACCACCCTATCCCTCCCCTCCCGACACACCACACACCCCATCTCCTCTTCCCCATTCCGTCTCTCCACCCTCTCGCTTATGTGCGCGCGGTTTAATAATAATAAAAAAAAGGTTAATGCCCGTCGAAATTCTTCGAGCCAGCCAAGAGGCGAATGAATATCCTCGTCTCACAGTCACTTCTCTCTCCTCTCCACCCAGAGCGACAGCAAAACGATCCAAAGTCATAAACGTCCCTATCTTATAAGTGGAATAAACTCTCTTTCCCTCCCTTTTCAAAAATCCAACTCCCATTCACGCGGCGTGATGCGATCGAAAAGAGATGATACTACGGGATCACTTTATCTTCTGGGGAAAATGTGTCGCTTATTTATTAAAAGTCACGTCCCCGCGACGATTGAGGCGCCGGGACAACTGATGGCCCCAATAAGGGCCCAAAATTGCACGAAAAGGGCTCTTGCATCTGGTGAATCCGGTGAGTGGAATCTGCACAAAAGAAGAAATCCTCGAGGAATGGGAGAATGCATATGTACCAACATGGTTAAAGGAAATATTCGGGTCACGTGGCTTCCAACTGCAAACAGATTTTCATCTCTCATATCCTTATATATAGAGCATTGACCATAAGTTTGATTTTGTCGTCCACAAAATGTATTTTATAAAATACAACATCTCTTCATCAACCTCACTTAATAACTTACATTAACTATACTTAGGATGATAAAAATTCGACAGTGAAAGTTTAATATTTTTTCGGTAATATTATGGACACACCTCTTTCAAAAACTGCAAATGCACAACAATATTAGTGGTTTCTCTAGACGGTACTTAGGGCAAATTGACCTTTTTCGCTTGAAGTTCACTTGAATTTCAGAGAATTAATGAAGAAATTATAAAATTGAAATGGATGATTTACGTGACGCGAGGTATTACATTGCAATTATTATTGCGGTAGTCCAGGGGTAGAGCATTGGACTACTAACCGGAGGGCCCGGGTTCAATTCCAGGGCAAGCTTCTCTGGCCACCATCAGCTCCACCCAAACTATATGATTTTCGGGTACCAGATCGTCCTGGGAGACCATAACCTGCACGAGGAAAGGAATACCGCATCCTACCCTGATGTATGAATATTCACACGCCGTCGGTTTTAGTACTAGGTGAACCCTACCATCACCTACCTAACCAACCTTAGGGTTGATTACCGTATTCATGGTTTTTTTTTAATTGTTGCTATAACGCGAGATATTATATTGATGTTTTGTTTCTTTCTGCTAATCTTGAATCCTGGGAAATCGAACTTACAGGAAATATATAGGTAAAAATTGACAGTCATCGCAATACTTCGTACTCAAATTTTCGTTTTTTTTACACAGAGCGGAAAGCAGAAAGCAACAAAGTGTACGTTAGGCAATCCAATGGTTTGGAGCAAGTTTTGAACTGCCCAACATTATCCTAACAGCAAAAGCAGTGAAACATTTGAAAGGTATAGGTTAGTGTGCAAAAACCCATGATCTACTATGACTAATACCCTAGGGCAAAAGACGGTCCCTTCTGAAGAGTAACGGATAAAACGCGAGTGGATTTTTAAAATATGACTAGAGATTCACCACAAAAATGCCTTTTCCGGGATCTGAATACAACGTTTTTAGTGGGAGTATACATGAGAGTAATTTCTTTAATTTAGGTCCGTCTGATCTAAAAAAAAACATTCGTTGTAAGAAGTTTTTATCGGCACTTTAAGATTCCTACAATCCTACTGGACTTTTCTACATAATCGCCGTTCACTTCTAAGTACTTGTGGTAACACCTCACCAACTTCTTCACTCCCTTATGGAAGTCCTTCACTTCACCCTCAGCATGGAAGTTCCCCGCCTGGGAAACATTCTTTGCTTTTTATGTTGGTCGGTTAGCATTGTACGTATTCATCTTGCATCCAAATTGTGATCTGGATACTGGGACTGCCACTCTGCTCTTAATCATGGATATTTGTTCGGTCATTTTTGAAGTCTCGACACCATTGCCTAAACTTTCCTTCACTCATCGCTGTAGGTTCATAAGCTAGCCACAACTCCCGATGAATTTGGGCAGCTGATGATCCTTTTGAACGCAAAAATCGAATCAACACACAATTCGCAAATGATGGCAGCAATGATTTTCCCGGACATTGTTACCTGAATTCATCGACAGGAAAACAACTACTTAATCAAAACAATGACTTCAGTGACTTCGGGAGCAAGCAATAAATGGCGCTGCATGCGTGCCTTGTTCCGATCCGCCAATATTTAACAATATAATTAATGAAAAAACAGTCTTTACTTTTTTAATATGCGTCGCAGGTGTGAGCTCATGTACTATATCAAAAGTCGAAAATGCAACTAATTACGCTACTAAAGTGAAAACCATATTTTTATACGAGTTTTCGATGAGGCTCGAACATAAAAAAAGACCTACGAGTCCCACTTCCCAAATATTTGGTAAAAAAAGAAAATACAAACTGTAAATTAATTAACGCTCGTCACGGATACCCAAAAATCAGAGATGCGGAATAATATTCACAAAAATTCTTAAAATAATACACGAAATTCACATCCTAGCACGTGAATCACAATACCGTCAATAGTGTTTGCAAAATTACTACAATGATAAAAAGAAAGACCATTCGGAAAAATAAAGTCTGAGACAAACATGAAACAAAAACTTTTGGTGATAGATTCGCACACTAACGGAAAAATTAAAACGGACAGTAGAGGTCGTTACGATTAGGTGGTACGGGCAGATGAAGAAGAAATTAGCCGAACGGAGGAGTAAGTGGAGAGTTACAAAAGACCGATCTCTGGATAAGAGTGGATGATGACCTTTGGAAAAATTTTCTCGTCCACTACGACGACGACATCGTCTTCTTACAGTCGATCGGAATGCGTGAGATAGGATTGTTGCTAGAGTCTTAAAGAAAAAAATATCATTCCACTACATCTTCGCCAGAAAGTCACCACAACGTTGGGTGGCGGGGGGTGTTAGATTACATTGATTGGAGTATTTTTTTGGCGATTTGATTTAAATTAAGTTTCCCACTTCTGTGTTCACGAAGTTTGCAAGGGAAGTAAAACTCTTAGTGCCTGGTTCGGTTATCCCGTTATTTTATATTAACTTCTCACTGTGGTCTCACATTTCCTCACAAGAAGGTGTGTAAATTACTGATGTAGGTGAATATATCAAGCCTAGACGTAGTACCGTATTGAGGAGAGGGTTGGGCTGCAGACTATATTATCCCTGGCTCAAATACCTTGAACGAAAAAGCCCTTTGGTGCAACTTACGGTATAAAAAAAGTGGCCGCAAACCATATACTGGCACAGGGAAAGGAACTGAGCTCCTACCGTGTATGTGTGAATTCAACACAAGTCTTAAGGTGAGGCTCGGGATCAGCTCCGTAGTGTTCAACCCAAAAATTTGTGAAGTAAGCGGTGCATAGGGATAGGTACACTAAAATGCGCATTAACGTGAAGTGGTCGAGTCGTTCTTCTCTGACGCCCAAGATTAATTATCACACTAAATACGATTTTGATTAGACAAAATGGAGCCCTTGAATGCTTGCTACGAGCCGATCGGCGACACGTGTGCCAAAAGATAAGTCATAAATGGGATTGCGGACTCCTTTACAACAGACCACCCATCTCACAAAAGCCGGGAGATGCAAAAGTATGGGCTGGAAGGAAGGATGAAAACGGAGAGAGGATGGTAGATCAAGAATTTCAAGTTTGTCCGGTTACGGCCCGCTACCTCCGAAAGACCCTCCCCCACAATCCACTCCGCCCGAGCGACCCCTCTTCTTCCACGGGCCTCCGAATCGGCGAGAATGGAAGTGGGTGGAAGGGTTTCTTGATTGTGGATACATTCACCCGCCGGTCAACTGGAGGTCGGGTTTCACCGGGACCGGCGTTCGATAAACAGAGGGTAACACGATACCATCGACGACAAACAAAAGGCACGCTCCAACGAATTAGGGAGAATTAAGACGGGGTCACAAAATAAAAACGAAAATAATATTATTATAATTAGCTGAGACGGACACATCTGAGTGATGGTGGACACAGAGCTAATATCTTACTTGTTAAACAATTGTTTTTAAAGCATCAACTTTCATTTTATATCGAGAGTAACCGATGAGTTTTACTTTTTTTAACAGAAGTCATTCGTTAAAAACTAGATTTTTGGTGTACGACACAAGAACAGTTAAAACAGCTTACCTTAATCAGGAAGCGTGATGTTATTAAGGAGGATGAGCAGAGAGAAGAAGGGGTATTAAAAGAAACTTGGTTAGGTAAAGAGCGTGTACAAAGAGGCGGGAGTTGATGACCGAAATCGTAAGTAATGATGTAAAGACAAAACTATTGGAAACTTTAATATGAAGCGTAGGGTTTTCTATGGCTCGGAAAGTTGGGTCGTTGAGGCGATTAGAAAAGCATAGATTGGATATTTTAGAGATTTGGATGTGGAGAAGAATGGATAAAATGAAATGATCGGATTGGAAAACCAATCGGCATTTTGGATGTTACTAAGATACGTAGTAAATATGCTGAGTTAAATAACGAGTTATTGTAATATGTAGTAGCGGGTATGGGTGCCATGTTAATTAGGGCTTAAGAGCAAAGTAGCAAAAAAGCAAAACGGTTCAGCAAAAAACCTATCCTAATCAGGTAGATTACTGTAGCATAAGGTAATCTACCACGCTGGCTTTTTTAAGTAAGACTGGACTAAGAACTGCGACACTTTTATGTCCCACCTATCACAACGCTAACTACCAGAACAACCTAAATTAAAATAAGCTACCTTTCAATCCCGGATATGTTCTACCTCTAATACATTCTCTTTATCACCAATATAAGTGTGAAATGCATACGTTTAGCTTTGGGAGACCAGCTTCTTTCTCTGTGCCGACTTCTGATTTCCAGAAAGTTCTCACCTCAACAGTTTTCCACGAAATGTATGAAGAAAATCATACAAATTTCGCTTAGCAAGGGATAAGCAAGATATTCCCTTGGATTTAAACCCATAAACTTCCAGACGGTAGCCAGACAATTTTCTCACTAAGCTACCACGCTGTGAGACACGTTAAGCAATAAGGAAAACTGCATGAGGCACACTATTGGGCGGTGGCACGAAGTAAGACGGGATAGAATTAACTCGGCAGACTACAAATCAAGAATAGCAAGAGTGGAGAGGGCATTCATAATGAAGGGGTGAGTAACGTGCTCGATGAAACCGATTTCAAACAAGGAAATCCTGCGTAGTGTGTGTCAGTTTAAAGTCAACGGGAACATAGGCAAAATGAAGATCAGACGGCGAGAAAACAAAATTTTTGAAGTATTACGTTTGATATGAAAGATGTTAAAACCGAAGTAAGGATGTGAAACAAAGGGTTAGGTTCGTGTAAAGATGTGAGGAAAGACTGTTCCACAGATTATGGAAAAACATTTGCGGATTTCCCTTAATATATACAATAAAATCAGGATTGTCCACAAGACATATTTAATAAACATTTTGAGACAATGATGAAACACAAAGGTGTAAAAACAAAGAGAGTTCCCATAAGGCAATTAAACAGCAAAAATGGAACAACAAAGAAGTGGTCGGCAGTAAACAATCATAGGAAGGCTGTTTATTTTATTTCGCATTTACCCGAAAACAGCGCTTTGGCCTTTACATTGGACTTTAAGAATGATATATACAATAATAGATATAATTAAAAACACCGAAGCCCTAGATGGAGAACAACTTTCCTAGGCGGGGATCAAACTCATAATCCTCTGGGTTGACAGGCGACGCGTTACCTCGTCGCCACCTACAATAGCTACCGGGACTACACCTAGGCAGGAATCGAACCCACGGCCTCTGATTTGGCAGGCTAGGACAATACCCCGTCGCCACCGGGGCCGGCAATGGCTACCGGGGAAACAATGGTAATGCTCTGATTGGTTGAACAAATGCTTTCTAATACCCTGGTGATGAGTTTGTTTTATAATGCGTGATGTATTTGGAAAAAGATTCGCTAATTTAACTACGAAAATCATGGGAGAAAAACTGAGCAGGAAGGAAATTTATTAGAAGAACAGGACGAGACACATAAAACTGAATGTAAGAGATTAAGATAAATAAATACAAATGTACATATGTGAAAACTTTTTCGGACAGAAAAATGAATAGGTGTTCTCAACCAATCACCGCGTTGATGACTGATGGTAACGAGACTGCATTAACTTCAGATGTTCAATTTCTTCATTTATTCACTGAATAAAATATTTTGTTTTCTCCAGCTATCAGAAAAACGGGATTTCCCATCAGTACATCACCCAATACACTGACATGGTCGAGGGTTGAATTCCAATGTCATCGAATATGTCAACCTGAAAGAAGAGGTTTGTACAACATAGAAAAGGCAAGGGAAAAAATACATCAATGCCAATCGGCCTTGCGCTAGCCAACTCCTGGGTGCAGGAGATCTCATTTAATTATTCACGCGATCTAGTGATTAGACGAAATACCAGGTTACGAGTTAATTACACTCCACAAGCAACAGTATGCGCAGAAAATGAAGAGCATAAAAAATCTAAAAGCTGCAACAAAGATAGTAAATCGTAGATTGCATATTCATGACCTAAAAGCGCGCAGTGTTGAATTACTTGCTACAGAGAGGTGGTTTCCAAGTGTTTTGATTTGATATTCTCCCGATTCGCTTGAGATTTTGTCGAAACCTTATCAATAAATAATTTTCTGTTATTTAATTACTACCGCAATTTCCAGCAGGTATTTATAGTGTCACCATCAATGAGTTCCTTTCGGCTTCGTCCATAAAAAAGAAAGGAATATTCCTTTTTTTAATATATTTTCATTGGCCATCTTTCATTTATGAGATCATATGGCCATTTCTTCAAATAAAGTTGGCTTCTACGTCTCCCAGACATAATCTTCCTTACCGAATCTCCCTATAGACCCATAAACATGTAATAAAATTACAATACCTTTACGTACTTCGGGATACTTTAATTAAATATTTAGCACAATATAGATTTATATTAATTACCCAAACCCCTAAAATGTAGCCATTTTTAAAAATTTGTCCGAAATTACGGGTAGAATTTGCATTCACTAAGATCGCAAGCATATATTCTTGTACAAAAGTCTCCGATGATTACTGGTTCATTCGGGAACAAAATAACCAACGATATCACAAATCCAAGGCGGAACTCGAACCCGGGTAACAACGGTTAATATAAAGAGCGCTTAGGCCGGACTTGCTAAACCCTCGGACATACTCGTCCTTTGACACAACGAAACGAAACAATATGAGATTTTAAAAAAACCGAACCTCCATTGAAATAGAAAGGAAATGGCGGGGGAAAAGTGAAAAAAAATGAATTGCTGACGGTTAAGTGAGGGATTGATACATTGATGAAACTGTTCATAAGTGATGGAGATATTTTCTTCCGGGAAAGAAGGATGAAAAAACACGCTCGCGAACGTTGCCAAAGCGGAAAAAAAATCGGAATACGAAATGTTCCTTGGAGCAGTACCTCCGAGGGACATTTCCATTATTTAAATGTTGAAAATCACGGGGAATCCGAACGAGCACATCCCAGTACGGACGCAAGGCCGACGATCGGGGGACGATGGAAAAGGAGGATGATGGATGATCGGGGAAATGCAGCGCGTGGACCCCGAGCCCTCGCAGGGGTACCTATTAATCTTTCCCCCCCCACCCTCCCCCCCGAAACCCTCAACTGCCCTCCCCCGCACCTCTCTCGCAAGAGTGCGGACCGAGACGAAGAGGGCGTTCAACTCGCATCGCGCTTCCTCACGTAAGTTCATGGCCCGATGACGTCCTACGAAACAAATGAAGTCCGATGACGCGCCACAACAGTTTAGACGAGAAACATCCGACGGCGTGGAATAATCACTATGCATACGAGATGCATCGAAAATAGTGTATTAAAAGGAGAGAAAGGGGAAAGATCGGGTATTCAACGACAAATTAGCACTGCTGTTTTTATTTAAGTTGAAAGAATTTTTTTGTATTTTAATTGTGTACGTGAGCCGAGATGTAATTAATAACATCTCACTCAAACTCATGATGATGTAAAGAAACGATAATTATTATTGGACAATCTATCTTTTAAGATTAGCTTTGGATGGGCACCGTTTGGCCATCCCTACATTTCGCAGCCTTGTTTAACAAGACGCAAGCGGACACCCTACACTACGATACACTGCACTTAACCTTTGCATTCTTTCTTCCTTCTTGTATTCCGTCAAATGTGCCTATCTTTTTCCTACCACTTACTCGCTTGCCTAATTTTCTCGGCTCTAACACTCGTCTTTGACCAATCCTCCGCCGATAATCGTTGGTTTGGTAAATGAGGGATGATTTCACTTAATATTAATTGAAAAACAGGCATCGATCGAAATTCACACTCCAGGGAAGGGGGTCAGTTCTTTCCCTGTTCCTCTGTGGTTTCTCAGGAATAACTTACCGAAGCGTAACACACAGCTTGGTGGAAGTTGGGTGTTCCCCTAGGTATCAGCAGAAATTGAACTCGGGCCTTCCGGTTACTTACTCTTAATATGACACACTTTTTTATCATCATCTGTTACTTTACCAAATATTAAAAATTATGAATGAATGAAATAAATATAATACATTGTATGTATTACTTAATGCTACAAACGAACCGCCTAAAAAAATTTACGGGAAAAATTTTGGGTAAGATTTCACATTTAATCAAAACATTAACGATACGTTTTAGAGGAACGATTACCAAACCAAATTTTCATAATATAATCCCGTGTTCGAAAAATAACACAGCTAAGATGAAGTTGAGTGTGCCCGGAGGCGTCTAGCGTTAGGCGGCCCATCCTAACTACTCCGGGTGCTCTACCCTTCGGAGTACAACGCCTCATTACGTAATAGTATATATAATGATGGTAGAGTATATAATAAAAAAACCGGTCTTCAACGCAGTTTCATCGAAAGGGACCGGAGAGTGCAACGTTCGGTACATACAGATATGGTGTCTCTTGGTGGAATTCCTTCAAGAAAAGAAAAGGTTTGTGAGGCGGCGACGCTTTTACTCCTTTTCCCACCGAGGAGGAGAGAGGTGGAAGTTCACTGAGGGGAGGTGGCGGGTCTTACATAAACACCCCCGAAAGGATGGTGACGCAACGGAGCGAGGAAGGTCGCGCGGAGCCCACCCGCCCGCGCCTCCTCCGAGGGCCACGCGGCCCCCGCCTCATGGTCGGGGTGGACTGGGGACTTCTCGTCATATTTTTAGGCCGGCTCCAGACAGGAGTGTCACTTCCCAAAGCCACGCGCCGGACGGCTGATTTTCGACACGTGCGGTGGAAATACGACGGACGATATTACTGGCTTCCTTGCTGAGCGACGACGCCATGAAATCAATGCAGATTTGAGGCACGAAGCCGGATCGCCTGAAGGATTCCGATCGAGCCCCATGCAAGCGGAGGCGAGGCAACGCAGGGTGACTTCGGACTTACCTATAAGGGGTATGGCTGGGAGATACTCGAATCTAAGCGTGGCATTTTAGTTAGTAGTCTACCGCTTAATCGTACATTTAAGTTTCGGATGGACACAAATCACCCCAATATTCATTAGCCTCGTCAAAAAGACAAACTGACAACCCTCACTCACGACCTCTCCTGAGTGAAATACTATATACGGGGTATATGCGGACAAGCTGATAAAAATACAGTATTTATCATAAGAGTATTGGGAAAATGTGATGAAAAGGTGAAGGAGTACTGTTATCTTTCGCTGGTTAGGGCTCATTTAGAATATAGTATGCTGCCAGAATATGGAATCCTCCTGAAGTTGGACTGATTGCCGAAATGGATTGCGTGCAGCCTAGGGGAGCTAGATTTGTAAAACTTTGTTATGACAAACTGAGCAGCGTGTCAAAATTATTAAAGGAGATTGGGAATCACCCTTGGCCCGAAATAAAAATTTCAGATTAAATCTCTTGCATTAATTGAAAGGCTGTCCTTATCGATGATGTTCAAAATGAATTATTACCCCCATCGTACTACAGTATGCGAGATCACGTAAATAAAATTGGAGAGATTAAGCGTAGAACAGATAGATTTAAGATGCCACTTTTCCTACCAGCGATAAGTGATCAGTTCAACATTAGGAAGGAAAAGTATTTTTTGTCGAAAGTACCCCACCACGCCTAGTACTTCCTTGTTTGTTTTCATTTCTGTCCATTTCACCTTTTCCATCCTTCGCCACACCCGTAACTCAAAAAAACATAATCTGCCTCTAACATTTTGTTTCTATGAACATGTTTCCGCACCGTGCAGAACCTCTTTCTTCAATAATTTTTTCTTTTGATGCTCATCCGCGTCCCTGCCATGAGCTTACTGCGAGAACTTGTTTGCCCAATAAAATTCTTCTTCTGATTTCCCTATTACTTTGACCATCTTGGTCCAAAACACTGTCAATGTAAGCCAACTATTTCATCTGCTCCAGTGTTTGCACCCCTCTTTTAACGTTTCACTTAAATTATCCTTCCTCCTTCTCGAAAACCTAAAAACCTTAGTTTTCTAATACACTCATCAATAATTTTAATCCTTCGGCTTATTGGCTAAATAAAGCTTGATCATCCGCAAACCTAAGTGATATTATGAATTCTCCACAGACCTTCAACATTATCTACCATTCTTCCCATTGTTTTTTTTAACCATTTCCTCCACGTTTACGTTAAAAAGCATGAATGTTAATGAACACAACTTTCTTGCCCCTTTTCCTAGCACTACCCATTCCGATTTTCCATCTTCCACACGCACCTGAGCAGTGTGAGATATGTTCAAGTTGAGGATAAATCGTCTATTCCCCATATCTTCAGTAATAGATTTATTGAGTCAAATAATTCTCAATTTACTTTATCGTCCGCTGGCATGTAATGGAATATTAAATTATAGCCTCGTGACCACCCTTACCAGTCTAACCAACCACTTGGCTGAAGACTAAAACTTTATAGCCACAGCTTTTTTCCCCTCAATGCATGACACTGTGAGGCAAGGGACCTTTGGTTATCAGAAAATACCAAATGCATGCCATCAGCACCATGAAACAAAGAGGGTATAAAATATTATTTTCTTTTAACAAGAGCACGATAAGCACGAACAGACGATTACGAGAAACGTTTTGAGACGCGTCAGACAGCTCACAAGAGATTACATAGAGTAATCAATAAAAACTGCCAAAGCCGTGAAGAGCAACTCAGGAGGAAATTCTAAAAGAGGAAAGGGATAAAAAACTAGGATTGCAGTGCATTTGGGAGGATTTGAGCCAAGGAGGCGTAGAAAAACTACATGGGCGAGTGAGGCTTACACCACTACTACTACCTACAGGTTTCAGTGCCTCCGATTTAATTAATTATCCTGAGTTGCTCAGACTTTATATACTATTTGCTGACGCAACATTCAGAAGGGGTATTTAACAGAGCGGTCAGCAAACTCAAAGTACGTTTTACTTCAGATTATTCACTTAGATGAAATATAGATTGCTAAAAGCAAATTACTTTTTTTACCTAGTAATCATTTCAATAAATTACTGCAGTAGCGGTTTCAAAATACAATAAATTTGCACTGTAGAACTCATGAAGGCTCACTCTAAGAAGCTTAGCGAAATATTTGATTCACCCCGATAAATTCGCCAAGATATTGGCATTCTGGAATCATTGAATACGAACACATTTAGATTGATTCCGAAATACGAGTAGTATATTTTGTGAGAATTTCACTCCCAATTAGGGTTGGCGACAAGACGGTACATATATCGATAATATTCGATCTTTTTTCAATTGACCTGATCAGTATTGAAACTTTTAAAAGATCGACATATGAAGGATAAATATTCATGATGTTGTTACAATATTGTTGAATTGACATGAATTGATATGAAGTCGGCACATGATATTGACTATGCTAAACCGTGCAAACAATAACAATATGATGTGCATGTGAAAAAAATTGAAGCGATAATATCCATAAGAACGACAGCATCAATTTTTAACATTTCTGTTACATGGCTATATCATCGACCGAATATACAGACGATATGTACGATAATGTCAATACTCTACACACCATTAAATTATTGCCACGTAGATAGGCGTCACCTCACGGTTACATTCTCAAGTTTTCACAATGCCCTACATAATTAACACGATATGTTTCCACATTTCCCAGTATTGCGGCTGGTCCAGCGACGAATCTTCGGCTTAAAAAACAAGAATGACGACGCTTCCACTTATCTGAGCCGTTCAACCATAAATTTCCAAGGACCGTGTTGGAAGCGATGGATTTTGCTCGTCTTCAACTCGCTGATCACCGCCGTGACCTCACCCATTCCCGCGCATCATCCATCTGCCACGCGAAAGGCACTGCCGCGGACACCCGGAGTGTTGCGAAACCAGCGTGGGCGGAGCCATTTGTTGTCTTCGGCGCAACGGAGAATTAAGATGCGCCCCTTGCGCAAACGAAAGGTGGATGGGGGACGAGTTCCAACGCCGTCTGGAGAATCGTCTTGACTAAGCGAACGAAGCAAACGAAGAGGACGAACGGCGACGAAACATTCCAAACACTTGATCGTCAATTTACGTCATTCGCATCTCGAATATATAATTCCGAGTCACAATATTCGCATGAGGACTTCAACATGCCGAGTAGGGCAATAAAATTTATCGCTTACATACAAACCATAAAATTTATTAAAGCGATCGGAGGGACAAAAAAATAACAAATAAATCTCAGGAGGAAAAAGTTTACATTGAATAAAAATTAATGCAACCAGGTAAACAAACTCAACTACAAAATACAAGATTTCGTAGGTCTAAGAGAATCACAGAATTCAAAGAGAATAGTGACTACCTCTTAGATATGCAAAACGTATAAAAACCAGGCAAAACCGTCGCATATAAGATCACGTGATATTGCCCAAGGAGGAGTTTTCCGGTCTTTTGGTGTTGGTGGCGGTGAGGGGCTGTAGACCTCTTGACAGTGAAATCTTCGGGCTGGCTGCCTTCACATGACATTTTGGGTGTCTATTGTCCTCATTCATTTTCCGCCCTTGGAGCGACCGCGGAGTCCGAGAAAGCCTTTTAAGGCAGGGATTATCCAGTAAGATCTACTGTTGGGAGGTGCTGAATCGTTAGATTCAAGGGTTGCCGAAAGAACGCGACGAGGGGCCACATAAATGAACTGGGTAATTGACACTTAGTGATTAGCGGGCGCTCATTCTCGCTCCAGTTTGGTAAAATTTCCAATAGAATGACGTGAAAAAAAGAGGGGAAGTTTAAAAAAATTCTGAAGTTGTCCCCGGAGAATTCACCCAAAACTTTTAAAGTAAGACGAAAGTCAAATAATTCAGTACAGATATTACAAACATATATCTCGCTCTTAGATTGGCGCTTATAGAGTAATTATGACCGATTCCATATTAATTCTCGGAAATACGAGGTTCGGAGGAAATATTTTTTCTTAAAATAAAATACTTAAAAATGGAAATCCACCATCAACATTACACACTCATGATGTAACATCCCAGGGTAACTAAGCCTAGTAGAGTACAGTGGAGCCCAGAGCGCTCGGGTCCAGATGAACTCGGTACAAGAAAAGATGGTGGAGAAAGATAGGGCAACCATTAGGTAAGATACAGAAAATAACATAAAGTAAAATAAAAAGGACAAAAAAGACATTTTCAACATTAAATTGATTTAAATGCAATATATTACAAAATTACTGTTCAAGCGATCCAATCACTACTAGACGTTTCGCAGAATCAATGTGATACGTATGATATGAGAATGAATCACAATTAAAACGAGAGTAATGAGATTCTCAAGAAAAAGGAAACCTAAGATGAACATTAAACTTGAGGGACATGAACTGGAACAGGGGGAATGGTTCATGTACCTTGATAGGGTGCAGGAAGAAGAACTAAGCAGTAAGGGCATGAAAAAATGAACTGCGTAAGGCAAAGAAACGTTTACTTAGTGGCGGGAGTTAATGACAAGCAGATAAAGTAAGGTAAAAAAATAACTACTAATTTCGATATGGAACGTAGTGTTGTATGTCTCGGAAACTTGGTCGTTGAGCGAAGAAAGCACGTAGATTGGAGGCTTTTGAGACATGAGCGTGGAAAATAATGGAGAATATAAAATGGATGGAAAGGGAAACAACTGCAAAAGATAAAGGCGTAGTAGTTAAAGAGAAATTCGAAGACGGTAGGACAAATGCATTCTGGAGATACTGAGAACCTATGGAATGCGATAGACGGTTATCCAGTGTAGAATTCCGGGAAAGCGCGCTAGAGGAGGGAAGCGAATAAATATAGTATTTCTAATGAAATTGAGTGGGATAGAAAGTATGCAGCAACATAATGAGTTATTGAAAATAAAGTATGGCGGTAGAATATTGTTCATAATAAGGTACAACTTGGGATTACTCTAAAAAAAGGATGTTCTATGCCTAGAATCCGTAGCAGTACAAAGCTCGGTACCCCCACCATATCCTATTTCTAAATAAATTAGCAATGATAACCACGGCCTTTGGACGGGACACACTTGTAACAAATTTTACATGTACATACACGATTTATGAACTCGGTTTCCCTAGCACGCAAGTCATTGTTGTGAGATTGAAAGTACTTTTACTTCCATTTTCTATACTGACACTCGTCTCAGTTCTCGTCTCATTAGACGGAAATACGTGTTAGTGTTGCCTTAAGTGTCATCATTTGATGAATGAAAACCTTCCTTTTTCTTGCAATGGTATTTTTTACCTATCCTGATTTCAATTTGATGCTGTGTGGGAAACGGTGACTAATGAAACGATTGAACTTCAAAAATTTGATCGATTGATCGGAATCGCAGTAAAAAAAATAAGGTGGCGTAAAAGAGCAGCGTTAGGCTTCCGAGACTATTTTTTTCTTGTTCCAATAACGATCTCGAGATTATTAGTCTAGCATGCCATTGTACAATCTTTTCCTTAGAGAGCCTTCTATTCTCTTGTCCTCATGCATGACAGAATAAACATTACTATGTATTTCCCCATCGCACCTACTTATTTCCGGGTTGTCCCTGCCAATGTATATCGTCCAATCGACGTCACACCTGCACTGAGGATTCATTTTTAATGGTGTGTCAACGTTGTCGCCCTGTTTGCCAACAGTGTGTGTATACACTCTTCACAATGATTGGCTACGAAAGAACAGCCGCTCCAGCGATCAGCGAGTGTCCGTTCATCATCAACTATCTCCATGGAACTCAATAGGGTGCACCGGAAAATTTGAAATGAGTCATCGCCCCAGTCAGGACAACCCGTCCACCCAAACGTGACGGACAGGAATGGGGGAAAAATACATTGCGACACCTCCTTCTTAATGAGTCTTTCGTGACGGGAACCGTAATAAAAATACGGGATTGCGAGCGAGTAATTTGGAGTCTACCAATGTTTCCGGATGCACCTAATGATGAAAAGTAATTTGAAAAAATAAAATAAAAGCATTCATTTCAAACGACTCCGCAACAGATTGCACCTTGTTTAAGCCGAGTTGGGAGCTAACCAAACGACCGATCCGGACCGCTTCCCTCCCCATAATAACCTCTTTTAACCCTATAAAAGTATGGAGCTTTGACAACCAGCGCACACACTTCGGGTCCAGTCTCCACATAAGGGATCAACAGCCAATGAAAGTCCCCCCTTCTCCCGTCAAAACATGCCGACACGAATTCAACGCGAGCGACTCCAGCCCGAGGAGTTGGAAGGAAGGGAAGGCGAAAGTAGGGGGGCGGGGGGGGGGGTGTTGCATGGAGCGCATTGAGGCAAAATGGGATGGGGGTCAATCGATTTCCCTCGAATTGATCCGGGTGAATTGTCATTCTTTGAGAACTGGAGGCTAATCTCAAAACATTTCATTCCACAACCCCTCAATAAATCCCCTGGAGACCTCCCGCCACCCCACAGCTGCCGGAAAATAGAAGGATGCTTTTGAATAACACAATCAAGCTTCTAGGAATTGTATGAACTTAGGTTGCGGTGAAGAAAACACTCCCGCGTTGAGAACAACGGGCAGGAAACGGGATATTTCAGTTTTTCCCCCCACAGTATTTTGATCAAATCAAAGCTAACTTCGTGAACTCAACAAAATTGGAGTATATGTATACATAGAAACTCATAGAATAGAAATATAGAAATTGCTGTTCCTGAAACTCACCATCTAGGAGATTCGATTATTCGCTGTAAGTGTTTTTTTCACATAAACGAAAATATATGCGGTAATCAAACATTCTTGTGAGAGGCAATAATACATATTGAAATCAAGTGCAATTATTGACTTTGTAATTTCACACACTTTAAAGTGTTTGGAATGACAAAGTCAATGATTTCATTTAATTTCAATACGTTATGTGAGTTCCATGAAGTTACGCCGGAGAACAAATTTTAGACAATAATACATTCTGAGAGAATTGAGTACGTTGCAAATATTTCATATCAGCCGCCTGCATGAGTGCAACGGTGAACTTGAATGGTCGTCTTTGGTGAACGTTGACGATCAGTTATCGACGATGAACAAGGATTACAGCCTGAAAATAATCGTTCGGAATCTATGGCAATTTTGCAAAACCCGCCCACCTGATGAGTTACCTGAGCTGTGGCTAAGGAAGCTCTAAGAGCTAGACTTCGGGTCCGGAGTAACATAATAGAGGGTCCGACAAATCAACTATCAAAATATTACGTAATGGTAGATGAAATAAATTTCGCTAATTATATATTGAATTTCGATAATAAGTAGATATATTCAGTAGATTAAAATTGAATTCTAACTTCCGTGGGGAACATGAGTGCTCGACCGCCAAGGTAGTAAGTGAGACACGGCAGGCAGTCACACGAAAGCCATGAAACCGTTTGGTTTCATCAAGTGTCAAGCTCCCCTTACCTCACCACGAATCCTTAAGGAGGTTGGATCGTGACTGTGCCAGTCAGTTTGTCACCTTAGTTATTGTGCACATGTACAATGAAGAAAGATGAAAATTAATGTAACAAGCATCCATGCGTGACTCTTCAACAGATGTGATGTGAACATACGGTTTACACATGGTGATGTGAACATACACCCTGTGAGGTTCTTATTGATTTCAGAACCAACCTCAAAAACTTAATTTGGACTGTTCCTGAGGGCACAATTTTTGAAACTATGGGACTTCCACAGCTTTTCTCCACAAATAAATTAACGTCACTAAAACAAAAGCGTGTAAGGGCTTTCCTGTCAAAGTTGTTGCAACCTTTATATAATTGCGCGCATGATATTAGTTTTTCGTGAGAACAAGTATTTCTGAAGCGGATAAAATAATACTTTGTAATTCCACAGATTTATTTCACAAACACACGACCCGGGTTTCGACGTACAACGTCATCTTCAGGTGACCACCTGAAGATGACGTTGTACGTCGAAACCCGGGTCGTGTGTTTGTGAAATAAATCTGTGGAATTACAAAGTATTATTTTATCCGCTTTAGAATGAACCGATTCCATAAAATAACGCCTGAAACCATCGATTATATAAAGTATTTCTGACATATTCTTCCGTAATTTTTTTGGTTTTACTACTCCCTACTGCCATAAGAGCATTCATAAATCTTGGATTTTTGACGAGTTTCGATGAAAACGAAGACGGGAAATTCCCATTTTGTCAATGTCATTTGATAGAGCGCACTTAGCGTTACAAATAGAGGCAATTTTATCGGAATGACAAAAACTATACGTTTCGATGCAGCCTCCTTAATACGAGTCGAGTAATTACAAAGTGTACTCTGTATTTCCTTGTTGTCTTGCCCATCATTGCATCCGAGATAATCATACCGCGCGAGATACAGGTATCAGGTGAAAGGTACAGATCTGTACCTTTCACGTTTTATATAATCAACGTTATTTTCCGTAGACTTTTATCATCTATTACCAACGGACCCCAGTTTCAACGTTTGTACGTCATTCGCCGAGTTGTGAGCCGTCCATGAGACAGGTCACCTTGAGAATAACGTATAAAACGTTGAAACCGCGATCGAAGGATCGTAGGGTAATAAAATTCTACGGAAAAGAACAGTGGTTTAAATTGAAAACTTGGTGGCTTCAATCGGACTTTGAAGGAAATTTGAAAAGCCAAGTGGTGAGTTAAAATACGGAGTTTCGCAACAGATTAGTATTTCCGAAGACATCTACTGAATAAAAGATACTACATGCATAATCACGTTTACAAAATTAGAGGAAACGAGAGTTTATGAGACAATTTAAGAAAGGCGACTGAAACGTTTTGAAGCTGAAGCACTATTGACGTATCACAGAAAATATCAGTAGTTTTTTGGATAGCGAATATAACTTTTTTCGGAAGTCATTTAAGGTCAAGCACGGAAAAGAGCAGATTCATTTGATTTAAGCTAGGCTAAGTTCTTGGTCCACCATCATTCTTGAAAAATCTCCATGCAAATGGGATGGCAAATCGCCAGTCCGGCAGAAGTTGCCAGAAGGTATCATTTCGGTCACATTGGCGAGAGGAGTTCGTATTCAAGGCATTGGAATTCCACATGTGGTCAATTTGAAGACGTTTCTTTTTTTCATCGGGGTTCTGACGTAGAAATGCAAGGGAGGGCAATATGTACTAACGGTTGTCCGAGCCTCACGACCAAAAAACAGGCATAGGAATTACCCTCAGAGATTCGTGTCCACCTAGTTTCATGTACGGACTCGATGGGCTATCTGAATGCTTAACATTCGTTTGGGAGTTTGCAGGAAATGCATAGATGATGTCCGACGTTCTGCACTTTTGACTAATAAATATCAATATTTTGCTTACTCATCAGCAAGAAAAGAATTGAGTTGGATTAGCCTGTGTGCTTGCAAGGAAACTAAATATTGGAAACTCTACCCAGAGAATCCAGCGCAGTTCTCAAACTATTCTGAGCAAAAGGATGCTTAAAATAATGCACGAAAGCGAACCTTGAGATGTCGGATTAAGAATCGAAAGCCTGATTAAAAAAGTCGATCTAAAGAGTTCAAAAGAAAATTTACTTTTTTTCATGAATGAAATAAGTTAGAGATAAAAGTCGAGTGCAGTACAACGTGTAATTCAATCAAAATCTCTAATGGCATTTTCAACTAAATAATATACCAATTGGCCTTGAAGTGGAGATCAATGAATTCCTACACGAGATAGATCAACTTTGAATCTAAAAGGAAATCGTCTCGTAATAGTATAATATATTTTTAATATCACGCCATACGTTCAAGAGAAAAAAAATCGTGGGATAACATAACAACTACAACAGAAGAAGGATACTCATAAATAGGGAAATTAAGATAAGCTACAGTAAATAGGTGTGTACTTTTGGAAGAGAAACTTAGTTTCGAAGAAATGATTTTCGCTCGTGAAATTAACACAATACAACTAAAATTGAGGTAGTAAATTGGAATAAAATTGGGGAGAAAATTAAATTTACTTTAGCTACGGAAAAAACACCCGATATATGGTGAAGTTTCATTTAAACAGGAAAAGTTCCAGTCAAACTCTATTTTTATAATATCTAATAAGCATAAGACGTTTATATAATACCATAAATTAGTGTTTTCGCCAAATATCTCCAAATACATGATTTTATATGCGAGAAATTTCGAAAAAAATCGGCAGACGCACAGTTTGAAGAAAGATGTAAATTTCCAAATCCACACGGGATAAGGAATGATTAATCTCATATGTCATACACAGGAAAATCACACGTCCAAATGGCAGATAAGATTCCTCAACAGCACACATTTTGAAAACGGTGCGTATAAAAAACTGAGCAAGTAATCGCTGAGGGCATCACTATTTATCGCAATACATGAAACGATATGGCAAGAAAATCCTGGCCAGCAGCCAAATATATTTTCCCGGATAAACGATTTAGACGAGACACCGCATCACCCCATGAAAGAACGATTCGAAAAGCCACGAATCCAAAGTATATGCAGTTTCAGCCAGGGAAAGTATCCCATATTTCAGCATCATCAACAGAACGGTAATAACACCTCCCTTCAAAACTGACCGAATGCCCTGAGGCGACATTAACGTAATAAATAAGGCATCTGCAACGAAAAATGAGGGCAAGAATTCGATGAAATTATAGTGATTTATTCCGAAAAAATCTTCCAATACTATACAGCATGAGAGCGTGCCCAATGTAACGCCTTTTCCAAAAGCTTCCGATATTACACACGTGAATGATTCTTATTTTCCGACCTCTATATGACGTGTCAATTTCATTTTGATTTTTACTTTTTAGGAAAGCCGTCATAACACAATCCTAGCATTCTCATCATCCTAACGATAATTCACAAGCTATTAGCATATCTATTAATGGGGTATTAGATAGAAAACCCTAAGACGTACAATGTTAACATTTTAAACCAACATTGACGTCAACCATGATCTACGCACCACCCGAATGTCTGTCTGAGTGACGTCGTTGCAATAAATTAAAAACCATCCTTCCTGTTCGAAGAGAAATTTTTCCCGAAAATGAAATTTTAATTCAATAATTCTACGTCTGAAGGCATTATGAGTTTTATTTGAACTCGCTGCTCATTAAGTGAATGAAATTTCTGGAACAGAACGTTTTTATTCGAGCGTTAAGAGTCAATCGTTACAGATATTCCCCCCAATGGAGTCCAAGCATTAAAAATGCGCCAATTAACCTGAAAACGAATATATAGACTATAAAAATGTGTTATGAAACTCTCATTACTCTGGATATGGCATAAGTAAGAGTTTGAAGGAATTTCGACTCAAATTGAATAACCAAAACTCAACCATTAACGAAATATATAAGTGAAAAACTTGGGAAAGAAATGACTCCTTAAAAGAATCTCCTTTTCTTCCCTGATGGCGACTGGGGAGCTAACCTGTGACCGTTTCGCCTCAATTTTTTCCCGATGACAAAGGGAGTCCCAAGTATAAAGGGCAATAAAATGGGGACGGGAGAAAATTAATTAAGTGCCCTGATTTTCCTTCGCAGCCGAAGAAAAATTTCGTCGGTCCTCTTTCAAAGACAGAACCTTTCAAACCTCCGGTGGTGCTTAAATACAGTCTAAAAATATCCCCGGTGATAATTATTTCCCCCGACAGCATTCAGCCCTAATTTTTAAGCTTCCCTTAAAAAAAATAATTTCTTGATAAGGGTCCCTGCGATGACCAATAATTTTACAACTAACGCAATAGATTTATATTATCAAGGAAAAAAATTAATCCCTCAACTGAAAAATCAAGTCCCGCCCCTTCTCTGCTAACAAATGGGCCTGGATGGTCCTTACGAATTGATTCCCGATGGTCGTTAATGTTCATTTCGTTTACTTGAAGAGTTTCACAATCTCCACCACGAATTAATGACCTAGAAAGGGAGAGACCTGAGAAAACCCAAATGGAAGGAGGAAGGGCTCAAGTAATCAACAGTTCCGCCAAAAATAGGTCGTTCATATTTAGTGAAATAAGTAGAACCATCTTCACGCCCCACGGCGCTTTTTCGTCGAATTTCTACAAATCTCGCAGTGCATCCTAAATATCAATTATTGATTAATTTTAGGGAATACTGTTTAAAAGAGAATCCAACCAAAACTATCAACCCTAAGGTTTGTTTAATGGATGAAAATGGAAAAAATCTCACCTTGGATTAAGTACCACGGTGTGTTAAATTCACACATTAGGGTAAGAGAGCCAGTTTCTTTCGCTATGGAGCCTATGGCTTCCCAGGAAGTTTTGACACCCAAAAAATTACACAACTTAAGTGAAGTTCAGAGGGCCCAGGGACATCCCCAGGAGTCAAACCTGGGACTTACGGTCAGTAGTTGCTTTCAGTAGCCCAACGCTCTATCCACTGGACTACCACGTATTTTAAATAAGATCTATTTGTATTTTAAAGAATATCTATACGTATTTTTAAAAGTTTTACCTGACTTGGGTTCGTCATACCAAAAGGCGACTTCAAATAGTCATTCAAGATGGAAATGTGGGGAAATCATATCTGTGTTCCATAAATTAGTTTCGTCTCGAACGTTGCGTTCTTGTGACGAGACACCATTGGCTGACCTCAAATACAAGTTAAGTTGCAGTTGATGGGGTATCCTTTAACTGCAACCGTACCATTGGAAACTGGAAACATTTTTATGTAGAATAATCTGAAGAGAATGAAGAGACACGGGCCGAATTGTTTCCGAGCCAGAAACTGTAGAATTATAGGGCATGCCCGTTGACAGGTCATTGCCTATCAGACGGAAACCACTAGTGCGGTACAAGTCTAATCAAATTGCTGAAACTGGGTTGTCTTAATAATAACTTAATAATATCCTGGGTTTGCAGCGTGTAACCTTTTTGCACGAAAGCTTTGTGTAGAGCGTTTTGGCAGTCAACAAACATGTTCAACGGCGTGTTCATTCGGTGGATACAATGGAAGTTTCTTTGGTTGTGGAGAAGGAAACATTTTCGTTCGACTTACCGCATCGTCACCGTAAGCCTCCTAAATCGATTCCAAAATCTTTTTAGACGAAGCAAAGACGAAAAGCGACTTTGCAGTAAAATTAAATGGCCAAGGCATTGTATCGTCTCAACATCCATTACACGGAGTAACAAAAATAGCCGTGACGTTCTACTTCACAGTTTCAACTACGTAATTCATTGATAGCTTGTAGGGTTTTTTTAGCAAAGTTATACAAAAGTTCAGGCTAGGAATTTCCAGGAACACACTGCGTGATCTCTCAATGCCCACCGTCACTCCAAGGGACACGATAACTCCGTACACCAACTGTAGCTACAACGTTCGCCAACGAACAACTAGTCGATCCGGTTAGTCATGTGAATAGAACACGTTCACTGGGTAACACAAGGGTTCCTGACTTAAACGCAGCCACGGGCGATGGTATTATGCCGTTATGTAATGTTCGAATTCAAGGGCGTAATCGAGGTGAGAAATAAATATCACAGGCGGTTTTAGAACCCGATTTCCAAACACTGCCAGTAGTAATTGCAGAGGAAGATGCTTGCAGGACGTGCTGTAACTACTTTAACTCATACTCATCCAGCCATTTTAGTGTCAATAGAATTCCAAGATCCTATCATCAACTTACTCCAACCGGCACGCCACAGGCGAGATTTAATCTGAAACACATAGAAGTCTGCCATGCTAAAATCTATCGCTGTATTTCAACCACTCAACTTAAATATTCAAAGCACACTCATTCCATTTAAGAATGTTGTTACAGATGTAGGTCTTCTTAGAGATGGAAATTTCTCATGGCCTTCACAAGTTTTTAAAACTTGCAGAGCTGTCAATAAATGCCTCCACTCCCTTAGGGAATATCAGTATGTTTTGCCAATCACATTAAAAACAGAGTTTCTTTTTTCATTATTCCTCACTTTCATTATGGTGGCCTTGCGTATCAAGAGCTTTCAAACAAGCTGTCGGGAAAACTGCAAAGGGTAACCCATGCGTACGCTTCATTTACAATTTGAAAATTGCTTATCACATTACTGAATATTTTAACAAACTAGACTGGCTATATCTGGATTCTCGCAAAAAACTCCACATGATGGCCTTACTCCAACCAATACTAAATTATAAACACGCTCAATATTTCACCAATTACTACAAAAGCCTTGATAGAATATATAAACTAAATACCAGAGGTAATCATAAACTCGTTATCCCTCATCACAGAACAACTAAATACAACCATTTGTTTGCAGTCTCAGCATGTCGTCATTGGAATGAGCCATCATCCGTCATTACTAATGCACTCTCTCTCCCATCATTCAAGCGCGCACTTCACAACTCACTAATTTCCTGGCAAACCAACCAGTAAAAACCAAGCTGTGAACAGACTTCGAGATCCTTCCTTTTTCTTTCGCAGGAACATCTTACTTTGTACTGGCGTTAGTACATGTAACCAAAAGCATTGTTCTACAAATATTGATTGCACGTATTGGTATTTGTATGTTTGTATAAGGCGATCAACCCAAACGTCGGTTTGGTAGGTGATGGTAGAGTTCACCCAGTACTAAGCCCGACGACGTGTGAAATTCACACATCAGGGAAGGGGGGGCAGTTCCTTTCCCTGTGCCGGTTATGGTTTACCAGGAAGATCTGGTACCCGAAAAATCACATAGCTTGGGAATCTGTAGGTGCCCAGAGAGGCTTGCCCGGGAATCGAACCCGGGCCCTACGGGCAGTAGTCCAACGCTCTACCCGGACTTAATTCAATATACCACGCTTCGAACATCGTGCATCATTATTAACACACTGAGATTAAACCATGGCATTAACTTATTCAAGAAAATTGATTTAAGACAATATCCTATTTTCTCCGTGTATCTAAAGAAGGCATTTTATTTTGCCATAACGTTTACATAAAACATCAATCAATTAGCCTTTCTATCTTCAGGGTGGTGGGAGGGTAGCTTCCAAACGTATCCACCCCTGGACAGGGGATGATAAGATTGAATAACAAGGCTACTTACTACCTCAACCCCATCATCCCACCCAGTACAAAAATGTAATATCTGGCAAACGATATCTTTACGCGTTGGTTAGAGCAGGATACCCGGCCAGTGAGAGAAGACTCATTCACATCTACATGATAACCTGTAAACCACCGCTAGGGTGTGTGGCAGAGGCTGATTACACATAAAACATTAATCTCCCAGCCCAATCGGATACTGTTATCCTTATTTTTTTATGAGTGGCGGGAGAAATTACGACTTAAATCTAATTCTTTTACACTAAATCTCTAAATGTATTTCATGTTACTCCTACCTTAGTGCGATGGAGCTAATAATAAATTTTCAAAATTATCTCTAAAGAGACCTACTCCAATTCATGCAAGCGGTTTAATCTTTAATTGAACCTTGGCTCCGTTAGTGATTTCCAACTTAATTCCTCTAATAATTCAGATACGCTACTTAGTTTATCATAACAAAGTTTTATAAATCTAGTTCCTATACAGTTCACGCGATCCAATTCGGCAATTAATCCAACTTAATCTGGACCCCATGTACTAGCAGCATATCCTAAATGAGACCGAACCAGGCAAAGATGACATCGCTCTTTAATCTTCTCCTCACATATCCCAAATACTTTTCCAATAAATCTTAATATTTTGTTACCTTGCTCACATATTCCCCGAACATATTTCACCCACGAGAGGTCACGAGTAAGGGTAACACCTGTATATTTAATCGAGACTACACTTTCTACATTCTAAATGATTCACATCCCTCGTTGATCGGCTGTTTCAGCACTTGGATAAGTAGAAAAGTAGAAAAAAATTAATAGATTAAAGAACAGAAGAACAGAAGTCGACTATATTTTCAAATACATGCGGAAATATTCACGAGAGGGGTCGTTTTTTACAGAAATAAAAACATGCACGTCACGCGCGCGGTTTTGCTAAAAATGATGAGGATTGACGCAAATTAAAGCGTCACATACCGATAGCGCGGCGTCCAAAGTAGCAGATAACGTTCCCATAAAACTCAGGCGGTCCCTCTCCCCCTCCCACCGCGACTTATCCGAGGGAAACACACCCTGGGGGACAGGGCACTGTGTCGAGTACCGCATATGGTGACACATGATATTCCACTCAATCCCCCACACCATTCCCTTCCCCCTCCGGCTGAAGGAGAAAACAGGGTGCGGAGTTCAGAGTACTCTGGTGACGCCGGAAATCATGAGAAAAAAATAACACGCATGAATAGCGATGGATGATAGAAAGAGGGGGAAAGAGGGAGAGAATAAGTGAGGTTTAAAGAGGAGCAGCACGGAGATTGAGAAGGAAGAAGGGGAAAGAGAAGGTTAGAATAAAGATGAGCACTCAGAAAAGGAAAAAAACTGGCTCGCGCCAAGAGGGAGAGATATCTTTCGGAAGAATCGGAGACGATTCATGATACAAAGGAAGCGAGGGTAATAAGAGGAAAGGAAAAAAATCCCAAAGTTCGCCTTGGATTTGGGGAAATAAGTTACAAATTGAAAAACATTTTACGACAGGGTAAAAAAAATAGGCAGGCCCCATCTACTCCTCTGAATGGGGTTGGATGCATCGGAGACGTCACGACGGGCAGTTTGCATGTATGCATGCACGAAAAGATATCACCGAGGAACTTATAACGAGTTTGCGGATGACTCCGCATTCATTCGTCAGCCGCCTTTTTACTTGCGTCGCTCGCAAATACAGAGAGAGCATAAGTCTGCCTGCTTCGAAGCGATCATCATCATTAGTAGCTCTCGATTCGAAACTTGGGTCGACTTTGGACCTCAAAAATCCTCTTCCCAACAACAACACCATTGTATGCTCGAATAACTCTTCCTCAGGAAACCTCCCTTCTATATTTTGTGTCTAAAAGGGTCTGTAAGCGACTTCCTGGAAATCATTATGTAACAAGCGGCGAAAAAAAAGGATACTGCGCTCTTCCACCCAGCGACTTATTTAAGTGTAGCTCCGTAGTTCAGAGAAGTCAAGCGAAGGGCAATCAAGGAGACACACGATTGCATGATTTCACCCAGGATAATAACAGTACAGCACACGCCAGGATGATGCGACCCTCAAGACTATTTCCTCAACGAGAATAAGTTCAAAACGCCCCAGCACCCACTTATAAAGCTGCATCACACAAACCTTCACAGACTTAAAAAGATTTCAAATTAAGGCTTTCAAATCCTCTTTGTACAAAACTAATAAAGTACGTCTGTGGAAAGCAAATGTTATCATTTTAACTACTGGATTTAATCTGAACCGTCATGAGCTCCTTTATTTAATTTTTCATTCCATTATTCCTCTAAATGCTGTCTCTCCGTTTAAAACTTAATTAAAACACGTAGGGGGGATTAAAATGGTCGGGACGTAAATTTCACTGAAAACTAAATTCTTACAATTACATTCACTGAAAATTATTAATTTATTCTAACTAGTCACATTTCTTTCCACAAGGGTGGTCCTAAAATTTCTAGAGCGTGCAGTAGGGCGTAGTAGGCGCAATTGCCACATTTCCGTTGTCATTCTTGTGGAAAGCAGGGTTTTCTCTTTTGACACACCCGGAAAGAATGCTATCAGAAGTGCACCGGAGGTGGAGTGGGGGTGAGGGGTAATTCTGTTTCTCAACGGAAAATAATGGGATTAGCTCTCCTTGACCACCACTTCATGTCCTACAGGCCTGATCGCTGCCAATACCTTAAAAAATAACAATAATCACCATTTCATAAGCTCCATAATGTCGAAATAGAAGGAATATTTTACATAAAGACCTATGTCATGCCCTAAGAGATGGCTTGATTAGTAAAAAAAAATTTGTACAATATTACAAATGTGAGTCAGCAGAATACCGTAAGCATTAAAACAAACTTTAAAAAATTGCATAGTGATGAATTTATGGAAAAAAGAACCTCCCTGACGGCTACTGAATCGGAAACACCGAAATGGAATGTGTTCACTCGATTAAATGCCTAGGCGTTACCCTCACTCACGACCTCTCCTGGGTGAAACAGATACGGGGAATATGAGGACAAGCGAACAAAAAAAATTAACATTAATTAGAAAAGTACCAGGTAAATTTGATAAAAAGGTCAAAAAGAAATGTTATATTTCGTTGGTTAGGCCTCATTTAGAATATGCAGCATGGGACTCTCATGGAGTTGGATTGATTGCCGAATTGGATCGCGTGCAGTGTAGAGGAGCTAGATTTGTAAAACGTTGATATGATAAACCTAAGAGCGTATCCAAAATATTACCGCAGCTAGGCTGGGAATCACTGACTGAGCGAAGGATAAATTGCAAATTAAATCTCTTGCTTAAATTGGAAGGACCTCCCTTTACAGTGCTGTTGAAAATGTATTATTAACCTCACCGTACTACGGTAGGAGAGATCCCGTTAAGAAAATTAGAGAGATTAAGTGTATAGCAGATAGATTAAAGATGCCATTGTTTTCACGAACGATAGTAGATCAGAATGACATAGTCCGACTGCGGTAGGGGTAAAAATATTCGGGTCAAAATTAGTCCGCTGTGTATTCAACCACTGCCACACACCCTAGTGGTAAACTGCAGGGTACTAAAATAAGAAATAATAAGAAGCAAAGAAGACTTAGGAACAAACAGGAGGATCAACGGAGTGACGACCTTCAGTTCATAACATTGGGAGTTTCATTTTACTTGGCTGCGGGACATGGACGAGAACATAGGAAGGGGAAAAAGATAATTAATAAGCGATCGAAATGTGACAGTACAGAACAATGATGAAAATTAAATTTGGACTGAGGATTATGATTTGAGAACAATTGTGGAGAGAGAGTGAAAATTGAAGTCGTTTATGATACTTGAAAGGGTGTCATTTGACGCAAAACTGTGACCCTACAGTTTACCGAAGACCCTAATGAATGGGATCATCGAAAGGAAGAACTACTTCGGGATGGCGAAGATGAATTATGAGAATACAGATGGAAGATGACAGTTTAAAGAAGAAAGAAAGAACGAATAGATTGGCATGGAACAGGAGATATTGGAGATCTCATACGAACCCATCCTCAGACCGATAGAATAGCTCTTGACAACTGTTCTGAACGTGGCCTAAGCAATGTGAAAAAGCATCTCTGGACCTACTTCACTTATCCGTCACAAATGCAACCCGGACACAGGCCACGTCCAACTTCCAGAGGTTTCCCTCGCCAACTCCGGAGCGGTGGTCAATCAAGGAGGACCGCGGGGGTTCCCGCATGTGGCCCGTAAACGATCTGGATAGACAAGGGTACATCTGGGAGGCTGATGTGCCAGTGTAATACCGGGAACACTGTCTGACGAGGCTGGGAGCCCGACAGTGAGATCGTGCAAGAGGTAAGCAAGACGCACTTCGACGGGCTGGAAAGGAAGGGCATCTGGGTGAGGGAAGAAAATAAGGACTGCCCTTGGAAACACAAATTGGAAGTCTTGACCTCAGCCAACTGGATATTAATACTAGCGATAATGCTCGGCGACGTAATATTTTTTAACGATCCCGTGCGAGTGGTGGATGGAGGGAGGGGAGGTAAAGAATGTTACACGAAACAGGACGAGAAGATGAGGCACGGTGAGAAGACGACGATCGGTGGAGGCAAAACAGCGGTAGCTCACGCTAAGAGGACTGTTCCAAAATAAATATTTCAAAGGAGAATATTTTCCTATGCATTACTGCTTAACAAGGAATCTGAGCAAAAAAAGAGCAAAATAAAAGAGGGAAACTTACTATTTTTAACGATTTTTTACGGCTCGACGAGGTTTCCCACTCTTACTTTAGAATTAATCCGTTGGACCTCATTCGCCTTGTTAATTAAAAAAGAAAAACTCTAAAAAAAGATCATGATTCAGAAAACAATGATCAAAATTTACAACACGATACGGCTCTCCTCTGTCACATCTATTTGGAAAACAGTGGGCAAACAAAACAGCTGCCTGCCTCATTTTCCTATTCAAACTACATCCGCACCCTATGTTTTTTATCCTATCACAGTCTAGAAGTTTTTGTGGACATCTAGGTACTACTTGGCCAAAACAACCAATATTCGTGATTTAGTTTTAAAAGGCGCTTTACTAGGACCGTCTCTAGAAATGCCAGTGTGTTTTATCACATTGTAATGAACACTGAATAAGTGTATTCTTTTATTACAATTACATAAACGCAATGCAAAAAAAATTTCTTCCGATTTCAGGTTATTTTATGACACGCTTATTAAAAACTCTCAATGACGATGAAAAACAAAATAACTCGTGGCTTGATATGTTACTGCCGAAACATTTGCGTCATGGTATACGTATAACCTCCATGGGTGGCGGTAATCCAGGGATAGAGCGTTGGACTACTGAAAAGAGGGCCCGGGTTCGATTCCCGAGGAAGACTGTCTGGACACCTGCAGCTATGTGATTTTTCGGGTACCAGATCCTCCTGGGAAACCATAACCGGTACAGGGAAAGGAATTGGCCCCCACCCTGATGCGTGAATTTCACACGCCGCCGGGCTGGGTAGTACTGGCTGAACTCTACCTTCACCTACCGACCTTCGGGTTGATTACCTTGTTATTTGGTTATATAACCTCCCTGAATCAAAATGCGACAGAACAAATGCATATCACAGCAAAGTCTAAGTGAACTCTTGATAGCGATACACGGAGAATTTAAGGTGGATCTTTTCTTTGCTAAAATCTCAGGGTAACAAAAAAAATCACAGGAGTTAAAGGTCACAAAAAATGAATGTGAAATAAAACGTCGGAATGATTGTCACCAAAGGATGGTTATAGGTTGCTATTTGGGATGGTCCCATAAGCACCCGGAGGCACATCATTCTAATAAGAGATACCCAGCCATAACATAGACTTTAGACGTGATGGCAATGACTCCTCAAGTAGTACTCCCCAAAATAACGAGTGTTTGCCAAAATTATGTACTATATAGCCAACGCGTAATCTGCCAGAGCACATTCAATTTTGCGTCACAGTATAAAAAAGCAAAAGGCATAATTTTTCTATGGTTATCATAAACCATGATGACACTTAAAATGTATTAAAAATGACAAAAACGTTAATTATTTTTAAAGACAAATTGCTCTTTAACTCATATTTATCCCAATTTCATCCGTTGGCGGCGGGGTAACGCCCTCGCCTGCTCGCCTGCCAGCCCAGAGGCGGCGAGTTCGATTCCCGCTTAATTTTTCTCCATCTAGGATTTGGGTATTTGCAATTTTCTATTGTTATATTATTATTAGAATCCCGATTTAAAGGCCGAAACGCTGTTTTCGGATTTATGTGAAATTAACAAAAAATGATAAAAAAATGATCTGTCCCTCGACAACAACAAGGTAAACGTCTGGTTCGATATTTTACACGAAGCAACCAAGATCCTACCGGACGAGGGTAAAAAGAAACTTTGCACTTTCACGTAAAGATTTAATACTTCATGACCATGTTTTCGATGCTGCGCATCATCCTGCTGGACGCTGAAGATTATAAAAATATCAGCATAAAATACACAGTAGAAGGTTCAATCTTTAAGACTAGTTTCACCACTTATTTCGCAAGGTACCCACTTATTATATGTAGTTATTAACTGCAGTTCCAGAGGAAAAGACATTACTTTTGCCAGAAACTAGAAAGGTCATGGATTAAGGAGGAGGTAAATTACGAAAGGAAGGAAATCGTGCACAATCCACTTGCCTTCTCTCTCTCTCTGGTGAAGTTACTGCGGGCTAATACCAACGACGATTTCAACAGCCATGGATGGGCAGTATATTAATTTTTCCCCAAAATCGACGAGTTTTACCAAATTTCCATCGCGTTTATCTGCATTCTTAACGCGTCCACAAGCCCTCATTTCCTCCTATTTACCAAAAAACTTGCTACGACGTTCGGACATGATCGACTAAAGCAATGATTGTGCCACTTCCTTCAAACGAAAATATTTTCTGACGGCAATTACCCATTTTTCGTGAAGAGAGGATTGCATTGCCAATGCCAAAGAAAGGACTAGATTGAAATATTTTACGTAAACATCTAATCCTGATGACCCACACATCGACGAATCAAGGACTAAATTGTTGATTTCCGATTATCTTTCAATGACCAGACACCCTAAAAGACGATCGAAAGTCATGTTGCAACATTCGCTGCGCTGTATTGATGAGCTAAGTTCTGTGGCTAATACATTCTAAAATCATTCAGCAAACCAGGATAATGCTTAAAAAAGACCCGAATGAAGTGATGGGAAGATCTATAGCTTGCCACCTCTGACTGCCGGGCTCGAATAGTATATTTCGCCCACTGGATCAAGTTGAAGTCAATGGCAAGTCTGGGATAAGGAGCCAAGAGCTTCCCGGATTTCCGGTTTGTGGGAATGACGCAAATGCGGTGGAAAACTTGGTGGCATAGCTAATTGAAAAACTTTTGAAAATAAGGAAATCCCACTGAGGGATGGGACAACTTTGAGAAGTTATTATTCTCGACTGACAGCATTAATTGATTCGAGGCGTATGGGATTAATTTTGTCAAACTATTAGCTTTGCAGCTTTCTCGGAGGGATACTTATTTTTAAAAAAGATCTTTGGGTGGCAATTAAAAGAAATCGAATAAGCTATGACAGCGCCACGTTTTCCAATCTTCGACATATCTTTCGAGTCATAACGGTTACAGAAACCGGTATGACATAGAATACTTACTGGGAATGACATATTTCACTAGGATATAAATCTGATCACGCGTCATTTCCGGCGTACGTTAGCCCAAGAATGGTCGTAACTTAAGTTTACAAAATATAGGTTTGTATGCGTCCTTAAAGATTTTCAATCCCCCGATTCGTCTGCGATAGAAATCTAAGTATTCGCTTAAAGTTGTATAATTTACACAGGAACATTCTATCAACGAGTGCCAAGAAAGTAAACCGCTGATTTACTTCGCACAAATTATCCACATATCCCCAAGGTCGTAATGTAACTAAGCATGTAGACTGTTCAAATCGTGCGAATGTGTATTTCAATAATGCAGTGATTCTATGTTACCACAAAATGAATTCAACAGTTCCGGATTCAAATTCATGTTCACTGGATGAGTAAAAACTTAGTAAATTATAGAAAGATAAAATAGAAAGGATTATTGGTATTAATTACTTCATTTGGTCCAATCAATGGTGTTGACGAGTCATGAATTTAAAAGCCTGCTCGAAAAAATTGCATATATTATCAATACATGCGTTCCTTAGTTTTTTATGGAGACTTTTTTCCTTCATCTTATTTATTGCCCACCCATTTTTCTGCCAGTTGAAGGTTCGTCTTATCACAAGAATAATGTCAAAAGCTCTAAAGTTTAGTACAATGTTTGTGCAATTTTGAAAGTGAGATAATGTTTTGGAAGGAAGTAAACACTATGCTACTCAACTAAATACTACAATTTATTGCACTCAACTAAATACTACAATTTATTGCACTACACCACCTCATACCATACCGTAACACTATGCGCTGCACTACACTATAGCGTAATATATTTTACTCCACAACGACTCACAATGACTACTCATACTAGAGCAGACACCTCAGAAGACGCGAACGCTAAAACACAAAGAGGGCGGGGGCGATCGAGACATTTGTCCCGGTTCGAGAATTCCGTCATCACCGATGCACAAATCTTACACCTCCAGGAGAGGATAAAATATTTTACCAATATTACTAAATAGTGCGCAAGGGGAATGGAAATGGCGAAAACCGGCCGAGGAACATACGCAAGAATATTTAGGGTGGGGGCGAAGTGAGAAAAGTCATCCCCCACAGCCGTCTCTGCATCCCATCCTTCGGGAAGAGGGGAGGATCTTTTACGCGCAAAGCAATCTTTCTGGGACTCCTCTCCAGCTAAAAATAACGCGTAAGAAAAATGACACCATTTCGGAATCAACGCTTCAATCACAGGACCAACGGCGCAAGGGGACGGAATTCTAAAAGATTTTATTATTTTTATCTATGTTCCCTACAAGCCACCGCCAGGGTGTGTGGCCGGAGGTGAATACATACCAGAATAATTTTACCCAAACATGACCCTACCGCGGTCAGACAACGCGATAACGATTGTTGAGTCGTCGCGCCCTTGACCGACTACATCTACATACGTATATATTTATTATATTTATACGTATGATATATGTATACCATAAACCATAAACACAGTAATCAACCCGAAGGTTGGTTTAGTATCAGAATAGGTGGTTACTGGTGACGAGACATGGTGTTTGAGTAAGACCCAAGTGTAACCCGTTTGAGTACCATTTGTACCACTGGATTATGTCAAAGAGGTTATGACGAGGCGCCTGAACGAGAGTCCTGCTGATGCCTTCAGGAAGCATACCACAACTGGAGGAGGCACTGGCATCGGTGTGTCGAAACATTAGGATGCTTTTATGAAGAATTTTAGCAATTTTTCCTTTGATCTGCAATCAAATATTTTCCTTATATTTATTCAAATTATTTTTGGGAAAGTCCTTGAACATAAACACATAACCTTAATAAATCAAAGTTCACTCCCTTTCACTAACAATCTTTATGTTGTTATTAAAATATTTCCGAGCACGTTTCACGTCCCCTTAAACTAAAAACGAAGATGGAAAAGTTACGTAATGAATTCTCAGAGCATCTATTACGGAACTTTTGGTACAAAGATATGGGATAAATTTTTCCACCGCTATCGAATTTTTCCGTAAGCTGCCATCTACTCTTCCCGAAGGCAATGAGGATATAAGTTTGACAACAATGTATACCTCTTCACTGGAGACGAAAAGTTCCCTAATAGACGTCCATTCCATCATGAATGTGGAATGCGACATGGGTTAACCCCATCATAATGAAAACAGGGATGGGAATAACGGCACATACATCGGAAAAAATCACCCAATTCATTCGTCCGGTTGGAGCCGACGATCAATACGTATGGATTATACGTTTTCAGAGTGAAAAGCAAAAGTTTTCGGAGGGTAAATTGGAAGAGCAAATGAGGACACTAAGTTGTAATATTATATATGTGTCCTCAAAAGTAGTTTACTGAGTTAATGGGCTGCATTTGAAGTTGGTAACAATCGAAATTTAGTGAAGCCCTAGCGTTTCTGGGGAGAATACTATATAAGAGGCTGTAACTCAACACTATCGCAAATAATCCACAGAACTCACAAACAATTTATCATGTTAATCATTAAGATCCATGAACTACGGATGAGGAAATTTTTTGTTAATTAACTCTCAGAATATCCAATGATAAGACCATTTTGAAAATGAATGTGAACGAAATATTAATGACTTCGTAAACCAATATATAATATATTAGATTTTACAGATTCCAACGAATGAGGATTAAATTCGTCAATGAAATTTCCTGCCTAAGAGAGTGAAAGGCACTTTCGGATCTCCGATAGAATTCTCTCGCTGTATTAGCGCAATTCTATATATAAAAGACGAGAGTCTTTCAAATTCACGTAATATTTCTTCAACTAAAACGTTTTCTTAGATAAGTGAACTGCGTTACCTTCCTTGGTTTAAGCCATTCCATGTTTTATTCAGTCTCCCTCTTTCTCGAGTACATCCTTATCTTTGGTTTTGTGAACACCGATTCCCATTTGAGAATTACTATGGGTCTAACGAATTTTGGTGGCCTATACACTCCCTTGATAATCTCTGAATGAACCCATGAAATCTCTTCTACTTTTTCCTAAACGCTAAAGCAGTTCTGCAGGGCCGTTATCTATCCCCACTTCAACTTCATTTCCTTGTTTTTCCTATTTCGCAATCCTATATACCCCTGGGCCTCACCTCACCTATCAAAAACCTCTGTATTTATCTGCATTCTTTAAAGCTTATTTAATTCCATTAATATATACCATGAGGGTCAAAATCACAAGTTAATACACAATACATTGGGAAGGAGAATTACGGTCTGCGATGGAATGGATGCGCTATGGCTCAAAAAAGCATTACCTTAATCACATATGGTCCTTAATCCACTTGCAATTACCAAAATAGTCCCAGACCATGGCTCACATTGAATGCAGTCAATAATTAAGTTTCCACGGCAAAATAGAGTGCAAAAGGATAATAATTCAGCGAAAATTCTCCTCACGCCCGAGATCGTATCATAAATAAGGGAAACATTCTCTTAAAATACGGATAATACGGTCATTTAGCTATATGTATACGTACTTTGATGTTAAGGGATGTCAGTATCGATTCAACTCGTGTTTGGCTACAAACCTGCCACAATAATTACTCATTCCCACATCGTTTCTCGAGGAAAAAAACTATTGCCACAAATCAAACATGTCAAATGCCAATGAAAAAAATAAGGAAAATTTACCGACGTACTGAACAGGCTGACACCGCGGCCACGTTAAGAGTATCTAAGGACTTTATGTTTCGTCAATGGCATTCAAATGCTTTAATTAGGTATGGAATATAGAAATTATATGGATTTAAAACGAGGTATAATATTGGACAAGCGGGAATTTTCTCCACATGAAATATAGTCACCTTGATTGAAAAGAACGCATTACATCCCGTCAACTCTATCCCACTGAGTAAATATTAATAAAACATGAAAACCTGCGAGATAGAAAGACAACAAAAATAGTTATTTTATTATCTTTGACAGTAGTCCACCAGACTGGGGGAGAATTGCATCCTACCCTGATGAGCTTAGGTACAACACATTGATGCACTTTAAAGCCCTGACAACGCGACAACAAACTCATAAATCTCACGCTTTGTGAGACAAGTCTTTTTTCGATTCTGTATACGTATTTTCTGCCATCCATAGTTCCATCCAAAATACCTATCCTCTTCCTCCCTTTACCTCGTCTTCGTAGCATTCTCCCTTCTACCACCATTTTCAGTAACCCAGCGCTTCCTCAGTTTCTCGAGCACCCACTACTTATCATCTTCAAATATCTCCCGACAGGCACTTCTTCTAACATACCTAGAACATCTAAGTTTCTTTCCCTTTATGTTTACCTCCTCATTTATTAAGCAGATGTTTTAGATGAATGTGTAAAAAAAGTAACGGCATTAAAATAAGAATTTTGTTCGAAAAGTGAAGAATCAGGCGTGATATTTTGAAGAATTTTGTTAGTTGGAGTAGCTTTCAAAAAATGAGGATACAGAAATATTGTTACATAAATAAGGAAAATATCCATAGGAGCTTCCGGGTTTTAACGTGAAGCATTGTTTCTCAATGGTCCGAAACTTGATCGCCGATACAAGTAAAAAAGAGTCGGTTAGAGGTTTTTGAAAATTGGCCGAGGATAAGAATGGAAAAATAGTAATTCCATGATGTTACACTTAGGAAACAAGAATCGGAAATTTTTCATAACTGAAAAGATCAAATGTTATAAAATGACCCGGCTTTCATCGGTACACCTAATCTGAAAGGGAAAGCACCACATCTGCATATGACTTTTTTCGCAAGAATAATAAATGTGACCGCTGGCCCAGTTGCGCACGATTCTATCGAACTAATTCTAAGGAATAAAATGTATTTTATGAGTCATTAATAGGACATCCGAATTAAGACGGCAAACTCAAAAGAAAATGGCGTCAGTTCTGTCTTTCCCCATCTTTTTTTTACGGCTTCCTTGAATTTTAATTAATTCTCTAAATTGCCATTTGGCCAGCCAGAGGAAAACTCCTTCTTGCTAAAAATAAACGGAGATCATTTTTTGGAAGGCTCCTTTTCCGCATAGAGCCTCGCGAAACACCCCGATGCGAACGAAGAACGAATAAATAAATAAACGCCCCCACTACCCTCTCCCCGAGTTTCGGGTCACGCTGGATGACTCCCGAGGCCTGGACCCGGCGAGAGATGGATGTCAATGTTAGGGAGGACCGGGAGAGATTCAGGTTGTTAAAAAAAATAAGGCGGGTAAAAAAAGGGAGGGGTTGTGAATGAAAACACAGCAGGGAGGTGAGCCGAGAGGGAGGGGGAGAGAGATGGGGAGTGAAGGAGGAGGGGGGGTATGGTGGGGGAGCTAAGTAATGAGGATATGGTTTACGACCGCCCCTATTCCCACCCATTTCCTTCCCCCCTCTCTTCCCTCCTCACCTCTTCGACAAGAGTATTTCTCCCTCATCCCATTCACCGTCCCTCAGCCCCCCCCCCCCAAATCCAACTCGCGCACCATCCACGGAAAACACCCCAATCCCCGTTCCTCTCTCTCCATCCCCGCTTCCCAATCACCGACCGCTAACTCCCTTTCATCTTAACCAGTCGCAACTTCAGGAACGGGATAAAGGTCTTTGGCCGCACTTCGCGAGCAAGCTTACGCATGTGTACGTAGCTACGTAGGCATGGTAGGGAGGAGAAGAGATGGGGCAGCGGAGTCGGTCGGAAAGTCGTTCGAAGCAATCCGTCCAGGAGGCTGAAGTTGCTAACTGAGGCTGTGCGACATTCATTTTCCCGTGCACTTAATGAATGTCGAAATGAAATAAGTATAGAGGCGTCTTCCACATGAAGACATGGACGAAAATTTTGGGCGTATCGAGAAAAATAAAACCAATCTGATGGACCTGGAGTGTTATATTTTAAATCGGGTTTTCGAATAATATCGACCAAATCAGGTATAACGAATTTTCGACTTAATTGGGTGCATCAAGTAACACTGAAAAAATGGGACAAAATATATACTAGTTATAATAGTAGTAGTCTATATTAAACTATATATAATATATAGTAGTTTAATACAGATTTTTAAGCAATATCGACTATGTTTCAATAAAATCGAGGTGTATTTCAGGGATAAAAACATTTTTAAAACATCAAGGCTGGCTCGAAAGCAATAACAATGCCAGTTAACGTAAACAACATTCCAAATCTCAAACGATAGTATTTGTGAAACCGTCACGATTCTTACTCACATGTTTAAAAGGCATTAAAAAATTGGAATGGGAAGGCGAGCAGTGAATCTTATGTCTCAAGGATGTGACTGTTCCACAGAATGAAAAAGTTTAAGCATCGATCACTTCAAAAGGAAGAATAAGATGGGGGAAGGCGATGGGGACAAGTGAGGGAGAGAGAGTGAGATAGGAAACGAGAGACTAGAGAGAAACTCGGCAATTTGGTCCATCAAATGGTGCGTGAAAGGATCATGGCCGTGGCGCGTACGCAAAACGCGGTGGGGGTAACAGAAAAAAATGAATATGGGACCGTCATCGGATGAATGGTAAACAAATGAGTCGTGAAATGCGCGAAATGCGAGCTCGGTCGGGGAGGCTTACTTCGGCAGCCAGTGTGTCGACGACTCGTCGGGAAGGTTACGAGGGAAGGATTTTTCCGATCGCAAAGGGTGATTCACCAACAGCGGGACGCGATCCAATCGAACGTATTGAAATTCATGATTTGCGGCTCATAAAGGATAGGATGCCGTGGATATCAGCAAAGGAAGATTTAAATACAGCGTTATTCATCGATAAACCTCGACGCTCAGTCTTCAGATAACCTAGAGATTGTTTTTAAAAATTGCTACCCGTTTAAAAAACTTATGGATTTAAATGTAGAGCTATCAGGATTAATAGTCTCCCGATGAAAACACCAATGCGTAACATGTATTTATCCAGCATGGTAAACTCACTGAAAGATTTAATTACTTATCACTATTCAGTTATATTTATTTATGGGTTATTTGGGCTCTTTTTTCGAAACCAAACAATCTTCCCGATCAACTGCATGCTCCTTCACGCAGCACGGACGTGAAACAACCCTTTACCTTCTTACAGATTATATATCCCATGGAGAGTCACTAGTTGTTAAAAGCCCCATGAATATGCAATTCATATTAAATTCAAATTAAGGAAAGGCATAAATCATCGCATAAATCATCTTTCCTCCCACTGTCCACTACGTATCTACGCTTCCAATAGAATAATATCATTTCATAAAAAAATCCAGCTTTTACTGTTCAATTCCAGGTTTTTCCAGCATTTTTTTTTTTACTCCCTGTTTTTCCCGGTTTACCAGGATTCAAGGATCTCTGGCCACACTGTAAGACGCCAATGAGTTGACTTTTTATAAGAGTCAGATTTGAAATGAAGATAGGACATACTCGTATGTACGACACTCAATTTGCGCTCCTTAGAATTCAATAAATCAAACATGTATGGAAGATCGGAGGCCCCCTGAAGAATTTCTTTTTAGCATTAACTTAGATGACACTACGTGCAACGAACAGATCATTTAAAGGAACTCAAAATATTATGTTCTACCAAAGAGAAGATGCTATCGCTGGACGAACGAAAAACAAAGAAACTTCATTATCTTTCCAAGTAATTTTTCACATTAATTATCAAACATTGATTCCAGACTAACAAGAATTTCATTATTACTTTTCTATCGATCCATTAACACGAGCCCGAATCAATTGCATATACCGGGAAAAAATATTATCCATAACAAATGGAAGTGTTGGAACAGTGGGACAACTTTCAAAATACAGTAATTTCAAATAAATGATGACTATTTCATGCGCTACCAATAAGTACCTTAATTTACGTAACTCGTTAAAAATATTGGTCTTTAAATTTAAATTTTTAATCTAACTTTTTTCTGTGTGGTAGCGTTCAACCCACACCTAAAAATAAATGGACCTAAAAAGTATCCTTATGGACTTTTCATTCAATGAATGCAAACAACATCTGTCAATAAAGAATATACCGCATAGAGCTTCTCTATATTTTTACTACCGTTTTCTCAGTCCAAAATTCCTAACCTCTTCCACCCCCTCCTCACTTACGAAGAACCGTCTGCCTTCCATCAAAGTCTTCAACATGACATAACCTAAGTTCGTCCTTAAAGAACAAGTTTTCGAGCCGCATAGAATTAAACTCAGCGTAGAGAACCTACATCTGTAAAACTGAGTAGCGTGTAAAAAATTATTTGAGGAGTTCGGCTGGGAATCACTCACGGAGCAAAGGTTAAATTGCAGATTGAATCTCTTGCATAAATTGGAAGGGAGTCTCTTTAGCAATGATGTTGGAAATGAATTTTTACCCCCATCGTACTACGGTAAGCATGGTCACGTAAATAAAATTAAATAGATTAATGTAGAACATATAGATTTAATGTGTAATTTTTCCCACGAACGATAAGGGATCAGAATAACGTTGTCCGACCCCCCTAGGGGGGGAAAGTATTCAGGGTCAAAGTTATTCTGGTGTGTTATCACCCCCTGCCACACACTCACATATTGGCGGTGGTTTGCAGGGTATTTAAAAACTAAACTGAAAAATTAATCTTAGACATTGTTTTTGGTTCCGGTTCTTGGAATACCTGGCATAATTTCATTTTTGTAAACGTATCTTTTACTGCCACAATTCTTATGGACTATTATTTTTCTCATTTTCTTCTCAACCACTCCCTAAATGATACCTATATATGAATTCCATTGGTGGTAACTTTTTATCCTTGGAATTACATGAAATTATAAGGATACATTAAACGTACGCTATTACGTGTATCTGACGTTATCCATTAGATTACACCCTTCGCCTCTCCTAACTCAGCACTAATTAAATGCTCTTAAACCTGGATTACGATATGGCATTATGAAACTCCACATACTTGCACCCCTTGTCTCCATTCATCCCGCCCAGCATTATCTTGTTTATCCCCCTGCCAACATTTTCCCTTTAATTTTTATCACAGTGATCAACATTTCATTTTCACGTAACATTCCTTGATTTCAAATTCCATGCCTCCTTCGAATTTCTACCAACAAATTTCCCCCACACCTTCCATCCATAGAGCTTCTTCGTTTGTTTTTCTTCCCGTCTATCTCATATTTCCCATACCCATCCAAAACTTAAGCTCAAATGCCTCCAATTTAGGCTCCTTCTCTTGCCTCTGCGACCATGTTTCCCCGATTTGCAATACTACTCTCCGAATTTTCACTTTTCTCACCAAATATATTTGGTTCGCGGTAGTCCAGGGGGGTAGAGCGTTGGACTACTGACCGGAGGGTCCCGGGTTCGATTCCCGGGCACTCTGGGTACCTACAGCTCCACCCAAGCTATGTGATTTTTCGGTTACTAGATCTTCCTGGGAAACCATAACCGGCATAGGGAAAGGAACTGTCCCCCCTGCCCTGATGTGTGAATATTATTTTATTCACTCGCCACCGGGCTTACCGATACTGGGTAAACTCTACCATCACTTACTAAACCGACCTTCGGGTTGATTGCTGTGTTTATGGTTTAAATATATGGGATAACTTATACTAAAAATACACTTTAAATATACAGTTGATGGAATGTATACATGTCATCAACTCCCTCCTCTAGGTAAAAAGCGCTTTCACAATGTTCCATTCGAAATTTTTAATGGCAAAACGGAAGAGGAAGCCGAATATAAGTAGTCAGTACTCGTCCCGAGATAAGTCGGGTTTTTTTACGGGAAGTGACGCAAATACATAGTTACACAATTCGGCAGTTCCATTTCATTCGGGTAAGAAGAAGGGGAATATTCTTCAACCGCGGACCTGAGAAAAGCAAGCATGGCAGGGTAAGAGCTGTCAAAACAAAGCGAAGGATGGCTCAAAACACACACATAAATTGCGCATACGCAAACGAAACCTCCCACCCCCCGATTCCTCCCGCAAGGCCAGCGAGGACGCGCGTCACAGCCGTTGAGGGCGAGAAATGAAAGTAGGCGTGCAGCTAGCCATCCACCAGTGAAGAGGGACACCCCTCCCCCGCGGCCGCCGCCACTGCACGGGGTGGCTTCGGGCCGCTGAGGTTCAAGGTTTTCAAAGCCGCGACCGCCACATCCTCTTCGGGAGCCACACACACAAGGACAAGGATGGAGCTGGTGCACTTCAGCATCAGAGAATTTGAATATCTCCCCAGCACTGTATCCATGTGCATTTGCATATTAACCTGCAGGCAACCACAAAGGGGTGTGGGGGATGGTGTTTGGTCACTAGCAACGAGAAATCATACAGGTGCACAAATTTCACGGAGTTACAAACATTCGCGTTGACCGATGAGTTCAAACCCGGATCCTTGGATTGCCGGCCAACTGCTTCAACCAAATCATACAAATAAATATTTTTAAAATATTGAGGCGTCCTATTACAAAGTGGATTTCCTGGGTATTTTGAAGAATCAATGCGTTATTACGAATTGCCCATAATATTTCGTACAATGTCACAAGTAAACGTATTCGTGCGCAACGGCGCTACGTATCCCCGTGGCGCAAACCACCTTCTTCCATGAATCCCTGTCAAGGTGAGTTATTTTTACTATGCAATACGAAATTTCTGCTTTTCGGTGTGTTCCACCGGATGACTGACATGATCGGATGATTTCAGGTGTAGGATAATTTTATTTTCGAGAATTTCGGAAATTCGGAGGAAATATTTCCCTCAGATATTATCAAGAACAGGGAGAGTGAAAAAGGATGCCTTACATCGACGGTTTCTGCCGCCAATACGTCTACCAATACGTTTCTATAAATCTGTCTACATGGTTCTCTGAAAGCCACCACAAGGGTTTGTTGCAGGGGGTGATTAAACACAAGACTATTTTGACAAAAATACTTTTCCCATTGTACGGTCAGATAATTTTATTCCGACCCCCTATTGTTCGTGGGAAAAATGACATCTTAAATCTATCTTTTCTACACTTGTTCTTCACAAATATATTTACGTGATCGCTCCTACTGCAATACGGTGGGGCTAATATTACATTTTCAAAATCTTCCCAAAAGAAACCTCCTTCCAATCAATGCTAGAGATTTCATTTTCAATTTACCTTTTGCTCCATTATTGATTTCCGACCTAGTTGCTCCAGTGATCTTGATTTGATACTCAGTAAATCAAACGTCACCTACCAATGTTCATAATACATGGGTAAAATTACCTCATCTTTGCCAACAACAAACTTTTGAAAAAAGATTTTTACTCAGTTAAACTTAAATTTATCAGGCAAACTTCGTGCTCTGAATGTGTCCCAACCCATGATCTCCAATGACAATTTATTGGAGGCTCTTTCCCTTATCCTGCTGAACTCAAGATGTTAGGTCCCTTTGCAGAGAGTAGTACCAATCACTGGAAGCATACCACAAGGGGGATCCTAACGAACTCGAAATAGTACCTCTCCTTGGATTTTCAATTCGAATATTTTTCCACAGCTCGTTTAATGGACTCAAGTTTCTTTAATGCAGATCTGCAGATGTTTCTGAAGTGCACAAGCATGATCCGATGAAAGCGAGACTCCCAGGTATTTTCTGTGGTCAAATTTTCTTATGCCAACTATTCCAAGTTTATGCGGGTAATGGCGTATGGATTTTTTTCCCATTAATTCATTTCTGCACATTTTATCATTTGTCATTGGAAACCTCGCTCCTTACACTAAGAACACATACTTGTATTGCTGAGATCGATAAAAAGAACCTTATCTGGAATACCGTAACCGGTAAAATTGAGAAAAAAGTCGAGAATAGCTAGATTTATTCAATACCCGCGGAAAATAAATGGAAAACGGCTGAAAGTTTTGCAATAAGTCGAGAATATGATAAACGATTCTGAAATTCCCAATGAGAACTATGTTTCTTTTAAATTTTAGGCCAGCTCCTGTTTGGAGTCTGGAGCCTGGTTTGGAGTAACGCGTGCGAGTCTTGAAGGAAAAAATACTACCAAATTCGGTGACACCAGTGACACGTGAAGCGAAGAGGGATGACTAATATAAAGTATTTAATACAACCCCCAAAACTTGCAAGACAAATTAGAGAGAAAGCTGGATACTCCTCGGGAAAATCAGGAATTTAAATCTAACTAGTTAGTGAACAGACTACTGAATCCGCTCTGAGCTCAGTTCATTTCGAAAACTGGCCTCCGGCCCCGGTGGCGGCGGGGTAACGTCCTCGTCTACCAACTGAGAGGTCACGGGTTCGATTCCCGTCTGGGTGGATTTTTCTCCATCCAGGGCTTGGCTGTATGTAATTGTCTTCAATGTAATGTATGCAATGTAAGGGTTAGGTGGAAGAAGGGACTATTTAGTCTCAACCTCGCCCAATTAAGTCGATAATAAATAAATAAATAAAATATATTCAAAGCAACAAAGTTTTTGGTTCCAATGGGTTACGGTAGAGTTTGTACCAAACTAAAGGAATGGGTACTCTACCAGAGAGGGCACATTATTTTATAAAATTAAATCCTATTCAATTAATTGTGAGATGAAACTTTGTTCGTAATTATTTTTTTGCAAAAAAGCGACATTGCAATGTTTTTGACAAGAAATCAATTTTTTTACATTATTTTTTCATCGTATTGTGTAAAGGCCACACAGTGAAACCTTAGTATAAACTTCTTTGTGGTCGCTAATTCCTGCAGTGTTGATAATTAATTAATTTAATATAGATATTCTTTTATTAATTAGAAAACATTTATTTTTTATCTGCAGTAAACTACCGGTTTAGGGTAAGCCAATAATGAACCCTGGAGCTGCACACTATTAAGCCCTTACTCCTCCCTCTCTGCATACTCCCCTTGAGTGGTATTCTGAACCCCTGCCACGCACCCTAGCAGCGGCTGGCAGTGTACCCCCTGCACGTATGTAAAACCGACAGTGCGTAAAAAATCATATACACAGAGTAGCATTGAGGAGGGAAGGTACAGTTTTTTACTCTGTGAGAGTAAAACTCTCTCTTCAACGATTTTCCTTCGGAAACCAATTTTACGTTGAAGAAACCAATTTTACGAAACCATAATTTTTAAGTGAAATCCGTATTTTTTTCTATCTTCAATATAAAAAGATGAGCCTGAAAAAACTTATTTAATATCATTTGATATTTTGTTTATTAGCAGAGTACTACAGGCGAAGATAGGTTTTTCATCCACCCCATGGCTCAGGACTTAACTAATTCTATGCCCAGTCTAACACGACACAAAATAGCTTGCAATCTCACATCATCAATATTGTTTTTAATCGACACAAACACTCACCTACACACATACTTTCTTCTCAAATTCTATAAAATAAATTAATACAAAAAAATATGACCAAAATTATTTTATTGATTTCTATGTGGTTGTAGATAAGAATTTTCTATTTCGTAAATATTTCTCACTTTTCTATATTTTTCTAATTCTATCTTACTCGATGTAAGTTTGCACTGCATTTTTCTTGGTTGTTTTGTTATTATTTATGCATTTATTAAAATGTTCTTCGTAGAATCTTTGAAGCATGAGCACGCTCTTAGGGTACATTTGTCCTACAAAAAAAAACAATATATTCTCTGATCAAAATATTCTGCTTTCTCCCTATTCATTCCGCACCAAATGCCTACCATTTTTTCCCCCTCCAAACCCTCTCAACCCTCCCAACCCCCCCCCCCCCCCCCCCCCCCCCCCCCCCCCCCCCCCACCTCACCTCCCTCTGCAGCCACTTTTCTGGCTATGGAATTTCTTCTAACAGCCCTCTCCCTTCATCTAACATGCTTGTTTGTTTTCCTTCCCGTCCATTTTATTTCTTTTTCGTCCCAACCCCCACACCCTTATCGCGAAAGTTTTCCATTCGACGCTTATTCACTTGCCTCAACGACTTATGTTTCGGAACTACACAAAACTACTCTTCACAGGAAACTTTTCGATAATATTTTTTGACGTACATCTACTGTCATACCTACCCACAGGTCCCGTCTTTTGTGTAGCCACGCTGACCTTAACCTCCTGAGGTCTGGAGCCTGCGGTCGTTGGCCCACCCTCCAAGCTGAGCTGGCGCCTTGCCCTATTCACAAAAGCGAAGCTGGCAAGCAGACCAGTGTTGCACAACTGGCTTAACCGGCCGGAATGGAAAGCAAATATATTCCAGGGAAGTAGTACCGACGCGGATACTCTCTTGTGCCTCGCCGAACTGCCCCCATTTACGAATCAGTGGAAATTATTCTCTGATCCCTTGATGCCTACTTAAGGGGACCCGCTATATATCTCGAATTATCTATCAATTATGATCTAATAAGACGAATACGTTCTTAAACCCCATCGGAAGTGAATACCTAAAAATGGTATGTAGCCGGGATGATTTCATCGGTGGTTTCGCATGGACACAACAAACTGAATACCGCTACATTTCTTAGCATCGCACAACGAGAAAAAAAACTACACTAAGCCCACACTACGGTAAATCCTTCATCAACTACGATTAAAATTCGACATGAAATCGTAACGACTATCTTTTCGCTGAAAGATGATGCACGATATGTATAATTGTAATGATGATTTTTTCCTTAAACAAGTTGTCCTCAATTTTTAAATGCATTCGCTTCAAACAAATGTCTATCGATTTCATTACCTAAATTCGCGTGGATTCAAACGAACCAACATACCTTTTTAAAGATCACCATTTCGAAGTACAATCACTCTGTACCATAAATTACCAGTAATATGCTATTCACTTCCTAATATTTAATAGTTCTGCTGTAACATTAAGTTATTACATTTTTATGTAGTTTAAAGACATCAGAAAAATCAAAAACACTCAATGACTCACAACTATCTCTCCAACCACATTAATGAGGATAGATGGCATCTCGTATGCCTTCAAGATTACGACTACGTCGTGGACGGGGTTTACAATCCCGCTGGCCATTTGTTTTTCTGTGGCAATGAAACAAAACCCCGAGTCTTTGAGCGTACTAAACGGCTCATGAGAGTATTTAATGAGACTGACATGGGATAGAGTACTGATTATTTTCTGCTCAAATATATAAGCAGCAACACGAGATGTTATACTCGCAGAATGACGTCTGATTCTAAAAGCAAAATGAAAATAAACAACACTAAGAGAAAATTTACGAAGACATCCAGAGGGAAAGTTTATTTTGCTAATAATTATACATGCTCTTACTTCATGATGGAAAGGCAGAGCAAGAGACTGAAATGTGGAGCTCATAAAAATGTTGTTTGGAACGAAACCAGACCAATACTTATCTGGTCGATCGATCAATATGCTACATACAAAACGTTGAACATTTGGAAATTAGTTCCATCTTCTAAAAAGTTAAAATTGCCCTATTCGCTATTCATTATGTTAAAAACTAACACTAAAGATGAGTGCGAAAATCAAATTTCGAAAATTCTATCGCCAATCTAAGTTTATTAAGAGTTACAACGAAAACTCTTCCAATTCTTAATGATTCAAAACTTAAAGGTTAGATTACGTATATCCTATTACACTCTGTAGATGTTGCATACACGCAGGTAAAAAACTAACATTATTCAACAAATAAATATTTATCAGGAATCCATTTGACGAGGCCAATTTGAAACAATCTCAAAAGACTTAAAAGGTGAATTTATTTTGACTGTGCGTAGGTGGGCCCAAAATTGGTAGCCTTTTTCAGCTTTCATTGTAATATAAAACATCATGTTCAGTAGGAACCCTCATAACGCAAAATACAGATAACTCACAACACGCAAGCACGAATCCGACGTTTTAATGATGTTTGCGTGATTTCACGAGACTAGATAATACACCGGTATCCATCTACCACTTGGGTGAACTAATAGCATTAAGTGCTCACGATCGCATCCTTAAGAGCACATGAAGAGTAATTTATTGAGGATAATGGATGAATTTGCTTAGTAAGAGCAGATGCTTTCTCTTGACTATTTCTTTTTTTGCCCTATGTCAACGATGGGTATTAGGACCCCATACTCGGAGGCAGCGAAAGCCACTTAAGGTGCAGCCACGGCTACTTTTTAACTTTTCGTTTTCCGGCGAAAAATAGCGAACCGGCAATATGCCATGGCGACTTGAAAAAAATATACTTAATGCATTTTCAAAAGAGAGATCCGAGTACCATTAAAAAAATAAGCGAATAACATTATCGATGCACGCACACCTACCCTTAATTGAAAAGAGAGCGTGCATACTTAGTGGATGTGGCCCGGTTCGACTAAATATGATGTCAAAAGTGTTCAAAATCAGCTTATTCCCCGATGAATATGAGCACGAGATGTCGCAGACCTGTCGAACGCGGCGCCGTCATCTGAAACGAATGAACTCCCCCGCGAGTGTTCCGTGTAAAGGGAGAACGTTGACGAAAAACACAGTTTCGTACGGCAGAAGTCAAACAACTACGGTATTTTCGCATTAGAATCCCAAATCGCGAAATCAGGCAAAGCTAAAGACAAGCGATTTTAATCTGTGGGTACCTTGGGTGGAAGGCGCCTCCAGACATTCACCATGCGTATTCATTCGCATCCCCATATTCAGCTCTATACGTACGTCTTGGGAGAGTAGTCTCTCATCATTGGAATAGGCACGAGACGAACGGTTAAGATCTGAGAATGGAGGATTTAAGACCAAAAAGAAATGGAATGTGATTTGGGAACTCTATGAATAAACAATTACAATAATAGCGTAATTTATGAAAAAGTGAGGCGACAGAAACATCTTGAAGACAGAGTAAACATCCTTGTAGATTTTCAGAATTATTAATAGATTTTCACCATGTAGGTAACACCATTAGCTTTTTGACGTTTCTAGTAAGAAATGCCACAGCATAGTTAACATTTTGTATTTTCCCAACGCACGATTACGGAGAAGTCTTCGCTCTGGTGTCAACTGGTCTGGGTGTCGGATACCGACGTTTCGATGGATAACTCCGTCATCATCCAAAGGGCGTTGATACCGGGTCATCACTGGAAATTCAGTTAAGTTCACCATTCATCATTTAGACTCGGTTAGCCATCAAAACGTCGGTAGTTGAAATCATGACCTAGCGCAAACCCGCTATAAAACAGCATTCTAGCAACATTTGTTCTTTGTATACTGCATAGGGACAGTATTTAGGCCAGTTCAAATTAACAACATATTAAAAAGTTTGCTTAAATAATTTAACACGCAATTTTATGCGTGCACATTTCAACAATTGCGATGTTATACTGTCACTATTACCGAGCATATTAGATATTTTCCGTTAAAAATGGTTTGACTAATGAGTGACCATAAAAAATGCAAGGAATTGAAATAGTGCTATGCTCTAACAAGGGAAAAAGATTCACTCAGTGGTGAAGCGACGATCACGTCCCAAATACACTCATCAAGCATAATGCTTCCCGAATGCAGACGAATACCACTTCTCGCTCTCTCTCTCTCTCTCTTTCTCGAATATACAGAAAATCTCTCTCTAAATATCATACTCTCAAACGTCTAGAGTATCTTTCTGCACGTTCCAAAACTGGAAAAAAACCCAATATTATCATTTGTCCGAGTATTACACCATTTTTTTGCGCTGCCATTCTGACATTAAAGATAACATTGAGAAAAAAATCAACACCGAGTTGTGTTGGGAAACAAAAAAATAAATGTATGATGTCAGTTTCGAACTTCGCTGTGCGTCCACGGTTATGTATGTAGGGCAAATGTGAAGTACTTAATAAGAAATCTCAAAGCCCACGCTCGTTATTTGCTCGAGAGCGCTCGAGCGAGATAGGGCACGATGAGAGAAGTTTTTGGGGAGGAGAGTTGGGGGGAAGGAGACCTGCGAAGATTGAGTGGGAGTGAATGTGGGGGGGGGGGGCGAGGGAAAGAAAGAGGATGGAAAAAAACAGTTACTTTTTTCACCATTCCTGAAAAGAGTGGCAATACTCGTCAGGGGTTATGGAAGGAAGGCAGGGGTCGCCGCTGGGGGATGAGGGTACCATGGGGGGGGATGGAGGCCCTGGCGAGGAACACGACCCCGAGGGACGGAGGGAAGAGGTAGGGCGCGGCGGAATACAAGCACTGATGACGGAGGGGGAGTGGACGAAGCAATGAACAACTGAGAAGCGTTTTATGCGGTGTGGTGAGACAAAAATATACGTTAAAAAGGGCGTGGTGGAGCAGGATGGTTTAAATGATCACAGAGACACGGCCAATGTTTCTCGCGAAGTTATCGAAAGGAAATATTTTTTTCAATTGAGCACACACTTTTATTTTATGCAATTTCTTTAATTGGACGAACAATATTCTTCGCCAAATCTCTTTTTAAAAATAACAAAATTAAACCCCGGAACTATACATATTATCCGTGGGATATATTGAATAATTTTGAAGAAAAAATACTTCACGGCAGCATTGTGAAAGGATTTTGGATATCGAGGTATTTCCACAAACTACTTCGTCTTTGTTTTCACAAAGATGATAGTTTTACCCGTGGAACAATACGTTGCAATGAATATACGTTTTTCGCCACTTCCAACTTCAAATTTAAGCTTCAAATCATCTGTAACATACGCGCCTCTTTGGTATTAGTGTGGTGGCCTTCGCTGTGTATTAACTATTGTCACCGAATCTCTCATTATACAACATAATTACTGGAAAAGGGTACCGATCACTTAAAGCCCGTATTAGTGCATTTAGTCTTTATGGTGTGCTAATTAAGGCCCTTTGGGCCTACAACAATACTTAGGCAAGTTGGATGAGGAAGGAATTAGGGTGACAGAAGGGAGGACGCAGAGAGAAATCCACTGGATACATTTAAGGGTGCTCCGTCGGAGAAGTTACATTAATTCACGAAGAGTTTTTAAAACTCATTCGTCGGGTCGTCGAATCACAATTTTAGAATATTAAATGTGCTGGAGTCAATTACATAGCCATAAGTACCGCGTTTACGAGTCACAAAAGACGCGTTGATACTGACGCACAATTAATTATTGGCAAAACAAAATTGGAGAAAAATAAAGTATCAAAACGCGTTTTCAAATTCAATTCAAATGATAGGCTTTCAGCAGTAAATAAAACAAAGTAAGGTACGAATGATTCTCGTTGAAAAATAATATTTTAATGATGCAAGCGAGATACGATGTATTTCCCCATGTTCCCTTACGTTTCTAAGATTTCTTCGACCATTACACTTTCTCTAGTTCTAGCAACTGTGATAACTACCAAATTTTCACACCTAAGTTCTTAAGGAAACTTAGAAGCTGGATGAAACCATAAGATATTTACGGCCTCACGCGCCGCTCCACCTTCCAGCCATTTACTGGGGTTCTTGTTGACTTTTGATAAAAAAATCCAACATTTTAGCGTAGGCAGATCGTTTTTGTAGTTTTTTTTGGAGAGGTGACCAATAGCTGAGGTCAGTTGTGCCATTAGGAATGGAAGGGAAAGGAAGAACGGAGAGAAACCCGGCGTCAGCATCAGCCTACTCTTGTCGAAAGGCGCCAAGGAGTCCACAGTTTAACGTGTCATCCGACGGACGTCGTACTCACTCAAATTGCTCTCCACAAAGCACCTCAAGTAAGGATAGGGATACCACTGAAAAATATTTGTTGTCTCCAGGATTTGAACCCCAGGCCTCTCGGAGGGGGGTGGATCGGGTAGGAAAGAAATAAAAGGGGTGGGAACATGATGAAGACAGTAATCAATTGTTTCAAGTAAATGAATATCAAATTTCAAGAAACTGCGGGAGATGCCGCAACAGTAACTTTTTTTAACATGGAAACGAATTCCATATAAAAGTTGCATGTCACATCCACATCCATACTATTTTTGAAGGAAAAGGGTAACTAATATCTTTGTCGCTAAATTTATGGAGTTCGCCAAGGCTCTCCAACAATATTTAGTCTCTCGACTACTATAGAATAGTATTGAATGAATATTGTGAATTAACAATTAGAAAAATGATTTCATCTTCCTCTCCGATCTATTATACCAAAGGGTTACGGCTTCCTTTCGCACTTCCATGTTTCTCTGTCCACCATTAAAAATAGTTCTGATTTCCAAATGTTTGCTTCATTGCCCTGAATTCTGATAAATTCAATTCCAAGAAATGCAGTCGGATTTTCTCTCCAGTGCGTCATAAAGTCATTTCCACCGCTAATTTCTGTGTGCAATGAGAACTGCACATATAAATTAGCGGCACTGCGTATTAGAAACATCTTAACAAACGATGCGATTTGAGATATTTGTCGAAAGAAAAAAGAGATGGGAAAAATTAAAAAATAGACGTTATTCCTTCGAGATTGAAATTCATTTAAAATAATAGCAAATTCATTTTTATGGAAATTGATAGGATCGTTTTTGGGGCATTCCCTGATCGTCGATCATGGCACGCTAAACTTGAGTTTTCCGCAGTTCTACAGTTCCATGGGACTTACCAGATCTTTCAATTCGGTCACAAGCACGTAAAATCGATAAGGGGCGCCCACATTCGAATTTCTCAAGGCTCTCCAAAGTCATTTTGACTTCAATAGCACCCCTCCCACGACCTCCACCCTCTCCTCTCTAATCAATGTCACCTTTGCGTCCGTCGGGTTAAGTCAAACGATGTCATGGAGGGGTTAGGTGGAAAACTCACATCCGAAGGGAAAAAAATGAGGAACTGGCGAAAAAAAACCGCCCTCTCCACGTGATTTTTTCCCCGTTTCCTTTCGGCCGTCATCAGAAATGACAGTCAAGTCGCTGGCAACGTCGGGAGAGCAGAGGGAGTACGGGAGGTAGAGAGAGGAAAAGGAAGAATCGGAGCTGTGAGGATAGGAGGAGAAGGGTGGTGGTAAGAGCGTGATGGGGCATGCGTTGGAAAAGAAAGAGTAGATTGAGGTGGTGGAAACCCGGGCTAGGGCGAGGGAGAGATGAGATCCGAGGAATGAAAAGGGAACACGAGCAAAGTGGGGCGGGGAGGATACGAGATCGATGAATGGGAGGGATCACAGATGGGGCGAGGTTGGAAGGAAAATTGGGACCGCAAGGTCGCAAGGAAGCGGTGGGAAAGAGAGTAAGCGTGGGTGTGTATGAGTGAGGAAGTGAGAAAGGGATGAAACGAAAGTGGAGATAGAGCTGGATGGACGAAGACGACTTGGAAACCGAAAGCGAACGCAGAAGAGGAAACGAGACCGAACACGAAAAACGGTCGGTATGAATTAGAAGGATCGCTTCATTCTCTAATGTTTTACGTAAAACTTCAATTGGACGTGGGCGAGACAGTCATGTGGGTAGAGCGCTGACCTTCGGGCTATAGTGCCCCGGCTTCGACTAATGGCAACACTGGGTACCTCAACTTCGTCCAAGCTGTGAGATTTTTCGGGTACCGGATCTTCCTGGGAGACCTCAAACGGCACAGGCGATCCTGATGTGTGAATTCCACAAACGTACTGGTGGGCTTGGCATTAGTTGAGGTCTACCCTCATCTATCAAACTAACCTTCTGATTGATTACTGTGGTTGGCGGTTTCGTTGAATTGAAATTTCAAATTCATCATCATCACAGTCACCAAGATGAACGTTGGTTTTGATTGCCGATTGCAGAGTCCCTCTAATACTAAGCCAAGGCAAATTTGCAATTTGATCGAAAAGTTCGGGGAGGGGGGGGAGTTTCCCTCCCTGACACCTGTGGTTCCCCGCGACGTTTTCAGAAAGAGAATATATGGGATACAGAAACTCGCAGAAAAGGATAAAGTTAAGCTGTAACACTTGCTAGGTTGAAATAATGTTAATACACATATCCTTCCTCGAAACAATCTCTCGTTCTCACCATGCAGCTCTAACCACACACGCATTCTACTACTGATTTCTTGAGTTCCTCTCCGCCGATTAAAATATGAAATATAAACAGTACTCGAGTACTCGAGAATGTGTTTGAGAGACTGGTTTTGACAGGAGAGGATAGATTTACCACGTGCTTAGCACTAAGGCTTGGGAAATTCACACGTTCAAGGTAGGTAAGCCATCTCCTTTCCCAGGGCCTCCATTTGATTTCCCACGAAGTTCTAGTAACCAGAAAATCATTCCTCTTAAGACTTCAGATAGTGTCGTCTAAGATCAAATTCCAGATTTAGACCGGGAACACTCCGGTCAATAGCCGAATGCTCTACCCACTAGACTATTAGTTTGCATGTTAGCTCATGCCAAGACTCTCGTGTACATATTCACTCGAAAGAAGATGCTTATACGCAAGAATATTAAATAACAGGATAAATGCAAATCATGCGGGAACAATGTTATATAGATGGGTCTATTTCAAATTCATACAATATATCGACAAATTATAGATACTACAATTACTAATTATCACCTCCGCGCTTCGATTCTATTTTGATCTCTAATCGCACGAGGAATAAATGACATTTTTAATCTATCCGTTCTACTATCTATTTCCCTGTTTTTATGATGCACAAATCACTTGTATTTGATCTGCTGTACCATTGTTACGATTGCTTTTCGTGTAAGGGAAGAAAGAGTACTCTAATCAGACTTTGACGGTGTTTTCTCTCTTACTTTGTCTCGGTGGTCATATCTAGGAATACAATTTTGTGTCATTAATACCCTATGTGTCGCAAGAAACCTAAGATGCCCAGTATCTCTATATTTTTGCTTGCTCTCTTCGGAGAATCAATTACATCAACAGCTGAACTGCCGTAAATTTAATACATTAATACAGAAATAATGCTCAATACGTCGCCATAGACGCCGAAACTCGGTGGTATTTACGTGTTTTTATCGCAATGGTAAAAAAAGCCGACCAACAACAGTAATCAATACGAAGGTTGGTTTGAATAGCAAGGGTAGAGCTCACCATTTCACGTGTGAAATGCACGCATTAGGGTAGTAGGCGGGGGGGGGGGGAGGGTCAGTTCTTTTCCCTACGCCACCACCTGCGGTTTCTCAGGAAGATAAGTTGCCTTGGAAGCCACACAGCGAAGGCTGGAGGTGTACAAAGTCATCAGGAATCGAACCCGGGCCCTCGCGCGTAGCAACCTTTAAAATTGGCATGACAGATGTTATCTAGAAAACTTTGATTAGTTCTCGAGATGCCTAAAAATCAAGAGGACTTTGGTTGAGTCAAAGGAGATCAGAAGAGATAGATTTCGGAAAAATGCGCAACTGACCTGCAGAGCTCCAGCCCGTTTGCCTGTTCCTCACGTCTTAAAATAGCCTTCCGCACACACAATAGCGCAGCACACCACACCTCTGATCGCAGCCGTAAGCCTACGCGGATCAGTTCGCCTAAATCGATAAACAACTCTACCCCACCCTGAAGGTATGAAAAATATATGGGCGAGAAAATCGCTCGAGACCGGTATCAAAAGGAAAATGAGCGGAAGTGGAGCGCAAACCTGATAACCTTGTCTGCACACATTTTCATAATCGTGTATGGCCGAGAGAGACAAATGTCCCGAATCAGGCAAGAGAGGGCTCGTACTTTATAAAGTTTGACGAGAGGTCTTCGCGTTCCTCCCGGTGATGCTGTTAATGTGAGAGAAATGGAAAATATTTTTAACAAGGATAATCTTCCCACTGCGAGTAGAGGGCGGCGTCCCCGAAATCGCAGAGGGTGACTATAATTGTCGCCACATAAAAAGGGAATCCTTCATTCGTAAAATTTAGTTTAGCATTCTTTCAACATCAATTTTCGACAAGAAGGAATTAGCTGAGAGTAATAACATATATTTATTTAGATCGCTTAACTTTTTGATGCATTAATTATTTCTTTGGATAAATATTGTCTTGCAGTTTATGCTGAGAGATATTCTGTATTATGGTGGCTGTGTCTCAAATCAGCAATGCTTCTATGGTTTACATAAATCTATAAAAGTCATTAAGTGGAATATATGCATAAATTACCTAAACTTTAAGCCAATGTTTTGAAGAGAAAATAACTTTCTTGGTATGTTATAAATTCTTGTGGAGGGGCACTTTTAAGTTTCTGATTTCTGTTGAGATTACGAAACCAAAAACTCCAACCCACCCCCTTACGAAATGTATTCAATTGTGCAACATATTGGGACCTAGCTAACATTTCACGACCTGAAATGGCAAACACGATAACCGTCTGAATAAAAAAAATATATTATTCCATCTTTGACTAAAATATCCAGTACTTTAAGAGGACAAACTAATATATCGGAAAAAATAACGGCTATTAATATACCTCACCAATATTGTTCGATACTAAATTTTTGGGGACAATAAATTTAAATAAAAATATTTCTCAATATGATGACAAATACCGGCATACAGGTAAAACGGAATTAAGAACGTCGATAGATAATAAATATGACATAGAATATGATTATCTATTTTCAGTTCAAATTTTCACTGGTTTCTAACGAAAAATAAACCAACTTTTTACAAATACTTTTCTTAATTTCTAGCGAGGAAATTTTGAAACCGGAATGGCTTTATCATACAGGAAAATAACACGATAAACTGCCAATTTAATTTAAATAATATAACTAATATTTCAAACTTTATGATAATTAGTAATTTACAAGTACGTTAGATATTTTTTTCAAGCGAAATAGCTGAATGTCTCAACTAAGTGAGATGATTTTTCACCAAGGTAAAGAACTCAGAACACGCAATTACTTAAATTTCAACAAACAAAGGGAGCTGCGATGATGCATTGGAAAAATATGGTTTCATCAAACAAATAGTACGAATTTAATGGAATCAAAACGGTAAGACGTGTAATTCCACGTTGTAAAGACCTCACTTTCAATATTCATAGAGCGTTTGGAACCCTGCATAGAAGGACCCGATCGCAAAGCTGAAAAGGATGCAGGAGAAAGCTGCCCTTTTCACAGTTGCCGGGTATGGAGCCACTGGAAATAAGACTTTAAATATCAGAAGACATAGCATACAAATGAATTGAGTTTAAGGCTGACTCAGAGAGAATAATTTAAAACCCGTATTACACCGGCAGGCGAGAATTTTAATGATAAATGACTGTCGAAGAGACTGATCATTTATTCTCTGCAAAATTAGCGATCACAACAGGAGGAAAACATCAGGTGTAAAGCTTTTAATGCTAAAGTGATGCCCAATACTAATCGGCAATTAACTTAATGGACGATAACCCATAAGCACACTCCTTCATGGAAGCTTGAATGGAGAAAAGTAGACGTAAACGAGAGTTCAGCAAGATCATCTCTAATCACTCAACAGCATAACTGTTTGAAATTCTGGGACAGACAAATCCGCAAACAACCTTGACCGATCCCGAAACTCCCAACTTATCGAATGTGAATAATTAATTATTCTAATCGATTAGGTTGCGCAAAATCCCTTCTGCATATTTCGACTCGGCTCCATACGCTTCCAGATTAAAAACATCTCAACTATCTTTTTCAACTACGACCAAGAAACTTTTATCGCTACAAGGCACGCACGCACAGGCGGCGACGAACTCTCCGGGTCTGCACCCTCGCGGTCCTGACCACGTGACTACAAGTTCGCCCGCGAGGTAACGCACAAACCGTGCGTGACAGGTCGATCGGTTTTGAAAGAATTCTTTTTTCATGAGAGGTTTTCCACGGGTCAAAGACGTGGGAGGCCCATGCCCGACTCGATGGTTGGTGGGTGGTTCATGGGTGTTACCCCACACGTAGGAGATTGAATAAATGGCAACATAAAGGGTGCAGACGCCCAGAGAAAACGTGCTGCGAAGTCATGCAGGATTAATGAGGGAAAAAGAACAATTTTTCGCGGAAAGGTACCCCGAATGTGCTAACCTTGATTCCACACCCACGCACTTCACGCTCTCGCCTTAGGACGCATTTTTCTTTGCCAATTGATTGCTTGCGCGTCTACGCCCAAAACCCTTCAACCATTAATTTTCACATTGAAGAGAGGGCATTTAAATATTTCAATTTCGTAGTAACTCTAGGGTGTTGAAATTCAAAGAATACATGGCCCTATTCTTTCAATTTAACGTAATCTGTCACATTAAGTTAATAACGCTCATTATTAACTTGATGTGACTCACACACCTTCTAAGAGATATCACACATTTTCTTAAGAATTACCATTGTTCAGTAAAATGTTGGAAAATACTAGGAATAGGGGATAGCATTGGTCAAATACATTATTCCAATATCCACGGATAAAACTTAATTTTTAGCTTTTATGGAAATTGGAAAGACAAAATCCAAATTGAAGAGCCAGTGCGGTTTCAACGTGGATGAAAATCTTTGTACTATATTCAAAGAGTTCGGAAAAAATAAGCAAAAAAACAACCAAGGGCGATCTAAACCTTCTTGAAATCTCTTGGGGTGATTGAATCCCTTGGTACTGGCCAGAAAAAATCAAAAGACAGATCAAAGACTCACGCGACAGGAATATATCGTATATCACCAGAATGGCGTTTACCGCTTCGCTCAAATAAATATGCCACGAGAATATTTGAAAGAATAAATATTCAGAATATGAAACTGATGTGATTGCTTCTTTTTGTATAATATGAAAAACCGATTTCCGCAAATTTTTTTCTTCGCCAAGGTCAACGAGTCACGACTGACGTTTGAAATTTTGCGATAAAAGGCAATCGTGCGAGAAAAAAAATCAACATCCAACAACGAAAAATATTGGAAAGGGAGTCATGCGGCAATGGATACTTGCAATTCAGAAATAGAATAAAAGAGGGTCAACATTGGTCAGGGGGCGGCAACCTACGACCGGAAGCTCAATACAAGGGTTATTAATCCACCAGAGGTACGATATTCCAAGGATTCCTGGTACAGTGTTGTCACTTTGATAAACATGATAAGCTAACTATATGGGGCACTATTTTCAGCTATTTGTAGGGGATAGGGGACACGTGGCCCACTAGCTCTTTAGACCTTGAGAATCTGGCCCGAGACGAAACAAAATGCTGCGTTCTTATGCCCTGGGTTATAAAGAATGAGATCTTTAAGGAATTAGCATTAAGAAGAATTAGAACCAGAGGAAAACAAAAATGACATAGAATTAATGAGTCACTTTTAATGCTGGAAGTTTTGCAAGAACGCAATTATTATTCTAAATATAGACAATGTAACTGTTATTTCTGCATAGAAATCACTGTGTAAATGAATTCAGTAATGCCCAATTCAACTCGCAATCAGAAAAAAAGTTCTTAGATCCGGATTCATGCATCTTTGCACAATTTCTTCAAGAAAGTGACATGCATTCTAGGGATGAACGTTATCGATTAAGTGGTGGGAAAAGCAAACTTTTTTCGAATGAATATTACTTTTTCAAAATTGAATGTTCCTCTTCCACACAAAGAACTAAAGTGGGCACGAAAAAATACTAACATCCCTCTTGCCGAGATTAATGTTAGATTTTAAAATCTCGGTGAACATGTAACAGAAACCGTAATTTTATCAAAAATCTCGTACTCCTCTTGGTTACAACATCCACATCTCTTTTGGAAAGAGTGTTTTAAGTCGACACACAATCCACTTGAATGCGCAAATAAAAAATAATGCTTACAGCCAAACCAATAATATAATTAACATCGTTTCAACAATCGCATGGACTGGCCTTTTTCGTTCATTTGAATATTTCAGCTAGACAGAAATTCAGGCATTTAAGAGAGCGTTTACCAGGCTTCCATGACATGATTTTAAAGGACAGAATTTAATTGCTTTTGTCCACTGATACCCATTTTGTCCAATTATACAAAACTTTCAATCAAATATTTTGGTAAAGCCGATAATCATATGAAGGTTTAGTTACAGACGAGAGCGGAGGAGAAGGACGGAAATAAGAGGATAAGAAAGGAGAAATGTCAATTTTTGGGGTGATAGAATCTTTTCGTCACTGTGAGAGAAAAGAATTTCTTTGTATAATAATCTTTACTACGCGAACGTTTTGAGACTATGTTTTGCTGGAATGGCAAGCATCCCATCAACCGTTGAAATTATCTCCGAGTCGTCAGCAAACGCGGTCGCACTAGACGAGTCAACATCCCGAAATGAAGTCTTTAATACATTTTGATCGCGACTTTCGACAAGGAAAAACCGAGAATCTAAGAAAAAATATAAAGATGTACAAGAGAGAGGAAATTTTCAAAGTTAAACCGTGACAGCCTGCAAAAATCGCTTAGCTCCGCCATCGGCCATCGCCATTGAGTTTCATTTGATCTCTTCGTATTCCACAAACTCTGGTCATTTCGGTGAAAACATGGCTTCTGTCATTATTTTTCCGAGGATAAACGAAAAAAATGGGTAAAAACGGAATAAAAATGCTGCCCGTGTGGGTTATGTTTGCGTAGGCGGTGATTTCGGCTGCCGATAACGCTCAAACATCGGAGAACACGCAAACATGTCATGTGTGCGAAAAAACTCGTTTTCAAATATAGGCATGTTACTGGCAATTAGCTTAACGCCAATCGATACGAGGGTGATTATGAGAATGCCCAGTTACAGCTGATTGCTTAGATCTTTCATGAAAATACGCAAAAATAAGTGAATTGCGAGAAATTACAAGCTTCAATTCAAGGTATCGTACACAATCCGAAATTACTGGAAGCTTCCGCTCTTTTTTGAAGCATTCAGGATAACTGTTGGCAGCTGAAAATTTGACAGAACGTTTCACTGTTTTCGAAATCTCTGTACGGAAGTAATCTAAGCCAGCTCTATGTTTAAGTAAGAGAATTAAAAAGTCGAAAGGCATAATTAATTCGAACACCTTTTGCAACATTCCCAATTTTGCCAGTTGAATATGGTCAGACCATTAAGATGTAAAACAGATGAGTGCAAGAAGAATTTAATCCTTCATCATGGTGAAAGGAGACCCCATTTCATTCAAATGAGGAAAATACGAGTCCTCAAATCAATTAAGTCAATGCCGAATTCCGAAAAGACTACTTTCGTAAACAAGATTCACTTATTCCCATCGGGAGTATTTCAATAGAACCCCGCTATTATGAGGTGCTACAATCAGACGCATTGCAGATGGCGTTTGGTAATACGTCCTTTTATTACATTGCAGATACTTGACATATGATGAAACGTCATCCTAACTCTATCAGGACGTCATAGAAATGCATTAAATTTCCTACCCCCTGATTAGCCCGATTCAGGAACCAAATGGCCTTTGCCAGGGCAGAAAATGTCATTTTTAAGCACATTGTATTATTTGCTCCCTGATTTATTACTACAATAAGTGGGCTAGAAACAATCTTTCAAATTAGCGACATTTTCACCGTTTCCCTTTACATAACAACAGCAGACCAAGCAACAAGAAAACCCAATCGTTGAAGAGCCGTGTCTTCATAGTATTTAACCGCTCCAAACGACGGAAGCCTTCATAAAGAATGGACTCAGCTAACTAAACCATGCAAAAAAAATTCGTTAAAACCTATTAAACATTATTGTTCTTGGCAATTATCAAGGTATCACAAACTAAGAGCATCTCCAAAAAATTAAATTAAACAATTTTTAAGTGAGATCATGAAATTTTTAAGACGTGCAACCTGAATAAAAAAGCTGAAAACAACGAAACAAAGAAAAGGAAGGGATTTAAATACAAATCAGCTCTCAGTCAAATACGCCCATCATCCACCTATACAGCGCGCACTTGAATGAAAGAAGGCAATCGACACTAAATTGCAGGATTTAAGTTTGGGAACAGTAATAGAGCACGATACGCGAACGCAGGCGCTACCACGTTTCCTATTTTCATGTTATCTTCACTCTTTTTCCTCCTTTCGCTCGATGTAACATGTTTAAATAAACCATACGATTCCGGTTTCAGCTCGGGAGGACAAAAGGGAAAATTTTCACTGGATGCCCTCTCAGGAAGGAAACAACGGAATATGGATGAATATCACACGCTTTGGAAAATGTATTCCAGGAAAAAATACGAGTTTCATTTATTGGGACTTTTATTTGCACCAACCAAGCGAAGGCACATGGGATAAAGATTTGATAAATGTGCATGATTAAGGGGCGAAGAAGAATGATACGCATTTCACGTTTAAAAAAATGCACACCTTAAGGAACATCGGCTTTAATAGATGTGTAAGAGAATACTTAAGGGAAACTAAGAAATAGTTTTTATCACCGATCAAGAAAAGTGCTGTTTTCGGACCAAGACGAATAAATAAATACATAACACTATTACAAGGAGATTAATTTTGTAAGACTCGGAAAACTTGGTTGTTGAGGCAAGAGGAAAAACGTAGATTTTAGAAGAAGGTTTTAGAAATATGGGTGTGGAGAAGGGGGTTAAAATAAAATGGATTGAAAGAAAAACGCTAATGATGAAGTTTAAGGGATGGTAGAAGAAGATGGCTGTTGGAAGAAGACAGAACAAGTGAAGGAAAGAGTTACTGAAAGTCATGAAGACGATAAGAGAGGGAAAACCGAAGTAAAGGGAGGAAAAGAATCCGCAGTTTGTATGGAATTCAGGGCAGTTACAGTACGCAGAGCTATCGAACGAGTTATTGTAATGTTGTGTTGGTCGATAGCATTGTGTCGAGTAAGTTAGGACTTAAGAGCACGGTAGTGTAGAGCGAAAATCCCTCGAAAACCTATTATAACCCGGTATACTACTACTAAGATAACAAACTCTTAGCCATTGCTTATGGTTCATCCAATTACGCAGGAATGGAAATATTACCTATCCTAAATACAATTCTGACAATAGAGGTGGTACTCGAAAAGAAGTGAACAAGATAATGACCGAACGAAGTCTGAGGGAAAATTCCGACAAGCAGTTAGAAATCTAATTCCCCTTCTTCCACCATGATGATAAAATGAATTTATTAGCAGTAGTTTTAGGGGAGGCGACCGACAGCTGAGGTTATTTGCGCCATTAGGGGTGGATGGGAAAGGAAAGATGGAGAAAATCCCAGCGCCGGCATTAAGTCTACTCTTGTCGTAAGGCGCCAAGGGGTCCGCAGTTTAACGTCCCATCCGACGGACGTCGTACCCACTCAAAATGCTCTCCACAAAACACCTCAATTAGGGATCGGGATACCACTAAAAAAATCTGCCACCTCCGGAATTCGAACCCGGGTCCTCACGGTGGAAAGCCGGTACATTAAGACCGGACTGACGTCTGCAACACACGGTAACCTTACTCCCTAAGGTACGATGACAACTTTAACTTACATTCGAGTGCTCATAGTTTCCATACGAACGTGAAAGATGATGCGAGTACTATCACATTCGGTCTACGTAAGTAGGACGCAAACAGATAAACTAAAGACGCATTTGTAGAGAAGACGCAAGAGAAGTCTGCGTGATGATTAGATAAAAGATAAGAAAAGTATTGCGGTGCAGTAGCGTATTCCCCAGATCATCAATCTGGAGGCTAACTCCGCGACAAAAATATCTCAACAACCTACTCAGCACTTGAGGTATATGTAATATCGAGAAAAGCACCTGATAATTGAGTCTGATATCAATCTTAGGAATGCCGTTCATTTGCAGTTCTCGAAATGCCGAAATTAATTGCCTTGCACTTTAAGCAACGTCGAAATTGAAAGCTAATTAAAAAGAAAGAGAAACCCTTTCATTTCGAAATACGAGAAATTATTTCCAAGTTGAAAAACGGGTTAAGATGCAAATATATATTAAAGAATCATTACAAAACAAGAAATGCAAAAGGAATTTCTCACCCAGAGACATTCAAGGTTGACCGTCGCATGTCGCACGTCGCAAGCGTAAAATGTTATGCCCAGACACGTTTTCGATAATATTTGAGTAGAAGCAGTAGTTTTTATGGGAGGCGACCGACAGCAGAGGTCATTTAACTCATTAGGGATGGATGGGAAAGGAGGGGCGGAGAAAAAACCCGGCGTCGGCATTACCCTACTCTCTTCGAAAGGCCCCAAGGGGTCCGCAATGTAATGTCCCATCAGACGGACGTCGTACTCACTCAAAGTGCCCTCCACAAAGTATCTCAAGTAGGGATCGGGATACCACTGAAAAATATTTGTCTCCAGGATTTGAACCCGGGCCCTCTCGGTGGGAAGCCTGCACACTAGCCACCGCACCATACCGACCCACAGGGCGCGCACACACATCACAAAATGCTTTTTCTAGAATTAGAAGATTTCAGGGATCTTAGGGTGACACTCAACGTTGAATGACAATTGATGATCTCCTTTTCAATGGAAAGGAATGGCCACAAGCGACATTGTTTTCAAACCAAAATAGTTGACCAAAACGTATGAAGCAGACATGAGGAAATGAGGTTAGGTAGTGGGGGGTGGAGAATTTTTATTTGAAACAGTCCCTAAAGTGTTACCTATCATTTCTCAAACCAATTCTTCCTAGTGTACCTCGACGTGAATGCACGTGAATGTCTTAAACAATTCGACTTTTCAGTAGGTATAATGTTTACATCCTTCGAATTCTCTATAACTTCATGCACCTCTCAGTGTTGAAAGCCTTCTCGAAATGTAACAAGATGTCTAAGTACACACATTTATTAAAGAAATATTTTTGTGATATTTCTCAGCTTAAGTCCCAAACAACTTAAATAAATAATAAATATTACCGTTAGTGGTAAAATCAATTTAAATGTGAGTTGTGATTGCATTGCGTTCGCATTGAAAAGGAAGATACAGATTGCCTTTGATTGAATATAGTGTTCACTCTCAACCCATGTAATCTCAAAATAGTGTCACTTGCATTCTATTTTCCGCTGCATTTCTCATTTCAACAGTAATTTCAGTGCTCATTTATTAACCTGTGTAAATACTACAACAGAAGAATCAAAATTTAATTGTGATTCGTTGGGGTCCCGAAAAACCTCCACTCTGTTTAACAGGTATTTTCTGCCATTTATCTCCTCCTTAATTCCTCCATTTCCTTATTTTACAGCTAGACTACTTGACGTCGCTTTCTCTACATTTGCACCCTCACATAATGCTTTACATATTGTTCTACTGTCGCAATGTCACAAAAAATCACGACCTAGGCACTGATGAAGACTTTCAATCTGCATTATAACATGATAACTCAAATTCAATTCTGGGCAGCACTTCCCCGACATCTTCGGAGCATTAAATCTCCGAGGATGAGGGATCCACTTCTTTGGAGTAGACAGAATAAAGCAAAAAGACGACCTCCCAAGCGCAATCACCGATCCTCTGCTTTTGCATAACGGGTTTCACGGAATCCAAGGATAAAGGGAGAAAGTTCACCGAATTGCGCACTTGCGATCGCCGATGGAGGATTCCAAGAACACGTTTCCGTCTTTCCAACTGAATAGTCTCATCTGCTGCCAACAGCAAAACTTCACTTCGTCCTACGGATTATTCGTCGGCAAGCGATAAATTTTTCATTCGAAATTTTGCCGAATGAATATTACGGGACATAACATAACTGCACAGGCAGTTGGGGCATCGACTTCCCATTTCAAGGGCGAGTGATCGATTCTCGCGAGAGGCATGATTTTTAGCTCTTCTCCGGTTCATAATATAAGGTGTGTCGAGTTTTTTTTTAAAGAATAAGCCAGTCAGATGAGATACTGAATTGTGAATTCTTTAAGGACTATAAGAACCTTTTCCCCCCGCCCCTTCCCCCAGCATCCGTCATACCTCCCTCTCTCATTCGCCCACCTTTCCCAATGGTGCCAATGACCTCGCCTGTAAAGAACTTCATTATTTTGCAGCTCCGTAATTTAATTAATGCCGATTGGAATGCAGAATTATTCATTTCGTGGCGGTCCGCGGTCGAAATCAAGGCATAGTTGTGGTCCAGGGAAAATTATTTTCCTGCTAAGAAAATTGACTCCATTTTAAATCGCAATAATCCAGTTATTCTTTAATTTATTGATGAATCAACAAAAACTATTTGTTCAGTTGCGATATTTTTTATCATCTCCTTATAAATTTTTAGAGACTATGAGTAAAATTAGGCCCTTGTGCAAATTGAACACCCGACCAGGTTTCATTCAACTCCACCCCTGACGTAGACAAATTTATGGCAAATATGAGTAAAAATTGCAAAAGAGGAAAACTGCCATTCATTAAATATTATAATGAATTACATGAACATTAATAAATTGTAATAAAATTAAACTCATACGCTGGCACAACTCAGTGGATGGGTTGTAAGAATAGCTTAAAGTTAAAGGAATAAGCACCTCTAGAATACTGTAGGCAATGAAAGCGTCGAGGTCATTTCATACGCCAAATCTCCTTACAGTCGACAAGAATTTACTGATTTATGGGTAAATTTCTAAATCCGTTGTGAACAAGCTTTTTTTTTGGAATGGAGGGAAGTGTAACAAAGTGGTGGAGGTTGATTATCCCACACATCGTCTAATATGTAGAACATTTCTCGTAACACTTGACTTATATAATCTAAATGACTATCGATTATGATTTTCTGAGTAATTTGTAACATTATTGTAATGTTAACTACACACCAAAAACACCAAAAAAATACGAGATTCAGTCGCACGGCCTATCATTAGAAATACTTTACGAAAATCAGGCTCCTGGATTCATATAAAGGATATCTTGATGAAATTACCATTATTACACGTGAACTAAACATACCTTCTATACATACGGACGTTCATATTCATTCAATATGAAACGATTCGCTAACATTTATTTTTATTAGTCACTTCCATTATACCAATCATTCTTATATTTCACCTAAGGTGGTGAGATGCAATCAATTTAAGAAAACTGTAATCGAGAAAGAATGGGAAGTGCAATGAGCACACATCGAGGCACGCTGGATTATTATAGACCATAACAAAAGTAAAAATGTTAGGAAAGATCACATGAGAAAGTCCACGATCAGAGGGTACACAAACTAGCATATTGTGGGGAAGAAAACATAGCTGCTATCGACCTGGCCTTTTTCGGTGAGTTTCTTAAACATGAAGAACTAACTCTATTGGGTGTGGAGAAGAATTGAAACAAAGAAATGAACGGAAAAGAAAACGAACGACAAAGTTCTAGGCGAGGCAGGGGAAGAGAGAAGGTTATTGAAAGATATTAGAAGTAGGCGTGACAAGTGGCCACAGGAGATACTGAGAGGCAGAGGGATGTTAAAGACAGTAAGGAGGATATTCTAACGATAGGCCTAAGGATACTATATTTTAGGATAGTATTTTGTTTCATGCTAGATACGGCTTAGGAGCAGAGTCCCAGGGTTCATCAAAATCCTACCATTTGGCGGTATATTATTACTTACTAGAATCATAATAGTACTATAATTATTTTATTAAGAACACAATGTATACATCCACTGATCTTTATTATCGTACAACTAGTTTCAAAGCTTAGGCATCATTATCAGGTACATCTTACCTGATGATGACGCCTAAGCGTTGAAACTAGTTGTACGATAATAAAGAACAGTGGATGTATACATTGTGTTCTTAATAAAATAAATATTGAACATGAACTTCCACAAAGTTGAGCTTAAAACAATAGAAAGCATAATAGTACTAGTTTAATAGGTATTGCCAAATATCATACAGATTCGATACCAGACGGGAATAAATGGTGATAAAGATAAATTAAATTGCTACATACCATTCACAAGGTAAAATTTATTTTAATTTATTTCATTTGGCGAGTAGTATATAACTCTTCTACTTCAGTAACAAAATATTTTAAACCAATACAGGTTTAAAGAATTCAGGTTTATTTTCATTCATTTGTATGTTCATTTTTTCGTTTACCACAATTGAACCTAAATACGTAAATCAAATGAGGTTACCTCAGGCTGCCACCGCATTAATATAACAAAAGCATTTATCATCCAGACGCATGTCGGATGCGACACTTCTCTTTGCCACTCTAAGCATAGCTCATCGAAGCGACATCAGATGGTTGTAGTCTTTAAAACCTTCGATCCCTAAGCGCAAAGACATATGAACATCACCTAGATTCATCTTCGTCCAGCCAACATTTTGACTTTCTCCTTCTAAATGGGAACTTTTGCAACCGTAACACGTTTCGAACGACCCAACGACTGACGTTTTTTGCCCGTTAATAGCACATTACCATCTTATCTTCTCCCCATCCCCTCTTACCTCCCGATAAGTCCCTCCCTCCCCTTTTTCCCAAGAGGACGAAACATTGTTGGGAGGGCCTCGAAATTCACTATCGCTACGGATATTATCATTCGAGTGGACCTACCATCAATCCACTTCAAGCCCATATGTTATGGGGACATCAGATTACTCGAGGATAAATCTGGTGTGCGTCAAAACTCGTTGCTCATTAGTACTTCTTGATGCTCGTCGAAAAATAAGCGATCGGTCGAAGACCATGAGTACAGCGACGAGAGGGGATGGTAAACTCTTCGAAATCTGATGACTGAAATAATTAGAACGCCGTGAACAGTTATTTCAAAACTACGACGGAGGCGTCAAAGAGTTGTTACGTACATGAGGTACACTTCATCAGTGAGACTGAAATGGACGAAGGGAAGAGAGTGGCGCCGAGCCACGTTCCCGAAGGAAAAAGAGAACAAAAGGAAAGGCAACGGTAGAATTATTTACATGCACATAAATATATCATATCGTTGAAAAAAAGAAGCCAAATCGATGACTGCCACTGATTGGTAATGGAATAAGATTGAGATATCTCAAAGTGTGCGCGCAAAGCTGTTGGCACGTAAACTTTCAACTTAACAACTACCTGGCCTCAAAAAATAGGACTGGTAACGGTTCGCGATTGAAACATCCATCGAGGGAAACTCGATAGGGTGATCTTCAAACTCGGAGCAGAAGATTTGCGCAAGTGAAATGCTACCGACTTGAGTGCGTTAAATAAGCTACCAAAGAGCTAAAGCCTATGCCGATTGCCTCTCTCCACTTCTTACTTTTTTTGAACAGTTAAAATGCCGGAAAGAAATCAATTTGCCAGTGAACAACGCGGGAAGGGTGTAAAACTCTCACCTCTCGCCTTCCACCCCGACGTTCACCCGCAACGGCAGCCAAAATATCGTACGGGACACCTTCGAGAGTATCGGGTGAATAAATGAATACATATGAAAGAGCGTAACTTAGTCGTGCTCGTGACGAACTCCATATCTTGAAACATCAATGAAAAAATCATGGTTATATTCATGAGAACTACATTTGACTCTTTTACACCCATAATACCCTTACCCTTCAAGTTAAAAGGGCAATAGGCGTCAGAATCGACCAATAATATTACTTTGATTACAAAAAATTGACTGCTCACTTCCCTTATGGGGTTCCTCAAGTTTTACATCAATCTTTTGTATCACTTAACTCCTCATCAGATATATTCCCTAATTCTAATACAGAGATTTCCTTCGGTTAGGGCTCCGACAACAAGTTATCCGTGACAAGATTAAACGCACGACAATGAAAATAAAATAATCTTCAATACAAGTAGCAAAATTATTTTAATGCAAAGACTAACATTTTTTAACCTTACTTTTAAGAGCTCTAGCAATGCTCGGTCTGGATCTATGTAAGGTCTACCTTAGACAGTGAATTGACAATAATAAATAATGATCTACATAGGATCCAAATGATTAATGGACGTATAAGTATTTGGTTATTTTCCACGCCGTTTTTATGTTAACATTGTTTGAAATATTGAAGGCATCATTAATTCATCGTACACAGTATTCCACAATATTTTATACTATTAATTATGATTGGTAGTCTGTCGCTTGGATGGGATTTGGATGGACATAGACTGAACATCGCTTTGCATTGTAAATTTATAGACTCAACGACAATTTAAAATCACGGGGTAAATGTCCACACTTAAATGAGTTAAATTATATCTAGAAGTTTAAAATTATTATGATGAATGTAAAACATTTCCACCAAACTTCTTATACCTCTTATTATGGTGTTAGACGGAGCTAAGAAATTTAGCGATGTTTAGTCTGTGCCCATTAAAAATCTGCCTCAAATGGTGCACTACCAAATCATAATAACAACCTCACTGCGAAAGACAATTGCGATGTAATACCTGCGTAATAAGTATTCAAGAGATACGTAGAAATATCAATGAACTGGAGGGAAAATCTAATCCTCGGGAAATTTCCGTAGTTAATACAGGGGCTTAAATAAGATTAGTTACCGAAGAACATAGTGGCAAAAGAGCTGTTATTGATCAAAACAAATGCAAGCACATAAAAAATGATGAATTCCAAACAGGAAAAATACAAAAAAAAGAAACGTGTGAATATGCACACCTCCCGAGAAAAACCGCACAGCCAAGAGTTTTTTCAAGAATATCACGGCCGGAGCATCGCATTCATGCCTCTCACGCCACTTAACCGAGGAAACCATAAACTAAAGCACTCAGGAAGCCGCGAGACAAATTAAAGGGATATGACGGTAAGCTCCAGAGCGCAATATTTCGCCTTACATACATTAAAAAAAAGGAAGATTCCTCGAGGACTGCTAAGAGGCGTAGGGATCATCAGCCCGGGGGCGCGGAACACAAAAGGGAACGAAGAACACGAGGGAGGGATGATTAGGGTCCTCTCAGAGCCATTCCTGTACTTGTGATGAAAAGCTCAAACAGAAATGTTATCTTCCTCATTTTTCAGGTAAGGCCTCATTTAGAACATGTTGTTACTATATGGGTTCCGCACGAAGTTGGAGTGATTGCCGAATTGGATAGTGCGTAGCTTAAAGGAGCTAAATTTGTTATATTTAAATATGTTGTTATGATAAACTTAGTGGCGTATCCAAAATATTAGAGGAGCTGGGTTGGGAAACACTCACGGAGCGAAGGTCGAATTACAGATTGAAGCTCTTGCATAAATTGGAAGGATTTCTTCTTAGCAGTGATGTTGAAAATGTATTATTACCCCCATCGTAACACGGTAGGAGGGGTCATGTTAATAAAATTAGAGATATTAGGTGTAAAAAAAAATTTAAGATGTCATTTTTTCCACGATCGATAAGGGATCAGAATAACTTTGTCCGCCCGGGGTAGGGTCATATTCGGTTCAAAATTAGTCTGATGTTTATTCACCCCCTGCCACACCCCCCAGCGGTGTCTTCCAGGGTACTAAAATATCTAAAAATCTATCTGTGCCATCCCGTTAAAGAGATGGGGGAGATTCGGAGGGAGCGAGATGGCGCAGCGAAGAGGAGGAACAAGCTGGTCGGGGGCGCGAAGTGCGGCGATTGGTGGGGGGATACAGGGAGGGATGATGATCTCGAGAGAGATCTACGCTTGCACTTCCCCTTCCGCAAATGACCCCCCCCCCCCCGAAGTAAGAGTAGTAGTCATTATGGTGAATCGACGTCGAAGGTCAGGTGGCACCTCTCCAGATGTTCAGTTACGCCAATGTCCATTCTAGTACTTCAAAATATATACCAAATAACCAGAATAAATGACTCCAACATATTCCCTAAGAAAGGGGATCTTATCTGTAATTGCCTCAGTGTAAATATAACATAAATTATTGAAATTGATGGTAGTCCAGGGTAGACTAGTACCTGGGATTCTGACCGGAGGACCTTGGTTCGCTTCCCCGGGACGCTTCTGCTACTCTCATATTCACCCAAGCTGTGTTATTTTTCTGATACCAGATCTTCCTGGGAAACCAAAGGCGGTAAAGAGAAAGGAACTGACCCCCCTACTCTGATGTGTGTATTTCGCATGCCGCTGGGCTTAGTACTAAGTGAGCTCTATCCTCACCTATCAAACCAACCTTTGGGTTGATTACTGTCTGGAATAAAAGTGACTACATTTAAGAAACGTAAAATAGTACGTCAACATTTAAATATGACATAATAGGCCAGATAGAGACAATCTTTTCCGTGAATAATTAGGAACTAATGAGCTACAGTACACGTATAATACATTTTTGGCTATCTCGGTTTTACAGGGTTCGTCCGGAAAATAAGTTTATGATGCTCATTGTCTTTTTTTAAAAAAGGGGAGTCGTCCACTACGAATTTGTGCCTGAATGACAAACTGTAAAAGCTGCATTTTACGTCCAAGTGCTCGACAGGCTTCGAAAACGAGTCGCCCGCGTCCGGCCAGCGATCAAAAACATCTGGCGGCTGCGTCACGACAATGCGCCGTCTCACACTTCCGGACTTCTTGGCCAAGCACGGCGTGGCAACGCTACCGCACCCGCCCTACAGCCCGGACTTGGCACCACCGGACTTCTTTCTGTTCCCGAAGATAAAGAGGAGTTTGAAAGGAACGCGATGCGGGACTTTGAACGCCGTCAAAGAGGCCGTGACGACGTGTCTTTGAGAGGTTCCCGATGATGCCTTCGCGGGAGCGTTCCAGGAATGGGAACGCCGCTGGAACAAGTGTATCGACTCTCAAGGGTCCTATTTTGAGGAATATTAGCTTAAGATATGTAAAAGTGTAATATTTTTTTTCCTGAGCTAAGTTCACTTATTTTCCGGACGAACCCTGTATTATTCCGACGAGTGCATAATTAACTGGAGAATATAACGCTTCAGTTTCGATTCAAATGAAGTAAAAAGTTTAAAATTTCAAGATAAAGTTTCTCGGTGATTCGAATCGCAAGATTCGTAGATTAACTTGAAATATGCACCCAAAATGTCACCCTTGCGCATTAATTAACACTCCACAGCACACCAGCCATTAAAGATAAATTAGCATAACATCAGCAATCATCGTGCAAGGTCAAGAGTAATGAACTTTGAATAATGGAGAAACGAAGCAATGATCCTGTCTTGGGATTAGCCATGACTACATTTATAACGAGAAGTTTAGTTCGGTTGATAATATAACTATTGCTTTTCAAGTATGTTCTACTACTGTACTGCGAATACTTTTTCTACAAAGTAACCTGCAAGACATCGCTCGGTTGTGTCATTTCTTACCTCTTCTGAATTTTCATGGAAAACGGGCAAAAAGTCACACTGGAAACCGCATATGAAACGTCAAACAAATCCGAGTAGGGGATCGATCTGGTGGGGTGGCTAGTTTGCAGGCTTCCCACCCCGAGGTCCCGGGTTCTTATTCCGGCGGTGAGAGAATTTTTCGGTGAAACTGATGCTAACGCGGGGTTTCTCTCCCATTCCCTTAAAATTCTTCCTCCAAAAAACTTACCTACTCATACCCAATGGTGCAAATGACCTAACATGTCTGTTGCCTCTGTTAGAAAAAACTAAAATTCCGAGGAGCGCTTGCGATGAAAAACAAACCGTAGTCGAAAGCGCGTGACAAGCTAAGTCTCTGCCCGTAGGCATGGCGCTGAGGGCCGGTGCATCCCCCGGGATCGCCGACACATTCCATCCGATGGCAACTCGGGGGGACCGCGGCGACGAACTTCGGCGGCGGTGGAATCTCCAGTCGAGTGCCAATGACCATGGTCAAACAACCGTGCGTCCTTGGGAGAGAAGTTAGGTTTACGTATGCGTGACGTCATGGACAGGTAGAGGTCGTGCGACGGAGATAAATAAAGAGAATTCAGAGGCATCCCGAGGTCCCAACGACAAACCTAATCAAAGAAATCAGTTGGCATGGCAACTGGGCGAGACGGAGGACAAAATGGATGGCACACGAGAAGAGAGAAAACATTTTAGTTACGGTGAGAACCTATACACGGTCTAAGATCTAACAAGCAGGAGGTAGAGACGAAGAGGTTTCATCATAGATCAGAGTTTTCTCCTTAGGTGACGCAAGCCTTGGGACATCTTTTACCCGAAAGGTACTAGGCTATATCATTTTCCAAGACTACTCAGTTTTTAACTAAGTTGTCGAGGGTTCCCGTAAGTGGCTAGGCAGGTAAATCAGGATTTCAAATCTTAAGCTTGATCTGCTATAGTGGACTCTCAAAACTTGGATTCACTAACTACCATTCCCCAAGAAGTCTTGTTGTCACAGTTCCAGCTCCTTCGACAAAATATCCAGACGCATATACAACATAGTTACACATTATTCACATGAGGAGGAGTTGCCACATTTAAAGACTTACTTTAATTGTACAGCCACAGGGTGTGCCTGCAATCGAGTACTATGCGACAAACATTTTGTCGTGCGTCATGCATCGAAGAAAAAACAACAAAATCTCTACCTGTCAAGGTCGTCGGACTGGTTCGGTCGGTGGCGTGAGGGATTCCACTTCTAAGGGATCTTAATTCCTGGAGGTAGCACTTCTAGAAACACACTAGTAGCTCTTCATCCAAACATGTATAAGAAAAATGCTTCTCTATAACACTAAGTCATGGACCTTAATAATAGCGGCTAAAACGAGAAGCTTGGGGCATTTTTAAATGTGGCGATACAGGAGAATGAAAACCAAATGGGAATACAGAACAACTAAATCAGAGGTTCTACTAATAGTAGGAGACCGTAAACACAAATTCGACTAAAAGAAGGGGTATCCTTATCGGATATCTTTTCCAACCACTCCCACTCCAATTAACCTAATGGCTGGAGAACTAACAACACTCTGCCACACGCCCAGTAATTAGCTTAAAGGGGAAATGTATTAAAACACGATTTTTATTTTTATATGATACTATTGTTTTTTCTTGGTTTTTGCCCTTTTTTAACATTACCTGTGCTACATTCTGGGTTGTCGTTTGATTTAACATAATCAATTAACAATTAAATGTATTAGGAGTTGCCTGATGGGAAACATTTAGAGAAAAAAGATAGCCAGGTGAACTCAAGTTTCCGAAAGGAGAGATGAACTGAAAGAACTGCATGGGAAGCTCCTGGGATGATAGAAGCAAGAAGCTAAACAAATCACGAAAGATATTAAGGAGATATATAATTGGCCATGAGGAAGATAAGTAACCGACAGAATTATTGAATGGACAGATGCGTTAACCCCCCTCACAATTGATGATAATTAGTTATGATCAGTTACTGGCCTGTCACCATCCAAATATTATAGCCAGAGCAGGTTAAAAATATTAAAGCGAAAAGGAAAAAATCTAAGTTAAAGGCATGATATGGATATCATAAATAAGAAATCATTATAATTTTCTACTATTTCAACTAAATAAGTTTTTAAATCAATGGAAGTAATCATAAAAAATAAGTAATGGTTATCCGTCGTATTTTTCGGGCTGTTAGTCAATAGAATAGATGAAAATTTGCTACCGAAAGCTTGAAAAACCATTTTCATCTGGAAAGTTTAGGCTCATTGGCTTACATAATCCAAAACTTATGTATTTGTCTTTCTCTCTATTCAGCTCGCTTTCTACGTCCTACTTAAATGTCATAAAATACGAGTAATGCGAAAGCGGTCCACCTATGGCGGCAAAAAAATAGAAAATGATCACGGAGAATACAGCTCCCGCGAATGTATAGTATACTGTTATTTGAGATGATTATAGAGCTAAAAAGTTACATAATTTACGAAAATCACGAAAAAGCGAGAAGACTTCCCCAAAGCATCAAAACTACGCTGGTTTTCGTCTCCACGGCCCCACGTAACATAATGCTCCTTGCGTGCATTAAAACCCGCATGGGATGATCAAACATTTAGGGATGCTTTCCCTGATCCTAGGGATCAGCAGAATGAAAAAACAAAACGCCATGAAATTGCTACAACTCGCTAGGGGTCGCCATGATTTGATAGCCAGCATTTTTAATTTTTTGGTCAATGATTTCGCGTTCACCCAAAATATACCTTACCCTGTAGACTGTCTAATAACAACAGCTCCAACAGGAATAATACTTGATTTTCTGAAATATCGCCTTATTTCACATAATTTTCTACATTAGAGCAAGGGATTCCAGAGAATGAAGTCACTTTTGCCCACGGATTGATTAACAAGAAACAAATTCACGGATTGAGTTAAGATAGACGGCCCACGTGACCACATCTGGCCTTGAGCGTGCACTTCAACGTTCAAATTTTACGACATATCAACCAGAACCCGTTACCATTTTTCATTGTCATGGCGGGCCCAAGTCCACTGTGGAAGGAATCTAACTGCAGAAAGATAAAAGATGGTTGCTTGACATATACAACCGCGCGATACCCTAATATTGATCAGCGAATTGTTCACGGGACGTTGGAACACCAAACATTAAAAAATATAAAACGATTGAGAGAGAGAGGAAATTAAATATAATAGAAGTGCGTTTTCCTCTGCCTACTGGAGGAGGTGGTAACGACAAGTCGGCGATCTGGTTCCAACGGTACTTAAACATCCTTTAAGGCGCGGCTTTCAGACTTTCAGTTGACCGGCGTTGAAGGTGATCGTTCAATGACTAAGAACCACACTCTCACAGGAGCTTCTTGAGATGACAGAAAGGCAAGTGTTAGTTCGAAAGGGGAAACCATAAAACTCTGCGCTAGTCAGGTATACAACTTCAGTAGTTGAGGCAAATTAAAATAATCCCTAGCGGTGAAATAAGCGGTGAATATGAGTTACTAAATGAAGAAAGCTTGATTTTAAATAAAATTCCAAACCCTCTGTTTCATGATCGACATGGCATATTATGGGAATCACTCAGGGTAGATTTTAATTTACTCTTAAAATCTGATACCATATAGAATCAGCGTATATATAGTTCCTTCGTGTAAGTCATTTCAGCGCTACGGCAAGTATCAAATTTTGGTGAAATGATAAGAACATCAGTAACGAAACACTCTTCCAGTCATTCTCTGTTTCCTTCCAACACAGCAAAAATAGCCTTGACGTTCCATCTGGTATTTTGCGATAATTATGCATGTCGACATTTCGGCTTTGAGCACGAACCCGGGAGAATCCTATCTAGATAATACGGAAAGAAATGATGCCGGAAATAGACTTAAAAATCACGGCGTCAGGTTCCGACAAATTACAGATATCGCGTGACCAACATCGCGGACGCACATACATTCACCGCATCGGATTCTGATTGAAAGTTAAAAGATAGTCCATTGCTCGGAGCTCACTGAATAACAACTTTTATTTTGAAAATATAAATCACTATGGATGCTCTTTGTTCACGGTAGCAATGCGAGAGATGCACGTCACTTTGGTAATCTTGGGAAAAACACAGTGGATACCCTGGTCTCAACCCGTTGCAAAATATCATCACACGACTAACGCACGATTTTTAACGAATCAATTTTAACAATCCAAAGAACCAGGATGTTGTCTGAGACGAGGTTGAGATGGGAGGAATCGCAAAGCAGCAGAGAGGGGAGGTGGGTGAAACGCTGAGGGAGGGTTGAGGGAAGAGTAAACAAGGCAGGTTCGTAAGGCGAAAGAAGACCTGAAGAAGGCAAAACTCTTTCATCAGAGGGCAAACAAATCACACTTTAAACTGAATCATTAAGGATATTTATTCCCCTCGCGTGACCCGTCCTTGGGTCTTATAAAGAGCCGGTGAGAGAATGCTGACTTTAGGTACGGATGGTGAAAGATTCAAAGGGAAATGTTGAGTGATAAATCCGTTTTGAACACCATTTTTATTTAATTTAAAAAAATATTTTTCCGACTCCCGCATATTTAAGTTTTTCTCCAGTTTTGGGGTGAAACTTTTTTCCAAAGGACTGTATAAATATTTTTTGTGCATGTTGATTGAAAAGGTTAAATAGTCTAAGTCGTCCAGTTATTACTACACGCAAGTGCAGGCAAGGAACATATCTGAAGTAAATATAAAAAATAAATAATATTCTCTCCGCCAAAACTTACTTCTACTGTCTATACCTGCCGAACAATTTTGGAGCACAAGACCATATAATTTATTTTAGAAATATCGCTTTATAAGATGATAAAACCTAAGCCGTTTACAGAAAAAGAATGTATAATCACACACAATGCGACCAGATAACACACAGACGGGGCATATTTTCGCAAACCGACAAAATAACGACCTGGGCGTTCTTCTAAAGTTATCACGACTATTATTTCCCCGCGGCTGAGGTTAAAAAGCACCCAGTGCGTCCACCACGTCGTGTATGGTGGACCAGCATCTAAATATAGTATTTAATTAAGCTTCCGATTTCAAAGAGCTTTCTCGACGGAAAATCATTCGCGGACCAACAATGGAAGAACTGAAGAGGGAATAGGTGTTGAAGTTTTGAGTGGGTTTGAGAGAGGCCTTCACAAACCAAGACACCAGAGGATGGAGGAGGAGGGGATCTCGACGGTAGGTGCAGCAACAACCATTTCGATTTAGAAGAGGTAAGATTATTATTACCGGTAGCCTACTATTTAATATAGGTTTTCGTGTGGACAAAGAGTGATCATTACTCCTCCCAGCTCCGTCCAAAATGACACAACATGACACTACAAAAATTGAACCGTTCCCCCATTCCGAAAACTTTCTAACTGCATTCTGCCCAATATGTCTATCCTTTTAATCCCTCAACCTCGCTTGCCTAACGTCCTGCCCTCTTTGCCACAGTCTTTGGCATTCCACTGCAAATCAAAATACTCTGCATCCTCTTTTCCTAGCTCTTTTGGACCTCTCCCAACAACCTTCCCTCCTCCCGCACCATGCCTAACACTTTCGTTCGTTTTACTTCCCGTCCACTTAACCCATTCAATCCTTCTCCACACTTCCAACAAGAAATTATTGAGGGACCCACAAACCGCGTGTCCAGAGAAAAAAATGTTGTCTATGTCGTCTATGTCTCTGGACACACGGCTCTGAGTCCCTAAATAATTTCTTATCGGCCTTAAATTCTTCTTTCACAGTTAAATTCACTTCTTCCTTTTCAGACTCCACCATCACCTTTCTTGACACAGACATAATCACTTCATTATGACAAATTCATCAATTCAGTACATATCAAAGCCACTAACCATCAATAATATCTACACTTCACCAGCTGTCACCCTTATCACACCAAACGCTCGATTCCTAACTCTCTCTATCCACGGACACTGGTTTTGCACACCACAGGCACCCTCAACAAATACCTCCACAATCTACACCATACACTCCACAAACGCGGCTACCCAGAAAAGCTCCTACAGAATAAAATCCACCGCTCCACCCGACCTCACACACTACAGAAAAACAACCCCACATCTGACGCAGGACTCAAGCTTTGAACCACCTATTTCCCCAGATCCCACAGACTGAAAATCTTTCCTACAGATCTGTTTCCTATTTTATACGACAATGACGCTGCCTCATCCTTAGTGCCCGAATACCCCTCGCTCGCATACAGAAGACCCGCCAATCTCAAAAAACTTCTGAGATCTACCAACCCTTTGGCTCGCCCTCCCCTGACAAATATCCTCATATTTCTCTACTTGCAACCGCCACGCTCCCCTCTCCCCACATCCCGTCATTGCCCCCTCACCTCCTTCTCATGCTAATTGCCTCTCGAAAAACATTATCTATCTTTTGTCATGTAAACAATGCACTTCATTTTACATAGACAAATTCATTACCCCCATATCCATTCGAATGAACAATCACCGCTACTCGTGAAATTCTGCCTCACTCTCTTCTCTTCCTATCCTTTCACACGCAAATTCCCACAACCTTTCATTCGACCAGTGTTTCTCCCAAACCATCCTAGAATCCCTACCCGATTCAGCCACTATTGAGGTGAGAACTCGCGAATCCGCATATACACTAGCTTTCCCTTTTTCCTTTTTTTCCTTAAAATTCTCCTTAAAAAGAATTCCTTAAAATTCCCACCCTCAACCGCCATCTTTAATTCCCTTCCCGGCATACCTGGCACCTCTCACATCCAGACTCAATAGTCCTCGTCCGAGATATTCCAGTCTGACCTGAAGAAGGCCTCAGAGAAGGCCGAAAGGTCAACCATTCTTAAATGAGTCCTTTTACGTGTTATATATTTTATTTGGTGTTCTATTGTTCCGTCCAAATGTTATATTGCTCTCGTGAGTTCTTCTACATCATTACACACACACATTCAAACACGAAAAAACCACCATGTGGCGAACAATTACACAGGCCAACAGTGGTTTTGGTGCCGGAGCTTTTAATGTTGATTTAAAGAACAATTGGGGTGCTGAATCCAATTATGACACTATTTTTTTCTTATCAGCTATAGTTTTCAAGATATAGATATGTTGTTACTTGCGTAAAAAAATCTTCTACATGATGATATGGGAATATTATATTAATAATAAAACCCACTAAATATAAAGACTTGATTTATTTCTAGGGCTGTTAAATCACCTACAAACACAACAGAATTTTACAATACAATTGAACACAAATACTAAAATTTTTTACTGTAATAAAACAAATTGAAAAGAAAAAAATACATACAAACATCACTCAACACATCGGAAGCTTCTTTTGCGCGATTTTCTTGAGTGCACTTTGTTCAAACAGTCTTGTTTTAAGCACCAGCAGTAATCTGCCATCATATGGTTATCCCATCTTCCTTGGTAGCGAGCTTCCATTGTTTTTATATCCTGGTGAAATCTTTCACCTTGTTCTTCACTTGTGTCTCCTAAATTTCCAAGAAAATTGTCTAAGTGGCTGTGTAGGTAGTGAACCTTTGTGCTCATATTACATCCAAGTGATTTGAAGTTACTGAGCATAATGTTTACCAGCTCAATTTAATTTTCACTTTTGTGATTTCCTAGAAAAATTTTTATGACCTCAACAAATGACATCCAACTAATTTTTTCAATCTCATTCATTGACTCGACAAAAGCAGGATCCTTTGTAAGTTGTCTGATTTGTGGCCCCTCAAAAATACCAGCTTTAAGTTTTTCAATACTTACATGGGGCATCTTTAGTCTTATGTAGCCGAAGCATGGTCCATCCTTGTCAAGAGCCTTTACAAATTGCTTCATTAGGCCTAGTTTAATATGTAGAGGCAGTAAGATGATTTTCTCTCTTTCAACTAAAGATTCAGCAATGATGTTTTCTTTCCCAACAACCAAGTTTTCTCTCTTAGGCCACTCCTTCTTAATCCAGTGGTTTTGTCTGTCCCTGCTATCCCAGAGGCACAAGAAACAAGGATATTTTGTGTAGCCACTTTGCTGCCCAAGAAGAAAGTTCACCATTTTTAAATCTACACAAATCACCCAGCGATGTTCCTGGTATTTTATCTTCTGTAAGACCAATGCTATTGTATCGTATTCTTCTTTCATTTTAGTTGAATGAGTGATTGGTATTGCGCCAAACCTGTTACCATTGTGAAGAAGTACACATTTTAAACTACGCTTGGAGCTATCAATAAACAAACGCCAATCACTAGCATCATATTGTGATAGTAGTCCCATTTTTTCCAAAAGACCCTTAACGTCTAAACAACATGTAAGATTGTCTTCTTGAGTAAAGAAGGGTAGCATATCCTTTTCCCTTGTGCGATAAAAACTTATTTTTGTCCCGGGTTGCAGTAAATTCTTTTCATGCAGTCTTGATGCTAGTAGTTCGGATGCTACCTTCGATAATTTCAGTTCTCTACCAAGATCGCTTAGTTCATCTTGATTAAATAGTTGAGGAATTCTTGATACCCCCTCGTAGTCACTGCCACTATCGTCAATAGAATGAGAAATGTTTTCAAATAACTCAAATACTTCCTTAGATATATCTGGTAACGTCTGAAATATTGGGATCGGTATTTCTTCTGAATGGGGTACCGGGCGTCTAGCTGAAGGCAAATCTGAATATGTCCACTTGTGGCGATTTTTTCGATTAATTCCCGAAACATTTACTATTCAAAAATAACAGTAGTCAATATGGTTCACAGGTTCTCTCCACACCATTGGCACACCAAATTTTAGACTTTTCCTTTGTCCTGTGGTCCATTGCCGCAGATGTTCAGTACATGTTTTACACGCAAAATGCGGTGCCCATGTTTTATCTTGGTCACCAAGCTTAACACCAAAATATCCCAAGTATGCACGTTGCACAAAGTCTGTAATATTTTTCCCTTTTTTCTTTTACCATATATTCCCATGTATACTTATAGATTTATTTAACTTTGAAAATTATTTTCCGGAATATATCAAATATTAAGACAACTAATCGTACGATGTGCCATATCTAAAAAAGTAGAGCTGTTAAATAAAAACGGATTTCATATTTGGATTCAGCTCTACAAATATAGTTAAAATCAACACAAAGATTCCCGGCACCAAAAAAAAATTTTTTTTGTAGGCCTATGTTATTCATTCACATCGATATAGATATATGGAAAAGGGATCGAAACATAAAAAGACATCCACAGGAGAGGTTAGGAAGGCAGAATTGAAGGCGGAAATCGAAGGCGGAATCCTGTTTTTGTCTGTTATATGGGTTCCTATTCATTTTCCTAGCATCTATATCCATGTGAATGAATATATATAAAACCTACTGTGTTAGGTTATATATAGTTATATCCGTTCGAATATATATATATATATATATATATATATATATATATACACACATATATATACACGTACACACGCACACGAACAGATAAAATGTGAATTCTAGGAAATAATTAGTTTCATCATGGCACGCAATATTTTTTCGCGAATCGAGTGGTCAAAGAACGGGACCTCGAATTCCATCCATGCTCCTCGTAATTACCTGAGGTTCAACATCCATTCCTTGCAGTAAGGCTGACACCAGAAACTCCCGTCTTTGATTATGACCAATCCCAAAACTACCCTCCGTGGATAACTCGATGGGAAAAGAGTAATAACGCACTACGGACCAGCATGTGAGAACTTACTAAATCAACTTAAACCTGAAATAGGGTTGGCTAGGGTTAGTTAATATAGCCTCGTTTACAAAGGTTTATCTACAAATTTATATCTGCGAAGTTTTATCTACAAACAACGAATTATTAACGAACTTCTATCTACACGGTTCAATCGGTCAAAGAGTGGCCACAAAAATCCACGGACCTGATTCCTGGATATTTCCAGGTGTTCCAGAATAAACTTTCAATTTTTCCAAGTTTATGTCTCCGAAAATTCATAATTTGTATATGAAGGAATTATAAAAACATTGTACCCTATAAATTGAGTCTAATTGGAGCAACTAATGCCATAAAAAGGCAGAACACTTTTTTAAAATTGAGAATTGTCTTTACCATATATTATGGAAAATATTTTTACGACTAAAAACACATAATGTCAGTGATGCAACAAGCTACTTTAAAAATTTGTCGGGACAAAATGTCTCTTTAATTTTGGGTTCAACATTATAATTAAAACCTAAAATAAACAAATTAACAAGTTTTGACTTCCACCAAGTTACGCCAGAAACTGTTTCATTTTTCAAATTAACAAGTATCAAAAGTCTAATACAGGAATAATAATAATGAATAAAAATGTAACCAGACCCACCTAAAAATAAACATCATCACTATTAACTCTTCGCATGGCCGATGGTGTAGCGATACCGTTCGAACATCAAAATCTATTCTTCGCGACATCACAACACCCCGAAACTTCTTCCTCTTGACGCCTTCCCCGGCGCCTCACCGATCTAATTAACGCTCTACCGGCCAACAGGTGACCCCACCCTCCCAGAGCGCGTTCCGCTACAAGGCCATCAATTCTCTCTTTAGCCCAGTCCTCTTCCCTTCCCTCCTTGTTCCTTCCCAGGTTCCCCTACCAGATCAACAGACTTCATTGCTGTCCACTCTCACTTCCTTCGTAACTGTGAACGCACGGCTCTTGAATCTCAAACAGACAACTGGGCCCATGCCAAAAAATTATTACACCAATTGCTTCGCTGTGGTTGCGAGATATGATTCTGTAGCAAGGATTTGTGATGATTCGGGTATCAGTTATTTTTTATTCTCTAAAACTCGTGTACACCATTAGGGAAGGCATAATCCTTAACGAAAGTATAACCATCAAATTAATACAAAATATTAACACAAAATTGAATGCCAAACGCAGAACATTGAGAAAGAGCATTACAATGACAGAAAAGAACTTTAAAGAAAGTGTCTTTGTTTCCTCTAAAAAAAGTTATGGTCTTATTGTGAGTTACGTACTTACTTTCGTAATTCCGTTTCACCACATCCTAAAGAACGTATAACACAAGCAACTATACTCACAGAATTTCTAGCTTTGTATATTTTTCACTCATTAAGTAACTCACAAATAAGAATTAAAGCATTAAAGAAGCCTACAATGTGCACTTCATCACCTGTCAATGAAAAGCTACGGAATTGGAAAATCAGGTTTCATTCTTTTATTTCCATCATTGATATATCTGACAAACAAGTGTATGCTTACATAAACACTTTTCGGCGGGAAAATCGATAAATATGGGGAGGAATAGTCTTAATGACAACATTGGGTCGAAGCATAGATTGGAATAGATTGTTTTTAGGGTGTTTTTACTGCCGTATTCTTTCATTCAACTCGACCAGAAACAACACACACGATCTGTTTGCACCTTTTAGCGGTAAACAGGAGAAAAAATGCCTCAATCCATAAACAGAGCGATGCTAACCAAAAGCATAGAAAACGACACCGTTATTTTTCTCGTTTGTTTCTCGAAATCTCGGTAATCATGAAGGTGCAAACTTTAGGAAACTGTCGAAATCAATACAGCCTGAGGGGAAAGGGATGCCTAATATAAGTCATCATGATTTAGTTTCTCCAGGAAATGACGTATTCTTCAGCTTGGTTACAGGTGCGCGATTCCTGGCGAGGTTGTTCTCAAAGTCCAATGACACCAATAATGATTGGATGCATGCAGGAAACATTACACTTTCACATCTACATACGTCATTTCCTGCAAGATGCCACAAGGAGGTGCGGCGTGGAGTGTTGAGTCACGAAGCACTAGGGTTATTTGTTAATTTACCCAACATTGTTTTAACGACTTCATCGCCTGCTACCGAGAAAGTGCTGGCAGTGGCTCCTTCGTTGTCAACATATGTTCACACCATTTCGAGAAAGAATTCAGAAAAACTTTCTACTACTTTTCGAGAACATTCAATCTATATCTTCTTTTTTAAGACATTCGTACATTACTTGACGATAAAATACGGTATTAAACCATAATAAATAGACAATAGCAAATTGGTCTCATTTTGGGCATGTTTACTAGTCATTCAAAACAGAGACATCCAAGAAGTTGAAATTTACCGAAAGAAAAAATAAATAAAGGAACGCTGATTTACAACGTCCAACAAAATATTTGTTCCAATTTATATACAGCAATCACGGTGCCAATCAACAAACAACGTTAACGCAACCAACTACATAAAGCGGTTAAAGTAATCGATGATTAGTAGTATTCCGTATCATTCTCTTTTGGGTATTTAGAATAACCGTATGTGATTTTTAAAATTTTGCATTTTCATCTACGCCCATATATTGGCATATGTATATATTGGCGACAAACGTTGGTTGTCTACCTAAATTCCCTGTGCTATGCTCGAAGTCTAGGAAGAAATAATTAGATTTCAATGTAACCCTAGAGTGGCCATACGTACGTACAAAAAATGGAGCAAATGGTAGTCGAGTATCTCCGACGGCAGGGTTCAGGATTCATATCCGGTCGATCCCTAAGGACACATCCTCAGTCGTCCTATTTTGCTACTACTAAGGCTTACGTGGTGAAAAAAGCGGTGCGTGGGAAGAAAATTAGTCCGAAACACAAAATGCCTTTTTAATATGCCTTCGCAGCAAATGACTAGTCTTAATAGGGTACGAATTACTTTTTTCAAGACCACGGAAATAGCACGCGGTGGAGATTAATATGAAAACGTGCATTTACACGATGGATCCCGAGCTCACTGACGCCTAAGACAAACTTGCGCGTAATATTCACAACAATTTAAAAGAAGATTGACAAAAAATGTGCAACGGTTACTGTTAGTTTAGGTTCAGGATTGCACGATTCCCTTATTCTTCCACATGTTTCAGTCCACATGCTTCATTTTCCAGACATTCTTCACCTCACTTTTCCCAAAAATAAGATGCAATATCAAACATTGCAGGTGATGTCCACGCTCGTCGTGGTTAATCGCACACATCATCATCGTACTTCAATAATTCTCCCTTGTTTGCCTGAAACATTCCAAATTCCATTCGACAGTGTTATTTTTCCTGAATTCTCCCTATTTTCAATTACCACTTTGAAATGTCCTGGACCAAACCTCTCTGTTACTTCTTCCATCAAATACTCCCCGTTTAACATGGCTAATCAACCTCAGAGTTTAATATTCAAATTTTTCTTGCAATGGCAAAGGGTACTTCAAGTTCTGGAAAAAAGTTATGAAATACAAGTTTCTTTACTGACGCGGAAGTACAGTTCAAAACATTTCTCTTTTTCGGATGTGTTCTTTTGTTTGGCACGGCCTATAAAACGCTCCTTTCCGTGATTCCAGCGGTGAGGGATTTAAAGTGTAAGTCGAGACTCGAGCTCTGAATTTACCAAGGTGCGAATTGCCATTCGTATTCCTCCCTTCATCTCCAAGCAATCCTCACCGCATATATTATCCCGCTTCCATTCATTCCACCGCGCGTTAATAGCCACAATTACGGGGTCGCGGGGAAAACCACGGAGTCACAGAGCGCAAGTGGAACCAAGATGAGTGAAAGCAAGGAAGAGCAAAGAAGGAACCCAGGAAGATTTATTTTCATCGTGTATGCAGATGAGTTCAACACATTATAATCGCACATATTCCACTTTTTAAGAAATTTCCGTCCCCAACAAAACTCGACTTTCATTTGTCACGAATACGATCTTCATTATTTACCTGAGGCAAAAGAAAAAAACACAGACAATACTGCAACAGGTTAATCGCTAGAAGACAATTTTTAAGGAACATAGATGAGGCACACATATAACTCTCGGCTATTTTGGTGTCGACGCAAGTTAATGATTTCAACAATTGCAGGATTCAAATCAAGGCATTTAGAATTCCTTTTCAGTTCTTCTCGGAAACTCTTTTTTAACTCACTAGTTTAGATTGATGTAATAATTTGCGAGCTTTCTCCATGGATAGAAATGTTCCCGTTGCAACCTAAGCGAATTTAATTGCAGCAACTTTCAATTATCACTCACTCTGTAGTTCTCAACCTCATGGTTGCTTAGACGTAACTTGTCATTCCTCTACATATTCCTTAAACGAGTTTCTTAGTCTGCTGGCAAGATTTAAAATCCATATATTCCATTATTCGGCTGATGTAATTTCGTTTTTCCATTGCACTTATCCCTCAACTATTGTTCGAACCCATGATATGGCCTATCATCTTAGTTCTTCTCCAAATCACTGTACAGCGTAGAATTTTATTTTCAAATACTCAAAACTTACTCCTTTGAGACCTTATCTACCCAGTTCATTTTTTAATTAATTAATTATCACTATCCTCAGGGTAATTTCTGTCTCTAGACTCTCGAGTATCTGGTGCCACTCCATCAACGACCTGCAACCGGATGAGCCCAATTCTTTCTCGGGTATTAAGACATTTTCCCCATCAAAGAAGCCAAGAATAGTTGTAAATGTTGTTTACCATAGTAATAAATTAAACAAAAGACTCCTTTTGGATATGGCTCAATCAGACTTGATTACAGTTTGAGTGGATAACAGAGCAGATTGTAACTTGATGTGCTGCAGACGCTCAAAGTGAAAGGGGATGTACAGTTTTTGGTCTCGATTCATTTAAAACATCGTTCGCCAAACATTCGGATCTCACCAACCACAAAACACAATTCTGGATTGTGGAGCGGTAATATTTTTTTAATATAAAAATATCTCCAAAATAATATTCATAAAAGTTCCGTTTCATTTGTATAACAATAATTACACTTTCGGGCTCAACTATGTGAAATTTTATGTTCATGAAATAACGAATCCAGTGTGTTCCTTATTTAATATAATTACACTTGTTGAATCATACAAATTATTAAACTGCATTTAAATAACAAATGTTAGTGTTTTTTCTGCTTGTGTGAAATTTCTTTCTGGGCCAACAAAATATTCCCGAGGGCCACTGGCTGGAGAGCGACGATTCAAAACACTTCTTTTGTTCGGAGTCCAACAGGCGGGTCATTTGCGCTCAAAATACTGGACAGCAAAGGCCATAAGCACATTAAGAGCACGCGTTTTTTACCCTGAACTACTCTGCTAACGTCTCCTAAACAGTCAGTCATAAATGCAACAGCGACAACGCGAAATACATTCGCACACCGCCACCTATCATTGCTGGTGAAACAATCTGCCTATCACGTTTTCCTCGCTGATATTATGTGCCACAGAGAGGTCACTTTCTTTTATTATTCTTAATCCAAAGAAATTCTTAGACATAACTTAAAATGTGATAACTTGCTGCTGCTGTAACGTAATGCCTTCATAACCCCTAGGAGGTTGGATCGTGACGTGTCTGTCAGTACGTCAACTTAGTTCACGTATTAATGTTGATTCGGGTAGAGTAACGTAACTACCATACATGCGAGGTTTTTAAACAGAAATGAAGTGAATATACACGCTTTAAATACTGAGAAGTTCGTATTGACTGTAGAATCGTACGTCAATTTTTGAAAATATGCGATTTTGGTTGCATCTTTTACAAATTAACTGATATCATTTTCAAAAAAGGCGTACATGTGCATTCTAAGAACTAAGAGATATGCACCAACAATTACTTGTGACATATACGTACGGTAATTCATTATGACGTTTAGATCCTTTAAAGCTCCTTAGAAATTCACAGTGTAAGAGTAATAGTGCGTCTCGGCAGCTAACTTGGTCAAAGCACTCGGGCGGATTTCGCGGGATCCAGGTTCCTATTTAAGCCAAACCCATTTAAGACAAACGATTCTTACACTGTTAAATTTCTGTATTTCGGTGAATAGGTACTATTATGCTAACACCATAACACGTTTTATATAAATGCGTATATATTGCAAAAATCTTGGGTTTTCGATGGCAGTTACTATGGAAACTTACACAAAATGATAGCTTCGCAGGAGTGCGAAGAAGAGTACACTTTCATCTCAGACGAGGTGAACACTTCTGGTGTGTGCGCGAAAGTTCTCTTAGGCGAGCCACAAGGGCGAGACTCATCCAAAGGACAAGGTGGACAACTCTACCTGTTTCCGAATATATTATCTTGGCTCCTTTTTATTTCTTGTTTTAGTTTATTTCCTATCATCGTTTGTGTTTTTTGTTGAAGGTTAATCTCTCAACCTTTAGTTCACATAATTATGAAGCCTTTGTGGGACTCAGCGGCTACGGATTCACAGACACTAAAATCTGAGACTGGAATACAATAGCTGATTGCTACCTTGGATGCGAACGTGAGCTAGAAATAAGCACGTATTGACATTAAGAAGGAATTATTACTAACGCCAATGCTCGAAAGACCTAGCGCTCATGCTGTACAGGTACTTCTTTGGTTGAACGCAGAAAACGTGACAAACATATACTCTTATGCAGAATATGCATAATGTATGGAAAATAACAATGATAATATGATCCGGCATTCGATGAAGGAAAAAGAGAAAGATAAAGATACAGATATGCGTAAGGAGGGGAAGAGGTTATGTTCAGATGACGATGGAGCCTCGCGGTGAAAAAACGGGGAGAGAGACCATTTGAAACGAGCTCAAGGACCAAAGATACACTAAAGAAGAAGAAGGCAACAAATAAAACGGATTGGTGGGCTAGAGTTAAAGCTTTCGGCTGCCTACCTAACGGCCCGGGTTCAATGTGCCTTATGAGAACCTCATTTAAAATTCAAAACAGAGCGATTTCCTGGATAACCGACTCCTCGAGAAACCGCAAGCGATACGGAGAAAGGAAACTGCACGCCTTCTCGACTGTGAATACAATAATTTTTTCACGCCAAAAGGTTTTTTTTTGAGATAAGAGCTCTGCCCTCGCCTATCAAATCCAATACTACGTGGTGGTCATGCTAGGGAGCCTATGATTCAGGAGCTGGAAGCGTTTGAAACATCACGGTCACTTATATCCCGTGCACTACCCGGCGAAATGCTACAGAAAGCTGTCGTGATGCCGTGACTTTTAGAGTTAATAGCCCGGGGCTGATGGCCCAATTAGGGAGTAGCAGCAATTCTTCAAATGAATGAAGGTGGACTACGGGTAGTAACACCGCTAAAATGGGAATACCGAGTGCCCATTTGATCTGCATTAAGTGATACTGAAAATACTCCCCTTGCAATTAAAGCGGGGAGGGTGGATGGGGCACCAATAGTGAGGCCAGGGCCTTGGGACAACGGTTAACAAGCTGGGAGTCAAATTTAAATGTTTGAGCAACTGCGAATTTCCGACGGAGAACAATGAACAATTTAAATAGTAACGAAGACAAAAACAATCACGTTCCTAATATATCAAAAAATACGCGATTCAAATAAACAGACATGTCAGACAGGAAAGTTACCACAGGATAAGAGAGTTACATTTGGGGGGAAAGAGAGGTGAATGGAAAACTCCGGTCAGGTCACTTAATCTTAAGATTAAATTTCTTATAGCGAAGTCTACATTAAATAAATCTCTAAAATTAATGCTCTCATATGAAATATAATGTGCGTGCGGTATAATCGATCGCACACACGTCAATGAGGAAAATAGCTTACGCGGTTGAAAGTTTTAGCTAAAGTTAAATTTAATTTAACTGGATTTACTTGTCTAATTCAAATTATTTCCAAGGGTTTTAATATTTTACTTGCTTAATTAATTTTTACTCACTTTAATTAACTTGATTGAAGTATAGATGGAGATTACAAAGGTCACGGGGTGTAAGGCACCTTATATAAAGTTGCAAGCACTTGGATTTACCGCCATTCATTATTTCAAGACCCAACTTCGACTTATAGCACCTGATCATTAGCGTATACTTCGAAGCTTGATTCGCGTAATAGATGAGTTTTACGTGGGAATGTCGAATAATTCAATCTTACACCGATTCAAATAAATTCACAACAATTTCGTTGAATCCCGCGGCATTAATGTTAGCGGCGTCACCCGATAGTGTTCACACTCATTCAAAATGGCCACAGTCGAAAAATTATTCACCTAGACCGGATCCCTGTAAGTGTACAAGTATGTCGTATGTCTCGATGGCTTCACTGAATAAAGCACTCGACCGGAAACACGTTGAAGTTTGAATCACGGTTAAGTAAATGATTTTTCCATTGTGAAGTCCTTGCATGAGTCTTACTTGGGTACAATTCTCCAGTAGGACATTCGAAATGTTGCAACATTAAATCTTTCAGTTACAAAAGGTTAACGAAAAATATTTTCGCTAAATTAGCGGTTTCGATTAGTCGAGGAAATAATTTATAAAAATTATTAATTCGCACATTAGAATGCATGCAGTGAGTTTAGTGGAGGAAACGCAGAGTAGCAGGAACAATGAAATAGAATTGGGTTAGGTAAAGATGCGTTTACAAAGAACCACGAGTTTATTACTAGCACATTAAGTAAATGTGCAAAGAAAAGAGTACGAAAAATTAAATACGGAGCAGAGTTAAGCATGGCTCGCAGAACTTGGTCGTTGAATTTAGAGGATTGTCGCAGATTGGAGGCCTTTGAGATATGGGTGTGGATAAGAAAGGAGAAAGTAATAAGGACAGAAAGGAGAACAAACGAAGTTCTGGGAAACGGTTGCTGAGAGAAATTGGAAGAAGGCAGGACAATTGGATACAGGTAAGATAATGATAATAAGAAGCAATGGTACGCCGAAGACGGTAATAGAGGGTGGAAGGTTAGGAAAGCGAGGCAGAGGGAGGAAAAGAATAGGCATTTTGGATAAATTAAGGGACTTGGAAAGCATGCACAGCTACAGAGTGAATTATTATAGTACTTATTATGGAGATAAGGGATATTTTGTGTCATGTCACGCAAGGCTTAGGAATAAAGTAGTCTGCAGTGCCAAGGTCCATGAAAAGCCTACTCTAAGCTGGCAGACTACTGCTTAAAACGAGAGAGGAAGACTAAAGACGACGCTTTACATTTTTTGAGAGATGAGAGGAAGTTTTTCCGAAATTCAAAGAAGGCAAGAAAATTGGAGAAAGAAAAATCGACAAGTAATACGATGGCGAAGGCAATGATAGAAGAAATGAGCGTTCAGTAAGCTGGGAAGGGGAAGTATGTAGACTTTTTCAACTGCATGAATACTAACAGAACACGAAAGGACAGAATAAGTAAATAATGTAGGGAAACAAGAATAAATACACCCACTATGCAATACGTAAAAGTGTGTAGGGACCGATCGAAATCAATCTTCTATAGGTACGTGAATACACAATGAATGAATTTGGGTTTCACGTCGAATGAGCAGAAAAATCCTCGTTGGATAACGAAGGAGTTCAGTGAGGGGGTTATGGGCGGTTAAGGAGGTCGCGTCACCCGGGCGTGATGGAGGGAAAGGGGTGGAATGGAAGGGGGGTTTGAACCTCCCCGCCCCTGACGACAGACAGGGGCGCCCCGTAATGGGGGACCTCCACGCGGGACGGGGCGTGTCCTTTTAATTACGGCTCTCGCATTCGGCGGCGGAGTCGGCAGGGACGCGAGGGGGGCACCGGGGATGGAGGTGGGAAGGGAGGAGAACGAGGGAAAAGGAAGGTTTAATGAACTTGACGACGACACGGGCGACCCCGAGTGAGGGAGAAAATTATTGCCCCCCCCCCTCCGCCCCCTTCGCAGGAGGCGTTTCCGATGGAAGGAGAGGAAAGAGCAGAGCGATTACTTTCCATTTAGGAGAAGGAACGCGTTCTTCAGACGAGTGCGGAATCGCCAAGTGCTACCGGGCGTGCAGAAAGAACATCATTTAACCATTCACAGAAACAGCGGAAAATACCGCCAAAAGTAAATTTAGCGGAGGCACCCGGCTTGTGACCATTAATCCCAAAAACTTCACAGTGGAAAAAACATCATTTGCCTGGACGGGGATTCAAACCCGGATGTATTGATATTAGGTCGCAAATATTAGTGAGCTAAGCTACGGTTTAAGACAGAGTTAATTCCCATATATTTCATGGCACATATTGTAACAAATCATGAGCATAAAACCAATTTAAACGACTTATTATTATAATTTAAGCGTGCGCGGCACTTAAAGATTACGCCGTCCATCGGCTTGGATGGAATCTTACCACACACAAAGCTCTGTGCGCTTCGGAAGATTATCCTTACGTGATAACTATTATTCTGCCTTTTGGGCCAGTAAACATTCTTATTTTTGAGAATGATGTAATAAACTTGACTGGGAATCAACCAAATTAGGCAATCTCCAAGAAAATATATTAATATGCCTATGAGATTGTTGGTCCGACAAAAGAGACACAAGAAAAAGATTTTACTGCTATTTTATATATTTTTTTAATACATAAACCGCTAAATATATAATAATCCATAAAATTAGGTACTAAATTCCGATGAAAGTATTAATGAAATAATTGCCCTCAAAATTTAGTGATTATTCTAATATCAAATTGAATTTAAAAGCTTTTGTCCGTCAGTAACGACGATAAACCCAAATATAACAGGTAAATATTTGGTAGCCTACGGGTTACGACTAAAGGTACGTTTTGGATGGGCACAGACTGATCATAGCTACACTTCATAGCTCCATCCAAAAGACACTACCTGATGCCCTACGAAACATTACAACGTTATTCCATTCCGAATACATTCTGCCTCCATTCATTCCGTCTAATATGCCTGTTCTACTCTTCCCCACACTTAATTGGCCTAACATCCTCACCTGTATCACAGCCCTCAGCATTCTATCGTCAATAAAAATACCCCATATACTTCTTTCCTGCGTCATTTGGATTTCCCCCAGCAACCTTTTACTTCCCCAGCATGACAAGTACTTCTTCATTTGTTTTCCTTTCCGTCCATTACAAATTTTTCATCTTTATCCAACGCCAAAACTCAAAAGCTCTCAATATACGACTACCATCTTGCTTCAATGACGAAGTTTCTAAGCCGCACAAGATCACGCTCCGTATAAAAGTTTCCACTTGCCTTTCCTTGACAGCATTAACCCAAACCTCCTTGTTAAAGCTTCTTTACCTAACACATTTCTTCTCCGAATATTCTTACTACTTTGATGATTTTAGTCCAAAACACTTCCATAGATTAACTGTTCTACCTGCTCTAGTTTTCCCTCTAATTTTACCCTTTAACTTGGACTTACCATCTCTCGAAAACATCATAACCTTTGTTTACATTGTTTCTCACTCCACAGCAATAACACTGATTTTCTAATGCACTCAGGATATGATTTTAACAAAAAATATAGCACGCGTGAATAAAAATTCAAGTTGCGCCATTGTCACAACTGTCAAATATCCAAAATAGTATGGCGAAAAAATCACCCGAAAGCCTTCACTCACACCAGAACGCTTTCCGACTTATTTTACCGTGAATATCAGCAGTATCTCTGGATTAAATTTTCTCAGGGCGACACAAAGACAATCTCCAGAGTCAACTGTCTCGCCGCTTGTAGAACCACCGAGCCCTAAGCGATGAAACTTAAGTCAGTAAAAAATAAATTAACAAAGAAAACATTCCAGGACTCCTTGCAAGAAACTTTTATCCGCAACCCCTTTTTGCACGCTCGACATTTCGCCCTCCCGCTCCATTTCCAGCGCATTGCTCTGCGTAATATAACCCAAGTCTTTCCCCGACACTCGTGCTTCTAAAAGATATGGGCTCCGTGTACAGAGCGCGCGGCTTTTGGTGAAGGTTCACGAAAACATTTCCCCCCATTCAAGTAAAACGGTGGTAGCACACACATGGACAAACGCGCGCACACAGCATGGGAAATGCTTCCCCCGTGGAAATGTTTTCGAGCCAGATTCGCTGAATTTTCCAGATAGGCGAACGATCTGCTCACTTAGCTTTCACGCCCTCCTATATCATTGTGGGGTAATTTTAATTTACCGATTACAGATGAAAACTTTTTTTTACGAATACAGCGCCATACAGCAATGAAAATATTAAAGCATTGCAAGTAAATTGATTAAATATTAAATGGCATGACAAGGGACGTATGGGCGGTTCTGGGTAGAAATACAAAGCATACACACACAAATTCAGTATTATTAATATCGCTTCTGTTTAATAGCGAAATAAACAGTTTTTTCATTACACATAGGGAAGGTAAGAAGCACAAATATTCTCATCAATGGAAATAATTCGCCAAATTCGAAAATGACTCAATTTCTTCGTGGGGTGTGGAAAATTCAATATCAAATGTGGAGAGGAGGAGTCATGGAAGCTGGGAACCCAGAACTCATTGACCATGACGAGGCGAATATAGTCAAGACCCCTTCCGCCGTCTCTCCGGGTTACATAAAACGGATTTGCTGCCACTTCGTGGTGGTGGAGCGTTTCCACGGAGACCGAGGCCCGTAGCAGTGCAAAAATTGCATGCGCTTTAGCCAAAACCGCACACCTTCTGGTGTGCCAGGTGGTGCATGCGGTAGAGGAGTGCTCCCGTCGCAACTTGCACCAACTGCGGCGTGTCCCACGCCGCTGTCCCCGGAAGTGTCTCGCCTACCAGGCAAAACGCAGGCAGCGACAGCAGCCACCATCCAAACCCGCGCCGGGGACTCAGGCGAAGAAAGCGCCCGGAGATCCGGTCCATGTGCGGGGTCCCTTGCGCCTTGTGGAGAAGGACACCTCCTTCTCCTCAGTACTGTAGGGACCTTCTCAGGGGCACAAGGGGCAGCAGTCTGATCGACCGAGGGACTCCTCCTTAGTTGCTATGAAGGTGTCGATGACTCCTTCACCTCCAACTGCACACACCCTGTCTGCCCACACAGCAGCCGACCAGCAGCCGCCCGCCGCGCCGGGAGACGTCCCCTAGGGACTTGTCACCCCCATTTGAACCCTTCCTGACGCCATCCGTGTAATCCAAGATTGGAAAGATAGAAAAGAAGAAGTCTCATACCAAGAAGGATGGCCCAGCAGCCAACGCGACAGGCTCTTTGAAGGAGGCACGAGGGGATACCCAAAGGGACCTCTAAAGGGGCAACGACTCTGCAGCCACTTACCGCCCGCCGCCGCTGTTGGATGGAAACCCACTGGATCCAAGCTACCAACGGGAGGAGTGTCTCTGGAGTGCACAACTTCCCTCTCCATGACGGGCGAGGGGGACCGCGAGCTCTGGGAAACCATCGCGTCCATCACCAGGACCCTTAGACGGTAAATAACGCAAACAGAAGGCCAGCTACTCCTCTCACTCCAAGAGGGAATAGTGGCCAATAGAACGGTTCAATCAGCGCCCCATGGCTGGACGGACTCTCCTACTTGCTCGATGGAACGCTCACGGAGTTCTTCGCCAGCGTGAATAGCTTCGGGCGTTCCTCGAGGAGAAGAATGCTGTCGTTGCCGCCGTCAACGAGACATACCTCCGCTCTACTAATGACTAGCAAATGCCGGGTTAGACCATCTTTCGGTCATCTGAAGATGCCGCGATGTTCCTGAGTTTTGGCAGAGAGCTCTCAATGGGGCAATATGTTGCCTCCGCCCGAGAAAAACCCCCGTCTCTGACAACATTCCCAATATTGTCATCCGGAAGCTTTCAAAGGTGGCAATGGCGTACCTGACTAGCATCATCAACGGCTGAGTCAGGATATCCCACTTCTGGACTACTTGGAAGAGAGAGAGAATCGTGTGTCTGCCGAAGATGCAGGGATCGGAGGTGTGTTCCGGAGAGTTCCGGCCCATTTCCTTTATCGATGGCTTCGGCAAGATATTCTAACGATTGCTGCAGCGGCCACAGCCTGATTTCTTCCGGGAGGGTGACATCCTCCCAGAGGAACAGTGCGGCTTCCGCGAGCAGCATTCCACGGTCCATCACATGGTTAGAACACCAGATTCCATTACGGACGTCTTCAACAGGAAAATGGCAGTTGGCGGAGCGCTCTCCGACGTCAGCAAGGCGTTTTATCACGTCTGGCATCCGGCTCTCCAGTTAAAGATGAGAGGACTCCACTTGCCGACTTGGCTAACCAAGTTGGTCCAGTCCTGCCTGCGGGTCAGGACCTTCATGGTGCGATTGCTCGTTCCGGACTCTAGGGTGTGACGGATCTCCACCAGCGACCTCAAGGGTCCGTATTAGGGCCACTGCTTTTTAACATCTATTCCAACGACGTTCCAACGCGGCGTGGGAATTATGAAATACTGTCCTTGGGCACAGACGGCGCGGCAGTCCTGTGCAGATCCTGGAAGAAGGAGACAACGGTGCGGAGACTGCGGGGCGCTGTCGACGAACTGCTGCGGTGGTATCATCGATGGCTCTTTGTAGCTAACTAACAGAAGACGAAGGCGAATGCCTTCCATACGGGGCGTGGATGATCGCCAGGAGTGCACCTGTCGGTGAATGGAGTCTTTCTACCGAGGGAATCCGAGGTTCTATACCTCAGTGTTGATGGACCAGAAACTCCTTTGGAATTTCCAAGCGCTTCGTGCTCGTACGAAGGCATTTGCGGCGCTATATAGGCTCCGGTCGATTATTTGTTTACCTGTCCTGAGCATGGATACGAAGCGTCGACTGTACTGTGCGAGCTGGTTGCCTGCCATCGCGTACGTAGCACCAGTATGGTCAGGATTGTAGCGGGCGAGTCTCGCTCGAATCCAAGTGGTACTGAATTCTTCTCTCCGCTGCATCTTGGGGGGCGGTTGTTATGCCCACGTCTCCAAAATTCATGGAGACGGGAAGTTGGAGCTCCTGAACATCCTTTTTCCGAGAATCTCAGGAACTTTCTACGAAAGAGCGGGCGGAGTCGAAGGCACCCCTCCCTAATCCGGAGGACTGCCGATAGCCAAGTCTGGCCGTGGGACCGCCACAAGCGCCCGATAACCAGCTTGGGCACTGAGAGCGCCCTTCCAGCGCAGAGGAAGCCAAAGCCGCCCTGAGCGAGGATTGGATCTGATTGGACCTCAATGGATGGTCCTCACAACGCGGAAGATATCTCTTCGCCTAAGTAGTCTTGGCGGCTGGAAAGGTGATTGGCAGCGGTCTCGAAACAGACCGATGCAGTCAAGCCGAAGGACAGAATAACACGGGAAATATTAGCAAGGCGTGGGGTGTGGCATTCTAGGGAGTAGTATATTTTGTAGTTCACTGACTGGAGGCCTCGCATTACTACCTGGTGACTTTAAATAGCTCCAACCTCACCCAAAGTGTATGATTTTTCGGGTAACTCACTTTCGACGAGGGGTTAGGCAGAAAAAAGAACTTTCTAGTCTCAATCTCGCACCAAAAGGGTCGTTTTATTAGTAGTATTACTATTCCTGGGAAACCACAGACGGCACAGAGAAAGAAACTGTCGCCTCTACCCTACGCGATGGATATCACACGTCACCCAGTGGCTAGCATAGGTACACCAATCAAACCAAACTCTCTTTACTTTCATCTGATTTGGTTGAACAATACGGTTTTCATATCCGGTATAGCAGTGTTGAAAATGATCGTGAAATGGAAATTTCAGAAAATAGCATGCGACAAATGATTCTACAGTACTACGAAACAAAATTTCTTGAGAAAGTTGCTTATCAAATAAGAGTATCAAACCGATATTCGTGGTTGAATGTATGCATTCGCGGGTATTATTCATCAACAAAAATAATTCTCCGGGTAACGCCGTGCAATTATTATTGATATCCACATAGTTCTCCCTTTTATGCTGTCGGCGTCTTCACGGCAGAAGTGAAGCTATCGAAGGCGCCGTCGGGGAAAGTAGTTTAAAAGGGTAAAAATTTTACGTCGGACAATCCTCCAAGGTATTCCAAAAGTTACTTAACGTTCAGTCGATGCCTGGCTCCATGGAACAACACCGCTCAACCCCGAGCAACGCTCCCAGTGTAGCCTCGCTTCAGTGCGAATTCGCGTTATCTCGGTCGGGCACTAACGAGCGCCGTTGAACGAGTGCCCAACGAGTGTGTGCGAGGATTGCGAGGAGATGCCTTTCCACTTCTCCCTCCCTCGGTGCTACGTAAACGCCAAAAGCGCTGAGATAAGGAAGGGGGGCCGGACCCCAGGGTTGGGGCGCGGGATAGGGTAGGCAGGCGCCTCCGGGAAACTACGGTTATTCCAACGACTACAAAAAGAGAGAGAGACTTTTTTCCTCATGTGGAGAGGCATCGTGGGGTGGGTAGAATGACAGATAAAAGGCGCAAGAAAGAGAGAGAGAAGAATACGAGAAGAGACGAGGAGGCAGGGGCGAACATAGAGTGTGGGGACCAATGCTTACTCTACTCCATGAAGAAAGTAAGGGAAGATTCTTTAAACAAATTTTGGAAGAATAAAGATCACTTCTGAAAAAATGTCCATGGACGAATTTATATTAGGCGACAAAATAATATCTTCTTTTTGATTACCGCGCCACAGAGGTGTCTTCAGCATTCTCTTTCTATCCCTCACTCCTTGGTATGACGCTTATGAAGATGTATTTAAACTCAGTAGCGTATCCAAAATATTAAGAGCAGCTAAGCTGGGAATCACTCACGGAGCGAAGGATACATTACAGATTAAATCTCTCGCATAAACGGAAAGGACGTCTCTTTCGTAGTGATGTTGAAAATGTATTATTACCCCCATCTTACTACGGTGGGAGAGATCATGTCAATAAAATTAGAGAGATTAAGTGTAGAACAGATAGATTTAAGTGTAAAGTAAGTGTAGACAGACTAAGTGTAGAACAGATATAATTTTTTCCACGAAAAATAAGGGACCAGAATAACCTTGTCCGACCATGGTAGGGTCATATTCGGGTAAAAATTAATCTGGTGAGTACCCCCTGCCACACACCCTAGTGGTGGCTTGCAGGGTAGTAACATTATAAAAAAGGATAATAACCATGGGAATCAGTCGAAGAATGGAGAAGATAAAAATGGCTATATGGAGAGAAAAAAGTACTCAGAAGAAAGAGTAAAGAGATGAAAAAGAAGAATGGAGGAATATTAACAAAAAGAAGAGTGAGACTAATCGAGCACATCCTGAGGCACGACGGCGTAATGAAGACGAAGGCAGAAGGAAAAATAAAAGTGAAGTGTATCAGAAGAATGCCAAAGACGAAACATATAATTCTGGTGATGGAATACAACAAAGTAAATTTGAAGGAATTCAGAGATTGGTAAATAAAAGGGCTATTGGAAGGGCTGCTACAGACCAATCCTCGGATTGATAACCCATGATGTTGTTTAAAGTTAATAATTTAGCACTTCAAATACAAGTGAGCAGTTACACTAACTGTGGTCTTTAATTCTTTCATAAAATATATTATAATTTGACGCCAGTGCCACGGTAAGATATTATTTTTAAAGAATTTAAAGATTACTTGTGAGAATGAAATAAATACGGCAATGGTACCACATGTATAACATGCATAAGATAAACTAGAGACATTGGAAAAACGAATGAAGAAGTACTCAGAATAGAAGGCGAGCCTAGACCTATTCGACCAGATTCAACGAGCCGTTCCTCAAGTACCATCCCCAACACCACAGCTATTTCCCGATATGAATATCTTAGAAAAATCTAGTTTCGTTTCCATATAATAATTTGGATAGGGATATTAATAATACCAAGAAAAATAGTTCCGAATGATGCAGTCGGGTTAGGATATAAAAATGGTGGCGGCATGATAACGCAATTGGTACAAGCGTTTGGCTACTGACAGTGTCGTCTCTACACAACCTCAACTTAAAGAATAATGGGCGATTTAACGGGCACCAGAACGTCATTGGAAACAACACAATATACATAGGAAGGGTTTCAGAGGGGGCAGAGAAATGAGTGAATCGCTCTCCCTGCAATGATGAACACGTAAATTTCACCTCAAAACCATTAACTTTCCCTACTCTCATATGCCTGCTTGATGAGTCGATTCCGTCCCTTGACGTCGAAAAAACTTTTGCTACAGAATGCAGGATCGAAACCAAATTCCAATTACATTTTTCCGTACCGCACGGTCCTAAAACTCCTGACGCATCTATGCACGAGAACCTGATCCAAAAATTTGATCGAGAAGAGGATCCCCGCGAATGATCGCACCAATGGCAAAGTTCCAACACGAGGGAATCCTCACGCGAAATACTGCTGCCGCCGCACGGCCCATGCGTGCGCGGTCGAGTGCGTAATCTCGGCCAGCGGAGAGTCTTTGAGAGGGCGGCAATGAGAGGCAACAAACTCCGGGAGAGGAGAGAGGGAGAAAGAGCGGTAGGTTACCCCTCCTCTCTAACTCGACCCGACTGCGCCTGCGTCCCAGCCGCTGCCTCTCCATCCGTCGTCTTCGGGGAAGGGGAGGGAATGGGATGTAGAGGGAGACGGAAAAGAGGCGGGGGATGGGGAGAAGAAACGAATCGCGAAAAAGAGAGAGATATATAGAGAGAGAGCTCACCCCTCCATTCCAACCCTCCCTAACCCTTTCCATCCATCCCTCCTTATCTCCCTCCCTCCCTCCACAACCAATTCCGTCCCTCCCTCTTTATGACGTAACGAGAAAACCTCCCGGATAGGACACCACCGGCCGACGGCGCGGACTACCTACCACCCCTCCCCACTCCCAACAGCTAGAAGGCATACTGCATATATACTCGTACACACACACAGCAACCGAAGAGCGCGAGCGAACCGACGCTTGTGAATGCTGGATGAGTTTTTGCGAAAGTTGAGAACCTTTCCCGCAGAGGGAAAAAGACTGCGAGAGAGAGTGAGCGAGGAGGGAAGGGGGGGGGTTCGTAATCCCTTGAGAGGTCTTGCCTGGCTGAGAGGGCGAGCAAATGGCGTGGCGGTCGTGATAGGCGAACGAACGCACGTCTCCCCCTCCCCTCACGCCCCCCCAGGTTCCGTTCCTCCCAGCGACGACTTCGCATTCGTTGCGCTTCGTGTCTGTGGTGCGATGCGCGGGTATTACCCCGTTGACTCGCTGATTTGAGGGCGTTCTGTGCTCCAGAGGCTGAAAGATGCCGCTGCAACAGCTGTAACCGAAGTGGAGCGATCGATATCCCTCCACTAGGGCTCGGTTCATCGGTCGATAAATAATGGGGGTATGTAGGAGGCAGATTGTACCAGAGATTATGGAAATTGTTCTCTTTTAGGGGGGGGAAGTAATTAAATAATTCATTAAAATTCAGTATCATAAGACTGCTTTTCTAAAATACCTAAACTTTTTCCTTATTCTCAGAAATACATTGCGTGAAAGCGTTCGTAAACTGATGTTAGCAGGCATGTTTTTTCAACGGGGCCAAAAAGCCATGGTAAAGTAATAAATAGCTTATTAAAATTCAGTCTCATGCGACTAATATGCTAATGCGCCTAACAATTTCCTTTTTCTCAGAAATACAGAGCGTGAAAACGTAAGTCTAAAATTATCAGGCATGTTTTTAAACGGAGCCAAAAAGCCATTATGTACTGCATATTGCATGGAATTCTCATTAACAAGCCTATAAGCATTCTATCCTCTTCTTACCTAACACTATTCCTATCAAGCACTTCAACACCCCACTACCTCACAATGTACAAGAAAAATGTATATATACTGCAAATTTGTCTGCATCCTTTGAAGTTGCATTACCAACCTACCCTTTGCTTCTGTAATACAGCAAACACCTTCGTTAGGCTCTCTCCGGGTCCACTTTAATTAACCCCTTCTGTGTGCCTAACTATCAAAATCCTTTCAATCTACTCTCGTCCTCTAACCTGAAATACCAGGTTTTGTATCCACGCAGCGCTACGCCCCAATTAACAAGCCTTCACCACATTCTTCCATTGCGTTTAAATTGCCGTGACTGTCATAATTAACATAATTTCCTTTCTCCTTGCAAATGCTTCATAATCCTACACGTTCTCCTCGTAGATAAAATGCTTCTTTTACATATTTTCTCATTAATTAAACTGATTTTACTTTGTTAAAATTTCAATACATATTTTATAAAAAATAAAATTGTTTCGACGACTCGTGCACGTATCCTGTCGCCAAGGGGCCTTTATGTGCGTAACTAAGAAAACAATAATTGACGGTGGGTGTAAAGCAACTAAGTCAATTAGAAACGAGGGGTTTGTACGTGTAGCCAGGCTGTAGTCAACAGGGCTCTACATGAAAAATTTCCTCGATCCGGGCAGATGTAATCTAAAACGAAGAGGCAAGCTAGGAAGTTTTTCCAAAGGGAACGCGAACTCATGGGGAAAGCTTTGGGAGCCTCCCTCGACATATTGACCTCTCCTGAGAGGATGAGAGTTGCCAGAACTTGAAGCTCTCACCTCTGAGGCTGCGGCTCCTACACCACGTCAATCGTCTTTCCCACCATCCCACTTCAAAGTACCGCTAAGGGGGTAGAACACAAGGGCATCCAAAAACCTTCAAGAACCACCCACCGTCGGACAACCTTTTTCTCACGCCTCTAAAATCTATAAAAAGACTCAGTAATTGGAAGGTTATTACTCTTCCGCCTTTTAACACCCAATTTTTACTAACGAAATTTTTTCATAAATTGCAGTTGTAGTCGAGTAGATTCTAAGGAGCAATGTGAGAGGTAGGGATGAAGATAACGATCTGCTCTCGGATTGGGAAAGATATATTGAACATTGAAGCTGGAATATATGAACCAGAGCAGGTGTAGCAATAACCAATAGTAAATGGGTAGCGTTTCAGTTTCAATATTTCAATCTTTACTGTTAAACTATAAAATATTGAAGACAATGGAGATGTGTAAACAAAAATCACAACTACTTCGCAAGCTCCAATAATAATAATACAATTAATGGAACTTACAAAGATTTTTTTATTGCCGTCTTCAATAATGAATGACCAAGTTTACTACATTGACACCTACAAGTTGACTCATGACTTCAACAATATTTTGTCGATCGTCAACTTGATCGATTAATCACGAACTACTATGAATTTCCCAAATCAGGACAAAAATAACACGTGAATTAGGAAAGTATGGTGACCAAACATCCATTGATATCGGTGGAAGCCGGATTGTCAGCGTACGTAGTTGTGCACCTGAATTTGGAAATGTGCTCACGTGCAACAAGGTGGGTTTGTCACGGAGGAAAAAATAAATTTGCTGTGGGAAATTCTCTAATGACACGCAGCAAATGTTTCTTTTTAATCGCAAGTGTTGACAGACCGTTCCTTAAAGAAAAGACAACTAAAATTCAGAGGCCCGGTCAAAGAGGAATTCGTGACAGACGACTTAGTCAAGTGTTTTCACGATACGACATTAAGCTGAACAACTGTCGACTGAAATTTATTTGGATTACGTCCTTTCATCATTACGCCGCCAACAAATATACACGAATGTTCACTGTCGGTTTCAATGAAGGAAAGGTCATTCTTCTCGGCCTTTTGAGTGGATTTCCCTCTGTTTAGGCCCCTCATATCTAGGTCAACTCAATTCTCTGATGACACGAAGCAAATATTTTTTTAACGCCGGTGATGAGGGACCATTCCTTTACGAGAGGACAACAAGAGTACAAAGGTGCACGCGAATGAAAACTATTTCGTTGAAATCGTTCGTTTTCACACAAAACGAAACCTAAAGAAACACGAGACTTGCCACTCAACACCGACACTAGGAGAGTTCGGTCGATCGCAAGAGGAAACCGGCAGTGAAGAAAATCGCCTCGAAACCATAACCAGAACAAGTAATCCTTTATCGAGCGCTCATTATTTATTTAAAGAGAGCTAAGGCAGATCCGAAAAAAATTAAATTTTTTTAGTTTATAGAAATTTTGCTGATTCACTTTATCCACTCCTCTGCCACACAAACAACAATATTCTTCCAAAACGAATGTTCTAAAACGTCAACGCTCTTAATTTTAAGACTTTTACGAATTATATGAAATGATACGCCTAACCTAGGAACTATTTTTGTTCCCTCATAATAGAAAACATAAAAAGAGGTCAACTGTTTGTCGGTTAAGGGGAGGACTAAATATTCCGCGCCATGCCAGCAACGAAAACGTTTAAAAATCCTTTCGCCAAGAATGATGAAGGAAAATGAAAACATAGTTGCACAGGTTTAGCAAAAAATATAAATGAAAGAAACAGCGTGATGACAAGATCGAGAAAAAGGGATTTTTGGCCCGCGAAAACTATGGTTGCACATGAAGACACGTCAAAACCAGAACCATAACCCGGAGCCACAAAACCATAAAGACACCTTAGCCGGCCTCGGTGGCGGCGGGGTATCTTCCTCGTCTGCCAATCCAAGGATCGTGGGTTCGATTCCCGCCGGGATGGGTTTTCCTCCACCTAGGGCTTGGTTGTTTGTAATCGTCTCCGTTGTTTTCACTGTTAATAATCCAATGGAAAGGTCAAAAAGTGCTGTTTTCGACTAAATAAATAAAATGTCAATATTTCTTAAGTATCACGTTACAATTTTCTCCGAATAACAAAAGCTAAAAAATGAATCGGTTGGATTTTCCCCCAAGAAACACGTCCGGTTACACCAGCAAAAAACAGTTCAACCCTGATAAGATTCTGATTTGAAAATGTATACATTACGAAGTCGTAAAGTGAGAGCTATTTATTACAGCAATGTTTCCCTGAAAGCTAATTAAATGTTCAAAAACTTGAAACTCTATGAACTGATTATGACTGAAAGCAATGCATAGTAAATTAATGATATGTTATGCACAATGAAACCAAGTGTGATAAGTATGGAATGAAGCTCAATTTGAACAAAAAAAAGGATACTGAGGCTTTCGAGAAGTATGAGGATAAGGATTCGAAGTTGTTCATTCTAGAGGTATCTGGCTGAAGCAGGTAGAACAGTTACCCATCTAGGCAGTTTTTGGACTAAAACGGTCCAAGTAGCAAGGATAAGACCCTTTCTCGAGGAGGAGGGAGTTGACAGGGACTATGAGGAAGGACATTAAGAAAGATTGTTGAAACCCTTAATATGGAAAATGAAAATGACTTTGCACGTCACGGAACACGTTTGCTGACGCATGATAATAAGCGTAGATTGGAAGTTTTTGAGTTTGGAAAATGATAGAAAAAGTAAAATGGTCAGACTTGAAAACAAATGAATAAGTATTAGGCATGGCAGGGGAGAAGAGAGGGTTGTAGGTAAATGTACAAAGGAGGTAGGAAAGGAAGATACAAGCATTTTAATATATCAGTACTTAAATCCTAGGATTGGTTTACTGCAGCCCTCCGAATACCCCAGATCAAGTGTTTACGATATTGTGGCTAAGTATAATGCTTCGGAGAAGTCTGGGGAAGGTTTCGCTAACCCGGCCAGGAAACCTCATTCAGAAAACGCGTGTTTGTCCGGACCCTGTATATACATTCAAATACGAAATCCTGCCATACTGTGAACAAATATTCATTCACATGGAAATAGATACGAGGTTAAGAAAAGGGATAAGAACACATTAAGGACGAACACAGGAGAGGTGGGAAAGGCGAAATCGAGCAGATCACAAGCGCAAAAATATTTTCTTGACCGGAACTTGAACACCGGATCTTTCGACTTGCCGGGCCTATGTGATTAGCGGACGATGCCCTGAGGCATCATCTGGGATAGAACCCAGACCTTTCGGTCAGTAGCCCAGCTCGATTTCCAGTGAACAACATCGACGAACGTTACTGTGTAACATACTGTAAATCATATTCGTACTATGAAACTGCGTAGTAATTACCAGGGCTAATAGTTCATCCAACATTTGTCAACATTTATTGACAGTAACCGAACATCCTTATTCAGTTAGTACTCATAGTAGGCACTAGTATTATAACCCGGTTCTAGACTCGTAAAAAGAATAGTATAGGATTAGAGCAAATAAAAAATTCTTTGGAATTAAAAAATTCAACGTGGGGAAAAGGAAAATATGGCATCGCGGGTTACAACGCACTTCGAATCGGATCCATTCTGCTTCAATGAAGCCCTCGGCATTGTGAACGAGGGCGTTCCTCCAGATCACGTGCCTCTGCAAGTTCCCTCTTATTACACTCTCGCATCCTGAACACTCGCGATAGATTGGGAATTTAACGCAAACGCAAGGCTGGAATGGGACAAATATACAAAGTTAAAATTTGAAACAGTTGATTCTCAAAAGATGATAAAAGCATGTTACACATTTGCGGTGTTACGGTTAAATATGAACGATAGATAGTAGAATGGCCTGGTTAAAAATGTCACTCATTTCCGCGTACCATTAAAATGATAGTCGCTATTAATATCGACAGTGGGATAATTAGTTATGGCAGGTGGCGTAGTTTACATACATTTTCGTAAAGGATCGAAAATACCCAGTAAATAATATTACTCGCAATAGAAAAATGTGACATTCGTCAGGCATGAATAGAACAATGCCCATAAATTAAAATCCGTTTTTCAAGTAACATCGTTCCATCAACGAAGTTATTCATTAATAGTTACCGTAATATGACTCGTCCAAGAGATACTATAGAGAGACAGAAAAGCGGATAGTGATTGACTAGTGTGGAATCACCCCCTGCCACACACTCTAGCGGTAGTCTGCAGGGTGGTGTGTAGATGTAGATCCAGGTGGGCAAACACGATCTAAACAAGCATCGCCCATCCTCAACGTCGCGGGGTTGTGAGGAAGATAGCCCACTGCGAATAATCCCTCACAACTTAATTTTAATTTTGTGATAATGCCACATTCATTAACAACAAATGGGACCTAACGGTACATTTATCACCTCGTAGACATTGCGCGTCATACAAGATAAATAGATTTATTCGAACATAAGTTGCGCCAGATCCTCGATTCCCGCGTTCTCCGCCTTTCCGAACATTCCCACTATCCCTCCGATACGAAACGCGCCTGCCCCTCCCTCCCTTTCGTAAAACAAGCAACCTAATTACGCGACGCGTTCTCCCCCGCCCCCCTCCGCCGGAGAACAATTACTCCGCGTGACGTACGAGAGGGGAAGGCAACGAAAGCAAGCCGCACAAGAATTTCCAGAGAATCTCTCTCTTGCGACTTAAGTGTCGCGTTCTCGTACTACGAAATGGAAATCTGTCTACATCTACGTCTAGTCCTGCAAGCCGACACGAGTGTTTGGTGTGGATTGTTAGGTCAACGCCCATTAGAAATTAGTGTTCCGAAGAGTTTAACTTTTACGGGAGGTTCAAGATGTCGTACTAGATGTTTCCTACTCTTCTGGTCACGAATTGTCTGAAAGGATAAAGGATTCCTTGCAAATCTGTCAATTTCACTTCACATCCCGTTCTCGTATCATCAACCAATATCATGCGAGGCTAAAATCATATATTCTCAGTATCAAAGTTCAAGTCTAGCGATTTGTGATTATCTAGTATTCTCAGGGAAGAAAGCGATCTTCAAGCTTCAATCAAACCCCAAGTAAAGGTATGGATTTATAATAATGTTTCGACGCTTTCTGATCTTTCAAACGAGACACTTCCTCTGCACCCCAATTCCGAAATTAGATCCCTCTGGATCGGTTCCCAAATACTCAGAAGATTCAAGGTGCCATCCAACCAACGCGTATCAATGTCCAGGTCTTGAGGCCGTGGTCTTGATGATCGTTTGCTTGATTTGAGGAGCCCCAAGAACCCCGGGCCCTTGGAAGCACCAGAAACCCGGTTCTATTTCTCCACAGTGCCAACCTATGTTTAACCTGCCTATCATATAGTGACTAGGGAATAAGAGCACCACGGTACAGGTAGGGAGGTATTACACGTACCTCAAATATTGCCCATGTAACCTCCGTCCTGCTTCAACAATGCTTAACTTCGTATCTGAATGCTGAATAAATAGTGAAGTGCTGTACTTCTAAACTGGTATACGTGTTCAGAATGTGCAATAGTGTGGATGGCAGAATCCCTTTAGTCGCATTCAAAATTTATCATTCTTATGGATAAATTGAATGCTTGAAAATAACTCACGGTCACAAAAAAATTATTAAGAGTTGGACGCCAGAGGAAAAAAACTTCATATTTTCTTTTAGTGAAAAACTCTCAAAAAATCCACTATGGCTAAAATGAATAACAAATAAAACTGCCAGAACATAAAATAATAAAATAATCATAAAATAAAGTGTTTAGGTTCTTATTTTTAGCGTAAAAAGTGAACCACTGCTTTCGAGATGTGGGTGTCCTGGCGATTAACTGAGCAAATAAGTTGGATGGAGAGGAAGATAAGCCCTTGGGTTTTTAACAGACAGAGCGAAAAGGGGAAGTTTTGGGAGGGGGGACCGAAAAAGGCAGAGAGAGTGATTGGAGGAAACATTGAGAGATAGTGGGATGATGTCCCTTGACAGAAGGGAGAATGATGGGTGAGTAAGTTAGATGAAGGAAGAGGCAAGCAACATTTACGAAGAAAAGGAGAAAGAAATAACGTAGGGAAAACAAACAAAGATGAAGTTATCGTAATACGTAGTCAACAATCGTAAGAAACCGACCAAAACCTATCATTAAATAGATAGAATAACTAGTATGAAAATGAACTATTTCCTCAATGTGTGTAACCACAATGCAGTCGGTTTCTTAATGGAGGGTCGATCAGGACAAAGGCAAGGGAGGAAAACAGAGGTACCTAGAGGCGCGAATAACGGAAAAGCGCTTCCCCAAGGAGACAAAAGGAGTGGTTCTTTTTTTACACCAAATACCCCATGCCCAATAGCGGTATGTCCCGAACATCGGCCAAATCCCCCGTGTTTTCCAGGAGTACGAAATTTCCACATTTTCACGATTCTCCTGATTGCTGGGTACCCTGGATCGAAGATCTAACCAAGAAAATCGAGCGGTAAAAACGTCCAGGGACAAAAAGCACGCAGGCCGGCAAAGAGACATTTTATTCCCCATGACTCACTCCTCGCTGTGGAGGGAAGGAGTTGATCGATCCTGCCATACCACTCCGTTGCATAATGAGGGAAAATCTGCCGGGCCCCAAGTTTTCCGATTGAAACTTGAGGAAAAGGAGATAAAGAGGTAAATTTATAATGACAGGGTTATAGATAGAGGTATATTTTTAATGCATGGGGCCAAACCAGCTCGCCACCTATCCCTGCGATCTCTTACGCTTCAGGGGCGTAGGTCGTTGGTTCGACTTCTTAACACGTTTCGCAGAAGATCATTTGAACGACTGACCCCTTTTCTCTGACTCCGCAAATATTAAAGGATTGATAGGTTTCACTGAAAACGCCATAACTTGGTTGGCGCAGGAGAGACACAAAAAAACAATTCACCATGAAAATATTCCAAAACTTGTATTTCAAAAAGTGACGAGGATACATGCTGTTGCCTTGCAGGCAAACCTAGTGCATGGAGTATTTCCCCAAATCTATCAGCAAGTACACGATGAAGCAGTATAATTGAATACTCGTGCTTTGTAATCTACCCTTCATCATCAGTATCAAATTATTGCATTAAGTACCGTACGTAATCGCAAGGAAACAAATCAAACCACGAGTATCTAAAATTCGCATAGCAACCTACGAATTTTAAAGCAAATATAATCCTAATATCGTAGTCAAGATCATTAGAACGACCGACGAACAAAGAGTTCACGAGCGAACGAAGCTTTCTATTCTCTTTTCAGCACTCGAGGTGTTCCGTAAACGACAACGTCTACGAATTTAACCTACTCGATAAAAGACCGAGAAATTTCCTTTCGGCTCTTCAGAATTCGCGAAGACTAAAATTAACCCCACCCAGTTTACCCGATCGAACATATGTTGGATGAACGAAGGGGGTCTTTCGCCTTTTTGAGGAGGAAGGTAAAGACCTCGACTCCGTTGAATTGAAAAGAGGAAAAAGCCTCCCTTGGCTGGATCACGCAACCCAGAAAAAAACACAGAATTTATACGGACAAGCACTTAAAAGTCATTCCGATTGATTAGAGGAAACCAGTTCGAAATCATTTCAATGAGGAATGAAATGGCACAAATCACGTACGGATACAAAAATGTTTTAAGCACAATAGTCGTTCAGCAACGCATCGCAATGACCTTTAGAACCATTTAAAAACATGACAACCTCCAGTTTATGCGAATTTTGATGTGATTAGAATCATAAGGCCAGGTTCAGTTCGTTGTAGTACAAATACCCACGTTAAAAACAACAAGAGAATGGCCAAAATAGAAGGGATGACAATTGTCAAATGCTTGACTTTACAATTTCTCATCATATACACCGTTTACTCTCTGCCATTAATACGTATGCAAAGCTTAAGAAAAAGTTCAACGCCAAGTCGAGAGTTTAGATGCATGCAAGGTGATTTTACGGGATGTTTAGTTTGAAAAAATGATTTCGAAATACCAAAGCCGTGGTTTGTCCATTATCTAATTCAAGATATTCGGTCTGCCCACGTGATTTAAGCTGAAAAAGGTAAAATGAAATGAAATTAAAACGCAATCGAAGGAAACATTTTGTCATAAGCCCCTCGCTCGAAACTAACAAGATATCGGTCCAATGCTCTCTCAATTAGTTTCTTTTAGGTTTACCAATATTAGGATTTATAAGAGGATAAAAAGAAAGAGTTGAGGACAGAAAATTGTACGCGTGCGTGATGCAAAATATTATCTGCACGTACAATTTTACAGATATAATCCGAAAATATTTTCAACGTTCAATAAAAAGTCAAAACCTCGCATGCCCACTTGAGGTGTTGCCATTAGTCCGACTGGAATTGTACAGATGTTGTCCATCGTTTTATGGGAAGAAAAACAGTTCAATAAGCCCCAAAGAAAGAGCAAAGCAAAGAACCTTCGTGGCCGCGACCGTTTCACATGTGTCGTAACAGTAATCTTAAACGGCGAACCAGGTTTTCAGTCCGTCTCTTGGCCACGTAAATAGGAACGAGCAACGCTGAAGAAACAGTGTGGTGCACGAGGAGACACGGGCTCGGTTTGAGGGACGTAAGTTGTGCGAGCACTTCAAAGCCAAACTGAATACAAGTACTTGTACTTGTTTGAAAATACTTCGGATTTCTATTCTAACGATAAAAGGCAAGAAATTCTGGAACTTTTATCTGGAAAAAGGATCTCAGCATTGCTATTACTTGGAGTGACTACCCATTTTGGGCGCGAGAATGCGGTTTCACCACTTTTGAATGAACTCATGGAAGGGGGTGTTTAGAATTCACTACATGTCACGTTTTTTCACGTCTTCATTTTTCGCACTTTTGCTTGCTCTTGATACATAAATAAAGAGAGGATGTCACTATCGTATCACTACGCTGAGCATCATTGCCAATGTCAAAGATAATATTGCTTCAAAAGGAGAAACTTTTCAAAAGTTTATTTCATAAGATTCTGATGGTAATTTTTATTAATATTAAATCTGTGCATTAACATTTGTTACAAATGTTCTAACCGTTGAACTATCAATCTTGATTCTCCATTTATCGTCCTGTATCATAGGTCGCGGTAGTCCAGGGCTAGAGCGTAGGGCTACTGATCGGAGGGCCCGGGTTCAATTCCCGGGCACGCCTCTCTGGGCATCCTCAACATCACCCAACATATGAGATTTTTCGGATGCCAAAACTTCCTGGAAAGCCAAAGGCGACACAGGAAAAAGATCTGGTCCATATCAAATCCTCCTATCAAACTGACCTTCTGGATGTTAACTTTTTTTTAAATTAATTAAAAGGTTGAATTTCTTTCACATCCTGAGGCAACGGTACAGTTGTTAGTCTACTCTTACACCCGCAAGTCTGGGGTTTGAATGGACTGTTCATATATACCCATTTGAAAATACTCTCAGTACCAATAGGAAAGAAAAAGATTTACATCCTTAAACAGCACCTACCTAATTTCCCTCTTAGGTTGGAAAAGTAGGAAAATTTTCGAAAAACTCAATGAATAATTTTACCATTCATTTCATCGCCAAAATATAGACAAAGTAATCCCAGATTATTTACCAAAGGAGAATTAGGTACGCGAGAGTAATGGGGGTTTTTATATCTTATCAATGCTCTAGGATTCAACTGTGATATGGTCGTTAAGTCTGATATCTCTCACAACGAACCACAACCCATTCGTAGCGTCTCATTCGATTGGTTCAAGTACCATGCCATTTCCGCTTATTTTGCCCAATTGGCAACAAGTTAAGGCCATTGAATGGACCACAAAAAACCAGTCAGAGGGAAGGCAGCTAATGAACAACGGTGAAATTAGTAACCGGCCCTCGAAACACTGCCAAGTAGAGCGACTGCGCCATGCAGGTGTCTTCCAAAACCTTCCGAGGAAGTTAAGTCGGTCCACAAACACATTCCCTTTAAAAGAGAAAGGACTTGAAGGGGCGAAGGAGGTCGTTCTCCGCGGTGCAGAATTAATCAATTTCAATTATAAATCTACGGTATGGAGAGGAGAAATAATTATGGGTAAACAAAAGTTGAATTTGTTAACGCTGAGCTTATCGCTCCGCCTTGAATTTGCCTCCGAAGACAAATGTGCATGGAAATTGAAATCCCCTCCTCGTGCTGCGGGATAATGGGGACGAATCCTACTCAAGGAAGGTGGATAAATACTATGCAGAGCAAGCAGCTCCGACAATGACGTAATTTTTCAGCGTCGAGGTAACCTTCGCATGTCAAGTCCAAGTTGTAAGCTCTACTTCTTAAGAACTCGAGTTCTAGAATACGCACAAGGGTTCCTGAATCCATATCCTACATTTAGTTAAATTAGTTTTCTTGTCATAAATCTGAATCTTAAAACCCTTACAGATTAACCAGGGTGACAGTTAATTTTCTGTATTCCCATTCACATTCCTCCGATTTACAAAAAACCCGTATTTTACTTTTACAACATTCCTCCGAATTACCCGACCAAAAAGCACATCTTTTACTCCTTTTCCTCCCCCTCCCTTCACGCGTACAGAAAATGCACAAGAAACTTTTTGTGAATCATCTCTCAACGCTGTAATTTTGAATTTTGTAATGGCTTGCACGTGCCTCCGCCTAAATCACACAAAAACTTATCTCACACCTAAATGAAACATTATACTCCAAATAAATTCCCGGCTCGCGAATCATAATCCGATGTTTTTTTTAATAGATCCCTCTTCCGAAATGTTTGGGACATATCGAGTATACCCCACTGGGAATTGAGGGGTCACTATGAATTAAATAAAGAACTACCAACACGACCGCAGTAAGCCGTACATCTTATGAAATACATAAGGATTCGGGGATATAGTTCCTTTCTCTCTAGGTTCCTAGGAAGATTTAGTAGCCGTAAAAATCGCACAGCTAGTTAGAGCTGAGGTTACCCTGGCATCACCTGGTGTCAAACCCGGGCCCTATGGTCAGCGGTTCAGCGCATTACCCATTAGGCCGCCTCGCCTCCTAACGGTTAAACAACTTCACACATGACGAAACCTCACCTATTTCGAGCGAACTGATGAAAGCTCGTTGGAAATCATGCATTCCATAAGCCACAAAACACTACGGTTAAAAATGGTAACTTCTGCAGAGAGCCTTTGGAGCATATCTTTTTGCCAAATGAATAACCAGTGGCTGAATTGTCATACCAAGAACTAAGATTTTCTTTATTACCCGACAAGAGTAATGGGATGCCTCCATCTCTCTAATCACATTTCTGGAGAAAGCAATTTACAACCATTTAAGAAGATTTTTTCTCGACATTTACAATGATTGTGGACAGAATTGATAACTTATGTTAAAATTCATTCTTTTTATAACCCAGCTGTGAGCATGCTTGTTGGTTTGGGACACGAGCAGTGACCGACAGCAAGTGCACATAATCTGTTAGTTCACGTAACGATGATAATGAGTAATGGACGGGATATTCTTCCGTCTTTGCATTTCGTTACAACCCAGTTTTGACTTCGCACCCAAAACCAAATAATTCGGACGACAACGCCTATTTTGGCTAAAATATTTCGGAAACCGGGTGAATGTAATTGAAATGAGACTTCTATTATCCTAAAAACTTTCATAAACTTCCATGCAATAACAGAACCGATCTACTGGAAATCGGACCACGGGACTGCAATAAGTATGGGGTGCTCGGAGGGATTAAACTGAAGAGGGGATATATTTCTTTTCGTCCGCTATCTTCCCTCGTGGAGGAAGGGAGAGAGGCAAAGCGGTTCTTTCGGATAGCGGGGACAAGCGAAGCTGTGGGGGAGGTCTCGAAGGGGAAGCGCAAGTAGCCGGTGGGGAGGGCGCCATTCCACGAGGTTTGGTTTCCATTAACTTTCACTTGCATCCCGCCCTTCTCTCCTTCCCTCAGCATCCAATATCTCCTCCCCCTTTCACCTATACATAACAGCATCTCCCCACCTCCTCTTCCCTTTCCACTTCCTCGGCCCCTCTCCAATCCTTCGCCCCCACTAGGCCAGTGCGTAGACACACGCCGTCCCCACTCCTTCCTCCACACTTCCCCTCACTCGGGTCTCACGACGCCATCCGCCACATCCTTCCCTTCCTAAGTCGCACTAAGCTGTGCTTGTGCACGCGCACGCGTGTGTGTGTGTGTCATATTGCCTTTTCACACGGACGGAACCAGACGTCGGAATAGGAGTGCTATGCTACGGGTGAATGCACGCACGCCTGCAATCGCCGATGCGATTCTGGATTCATGATCGCGCCTAGGATTTATCAAAGGCGAAACATTTCAATCCTATCGCGAGGGTAGACTTGCCCGAGGAAATATTTTGGACCTGCTATGGTCCTAATGCTTTGGTCACCAACATCAACACACGCCCCCAATGATTCGGAATGTAAGGTAGTATAAGGCACCACATAACTGCAAACGCTTCTTTTCCTCGTTTTGGTCGACTGGTGGAATTTCGACTTAAGCTAATAAACTGCAAACGGATCCAAGTCAGAGTTTATCAACTTCTCCCCGATTGCGTGTCCGGTTGGATTTTTGATGATATTTTCCTTGATAAAAAGTGGGGACTAAAATTTTTAGTGAAAAATCGGCATGGGAATTTTGTTTACAAGGTATTTTCAAGTTTTGAGTGGATTTTCGGATTTTACCAGATTAAATCCTATTATTACCCTAATGCTGGGCGTAATGAAGGGAGGAGGAAGGGGGTAACGTATGGTTTAATCTGTTTACTGTAATGTACGAGTTAGTGTCCTCTTAGGTGAGACTGAAGTAGTCTGGCACTATTTATTAGTTTCTGCATCCATCGAGCCCATTGGCTACTGGAATCACACATCAACATACACGTACACGGGCGTGTGTTTCAATTCGCCAAAAAATATTGAACTGACGAAAATTTTAGATTCATCGCACGCATATCTACACATACACCAAAATCTAATGTTAACTTATTCATGGAAAATTCCTCCTTTTCACGATTTTACATCATACTGCCAGTCCCGGAGTACTTCTTTCACTTCTGTCATATTCTTGTGATGTTCGCCCATTCTAATATTTCGCACATTTCAAGAGACTCTTCGAGCGCAACCACCATTCATGACTTTCTCGTCCTACGCCTACCTTTCAACCCACATTTCAAAAGCATACTCAACGTACTCACAAAAGCATCAATATTGCATAAGGTGCAAAATTGGCAGTGTAATAAACATCAACGAACTTATGGAGAATTTTACTGCATGAGGACGGAAAACAGTAAGAATACAAAAGAATGTAAAGAATCGTAGAAAATAATCTTCGGATTTGCAAGGCTTATGTATATAGATAGTCGCCTTTATTCTGGGTCGAGATTGAGACTATGGAGGGACTGAGTCAATTCCCGGTGTCTAAAAGTTTTAAGTGTTCCAATGCTTTTTCCTATGCTTGCGGGTTTTCCGAGTACTGTTTAATGTCTACCGTATACGAAAAATATAATATTTCTAGATTGTGCACATTATCTATGATTGCGACTAACCTGAACGACGGGATCCATAGAAGAATATATATTATACCATGAAATAAACCAATTCGCCCATTAAAAAGTAAATCCGAACAGAAAATATAGCCCTAAAAATCCTCCTAATAGTTAACCTAAGACGGGAAACACCTTATTTTTTTTCGAAAATATTTAGATAAGTGCAGAATACCAGAATGGTTATCTGACATCTAAGAGACCACTAATTCAGTCCTTAAATTTGTACACAGATTAGAAAACTCAGAAAGTATAAGAAACACGCATTACAAATTGTGCCTGTGTGTTAATTCACAAATTATAAAATCACATCCGTTTAACGGTTAACAGGGGAACTATTCATTATTTGTCCTAATCTTTGGTTTTATTTGCGAGTATTTCATAAAATAACGGATTGACCTGTCTATATGGTTCAATCAATCGATATAGATCGACATCCACTGTCGAATACCCTCTTGGGATCACGGAGAACAAGACGCACATTTCTATTCCTCAAACATGCCTCGAACCTCCAACTTATTTTTCTGGAGTTTGGCGCTTAACATTAATATTATAATATCACCCAAAATCTAACCCGGGATTCTTTGACATAGAACCCCTGTTTGAACCATTTGTACGAGTACGGCTGGGGTTGATTCTTCCCATAATATTCATACGGTCGTAGTTACCGTTCGCTTCAACATAGAGCCACTGGTATGCCACATCGCGGAAATCCACTAATTACGATAAAGACACAACATCAACACCGTTCGAAAATCCCATCATTTTGTCCCATTCTCTATGCGAAAATGGGTGTACACATTCATTCCGAAACACAAGCAAGTCGTGAATCCAACCTCCATCAGCTTCGGGGCTCGTGCGTGAATTCCAATCGCCTCCCAAGTCCGAACTCTTTTTGAGTATCACCCCTACCAACAAGAGAGCTCCGCAGAATCGTTCGGGGATAGCTCGTGAATGTCAATATTTTCACCGGGAAAGTGTGGCAACGCTTGCGCACGGCCTTAAAAAAACGCGTTCTACGACGGAAAGTGAGAGGGAGAGACGGAGGAAAACGGCGAAAGTCTCCTGTAAAACTCTCTCACACCACGCCGCTCTCCCTCCTCTACAAACCCCCTCCTCTTACCCCCACCTCTCCGCGCACCTGCTATTTCATGCCGTTGCTAGGAGACGAGAGGATCGAGTGGGAGGCGGGGGAGTTTAGCTATATGTCCCCCAAACCCCTCTGCTCCACTCTAACAAACACATACAGAGGGGCCCTTCCTATTTCCACACATTCGGAAAGCGGGTGAGGGAGGGAGGGAGATGGGAGGGGGTGATCACAGGGTGGGAGAGGGCGGGATGGGGGACCATGGTAGATAATTAGTGGAAGACAGGAGGAGCTGCGAATATTGGCGGAAAGGAAAGAAGCAAGGGTTGGCCCCGGCATCTGGTATTCATGCCCTACATGTGTACCTACCACTGATATACTTTTAAATGCCAACAGATGAAACTTAGTACAAGCGATGGTATTTTAAAATCACAACCGTACCAGTTTTCATACAATAATCCTCGACCGATTTACAGTGACTACTGACAGGTGTTTAAAATCAAAGCTAAACCCTTGGAAGTGACTATCTCGCAGAGCAAGGAATTTAACAAGAAAGATTTAATATTAATGGGAAAGGAATACGTACCTCAAAAGACAAAAATATTCATGTTCATAACGTGATTTGTACGCATTTTAATAGAAAATTTTATTAACATTAGCAAACCTTAAATGATAGATTTTGGCATCTTCGGAATTTTAGCACAATTATACTCGCTGAATAAGTTACCCGAATCATTTGATCGCAGGGTCACAAACCGAAGATTCTGACTCTAAGGTTCCGATGCTTAAGCTGAGTGCTTGCCACAAAGATTGATACAAAGAAACAATGTATTAACTCTGAATTTAACCTGCCTAACTCCATGTAAACTCCGCGAAACCCCTTGCCTAGAAGGGCCAGGGACAGTTAGTTAGTTGCTTTTAGATCTTTAAGTGCAGTCATCGGAATTCATATGATCCTACAGCTTTAAAATGTCACGTTTCCCAGTGGGTGACCAAAATCCTTACAAGACACAGGGAAGACGTATTTATATTAAACATCAGTTTTATCTAGAAATTATTTTTTGGTAAGCCTTACTAGAAAGTCTTCTCGCAAGCGGTAGGATCATGTTCGGGTAAAATTATTCTGGTGTGTATTCACCCCCAGCCACACACCCTGGCGGTGGCTTGCAGGGTATATATAAACAAATAAAATAAGTAACTGTTCACCTGGCAGTACCACATATTCTTGAATAAATACCGTGACTCTAAATTCACTAGTCTCTTCTTGAAATCGCTTGGAAGATTAAAAATAAGCATTAATCATCAGTATACTATGAGTACTTGTAAGTCCGGGGACATACTGAGGGGCAATTGGGATATGAATGCAGATTGAAAGATGACGCCACGCCTTCACAAGTCATCCGTTTAGCTAAAGTTCCACCTCAATAAAACGCAAATTTACAACCCCATATACCAAACTCACCCTCCGGATTACTGTCGGAAATTACATCATCCAAGGCATCATTTTATTTTAAGTCGGAGGAAAATCTTTCCCGGTTCCAATTCCATAATACACTCACGGCCACATTCTTTGTACGATTCTCACGGCGAGACCGACCGACCGAGTTTATCGCTACCGATCGGATTCGTGCGACTTCTGGTTTGACACCAAACGACGCGCTTGCTCCTTTCACATACAGGAGGAATACTAACGTCACGTCGATCTTGTAAACAAATGTTGCTATCCGATTTTAAAAGGAAGACTGTTTCATGGACGAGGGACCCCGTGAGGCCCTTTCACCGACAGTCCACAGCCCGCTACGCGACGAGAGCATCCCTGAACATTTTTTTCAATTTGCACCGGTTGCAGCTCTTAGGAAGCAATTGGGTAATTGACGCAAGGCCATGTTTTGGAATGCCGTATTAAAAACCATGGACGTCAACCCCCCAGTATCAAATAACACAATAAATGCAGACGTTTTTAATGGGGAGGGGGACGCAAGGCTTGTTGCTAGCTGGTAACTACAAAGCGAATATTCATGCCTCCGCCTCTCTCCGTTGTTACGTATAATGTTACGCCAGGAATAACTGCTTCAACTCTCGAACAGCGGGAGGTCAGCCCATGTGAAAGAAACAATGTATTCTCCTTTCACCTTGTATCGACGAATCGGATCACTGGATATGCAATAGAATAAATGTATTCCATGAATATACTGCCCAGTGTATTCATCGAATACATTTTACTGGATGTATCAGCAAGAGTCTGGGGTGTCATATACTCACACCCTGTCACCCTGACCACAAAAATAAAAAATTAATTCTGACAGAGCGTCAGAAACTTAATTAATTTTTTAAATTCATATATATACCCTACAAGCCACCGCCGAGTGTGTAGCAGGGGGTGAATACACACCAGAAGAATTTTACCCGAACATGACCCTACCGCGGTCGAACAATGTTATCAGTCCCTTATCGTTCGTGGAAAAAATAAAATCTTAAATCTATCTATTCTACACTTAATTTCCCTAATATTATTAGCATGATTTCTCCTACCGTAATACGATGGGGGTAAAAATGCATTTTTAAAATCACAGCTGAAGAGACCTTCCAATTTATGCAAGAGCTTCAATTTGTAATTTAACCTTCGCTCCGTAAGTGATTCCCAGCTTAGCTGCTCTAATGTTTTGGATACACCACTAAGTTTATCATAACAACGTTTTACAAATCTAGCTCCTCTACACTGCACGCGATCCAATTAGGCAATTAATCCAACTTCGTGCGGATCCCATATACTTGCAGCATTACTGAGGCATAACCAGCGGAAGATAACATTTCTCTTTGGCCTTTTAATCACATTTACCAAGTACTCTTCTAATAAATCCTAATTTTTTTATTAGTTTGTCCACATATTACCCGCATTTGTTTTAACCAGGAGGGACCATGAGTGAGGATTTCGCCTAGGTATTTAATTGAGTCTACACATTCCATTTCGGTGTTCCCAATGCAGTAGCCGTTCGGGTGGGAATTGCTCCTTTTCCATAAATTTATGACTACACACTTTTTTAAGTTTAATCCTAAGTGTCGCACCAGCGTTAAAGTCATCTGATAGAGATGCTGTGTCCTCAGGATGACGAATATAATGGTAAACCACTGCATCATCGGCAAATAAACGTATCTTACTGGTGACTACGGAGTAAATATCGTTAACCAAAGTAGGAATGAAAGATGTCCGATGACACTTCACTGGGGAACGCCTGAAGTAACTGCACCTATCATTAATCCTTTTACCCGACCATTCAAAAAGTCTTTAATCCAACGCGGATATTTTTATTCATACCATATGCCTTCAGCTTTGCGAATAGTTTACTATGAAGTACTTTGTCGAAGGCTTTCTAAAAATCTAGAAAATCGCGTCCACTGGAACATTACTCTCTCCCGAAATAAGAACATAATGGACAAAAGCAAATTTCCCGCTAACCTATTCCTTTTGACTTTCCTTGACGCTTTCCGAAATTCATCCCTGGCATTCACCCTAGATATCTTATAATCATAAGTGATCTCATTCTTTTTGTCGCTAGAGATATCATCCCTAATATTTTTCATCTTGGCGTGACAAAGCCTTTGACGTCGTAACGCCCTTCTAACATCCGCGTTGTACCATCTAGGTTCCGTGTTATCTTTCATAAATTTGCTGGGAATCAACATGTTGACGGCTGAGCGCGTGATCTCATGGAAAGGATTCCTCCTATTCTCAGTATTTCCATGATTTCTATATTTCTTAAAACGAGCAAATTGATTCTGTAGCACCCACTTTAGGCCATTGTAGTCCCCTTCTTTAAATACGAGGGTCATCCGGAAAGTAGTACCCGTTCGTGCCGCATGAAGTGCTGACGACGCGAGTAGCCGCTGGACGAGGTCAGATAGCTTCAGTGGCTTGTCTGCCTTCTCTGAGCCAAGTTGCGTGACGCTAGCATTGCCTGTGTTGTTTCTGTGATTGTTTACAATGTTTAAAAAAATTGAGAACGCCGCCAGTTGTGAATTGAGGGCAGTGATTAAATTCCTCAATGCAAGAAACGTTCGCCCATGTGATATTCATCGCCAATTAAAGGAGGTGTATGGAGACAATGTAATGGACGAGTCGTCTGTTCGGCGGTGGTGTCGCAACTTCAACATGGGGAGGGGGAACACACACGACGATGAGCGTTCGGGGAGACCGTCTGTCATTACAGACCAACTGGTGAGCTCAGTTGACGAATTCGTGAGGAACGATCGGCGCGTCACAATTGATGACATCTGTGAGCATTTTCCCAATGTTTCTCGAACAATTGTTCATGAAATTGTTAAACACCATCTGCATTATGCAAAAATTTGTGCAAGATGGGTCCCTCGCATGCTTACAGATGAGCACAAAACCAAGCGTATGGCTGCAGCACTGACGTTTTTGGGACGTTATTCTGATGAAGGAGACTCTTTCTTGACTCGCATAATTACTGGTGACGAAACATGGGTTTGTTATGCATCACCTGAGAGTAAACGACAGTCAATGGAGTGGCATCATGCTCATTCACCAAACAAACCAAAAAAATGCAAGACAGTTCTGTCCACCAGGAAACTCATGGCAACCATTTTCTGGGATCGACGAGGTGTATTGCTTATTGATTTTATGGCCCGTGGAGACACTATTAATGCCAATGCGTATTGTGAAACATTAAAGAAATTACGGCGGGCAATACAAAATCGGCGGCGAGGTCTATTGTCTACTGGTGTCATTCTCGTTCATGACAATGCCAGGCCTCATGCAGCTGGTATAACACAAAAACTTTTGCAGCAATTCAAATGGGAAACTTTCGACCATCCACCGTATAGCCCGGACTTGGCCCCTTCAGATTTTCATCTCTTTACAAAGCTTAAAGACTTTTTGGCAGGAAAAAGATTTGACAGCGATGAAGAACTTAAAGAAGGAGTGACCCTGTATCTCAATGAGCTGGCGGCGAAGGACTATGCAGCAGGAATACAGAAACTTGTCACACGTTATGACAAATGCCTTAATTTGCTTGGAGATTATGTTGAGAAGTAGTTTAAAGTATCCTCTTTCAAATAAAATTTTTTATGTTTGTTAATATTTACTTTTGTGTCTTTATTTCACGAACGGGCACTACTTTCCGGATGACCCTCGTAAGTAAATTTTCCTTTTTGGCTTCTTATTTCGGATCTCACGAAGAGAAAACTATACTGCATTTCCTGTCCTGTGCTCACTATTTCCGTTTACAGTTTCTATAGTTAAAACTTTTTCGGGAATATTCGTTGCTAACAAATCCAGAATATTATCGCCCATTGTTGTTGAAGTTACAAGTTGACTCAATGAGTTCAACGTAAAAGAATTCAATAGCGATTCGCAGATATCTTTGTCTATACCGCCCGTTTAAAAACTATACGTGCTCCAGTCAATTGATGGCACATTCAAAATTCCACCGATTATAACGTCGCGAACATTGTGTTGGGATCAAAAACCTTTGATTTACTGATCTAATTCTAGTATTTAATCATCTCTGTCGACTGGCGTTCTGTCAAATGTGCATACATAAATTCGTTTGGATTGAGGACTTTTAATCGAGCACCAAACGCTTTCCAAACCATTACTTGGAATTACCTCAGGCCTGCTGACGCAATAATTTTTAACTTCAATAAAGATACCACCCCCGATTCTATTTGTTCTGTCATTTCTGTAAATTGAAAAGGATTTTGGGAAAATTTCACCGTCGACAATGTCAGTGGATATCCAGCATTCTGTCCCAATAATTATATCCGAGTACATACATACGCTTATACTTTGCTCGTATATACGCCTGTCCTTTGAATAAGGTGTTGATATTCTGCAACTTTGATTTTTACTACCAATACAGATACGAGTATGTATGTTGTATGTTACCTTGACCTTACCGTTTTTTTAATTTTTGATGAGGATCGTCTTCTTATTAATATTGAATCCCTTACAAAATTTTCAGTCCGATGCTACCTGATTGGTGCTACATGAACTATTGCTAGCGCTAAACCTGACTTCATTTGAAAAATATTACACTTATTTCTTGCCAACGCATTTCACCACAACTCATCTTTTTCGTGTAACACCACGTTGAACTATATAGTATATTAGAGACTATACCAGCATTTTGGATAATTCCTAAATATTAAAGTGTTCCACGTATCAAGTGAAACTTCTTCTTAGCTGCACGTGACCCTCTTCAATTCTCCATGCCTTGTACATTCTTATTGACGTCCAAGAACTCTATTCTCTTTCTTTAGCGAACCTCACCCAACATTCTACCCACTATTACTAACCTTTGACTAAAGGTCAGTAAATCGGTTAATAAATAACGGTGGTGTGTAAGAGAAGGAATGTACTAATGATGATGGAAATTTTGCAACTTTTGGCCGTAAACTAAGGAAAAGAGAGGATGACACTTTTGGAATTGAAAATTTTGAAACTTTTTAAACAGTAGTCTGATTTTACTACTATGCTAAGGTGCATACATGTTTTCTTATTCTAATAAATACAGTGCATGATAAATTGATACACTCCCTACTGAAGTTATGTTTGGACGGTGTCTAACGACTATTTACTTTCAATAATCACGAGAACTTCCTTTTTGTGTACCCTATCTTATTTCTTCTTCAGTTCTTTGTGCGTCCTCCGTACTCTAAAAAACCAATTCTCCTCTTTCCACTACTTCGCTTACCCAACCCTTTATAACATACGCTTTATACCATAGCCTTCAACAACCCAATACATCTCAATAATTTCTCCGCCCATATTTTCTGCCTGCTCATTTCATAAAGCAGATTCTGATCTCATTATTAAGGTAACATTTTGCATTTTCATGAAGATAGCACCTCGATAATAACCAACCCTTAAGATTTATCGAAAATTCTCCGATTTTTTATTACTCCTACCGACCGTAACAAATTGCCCTGTCTTTCCTGCCCCTCTCAACCATGAATCAAAAGTGAATGTGAGAGAGAAAATGCAAGCTCAGCTTCGCATTCCATCAAGGTTATACGGGCTGTAACAACCACTTAAATATTAGGACTTGACGCCAGTCCGGTTTTACCGAGGCTGAGTGAAATCAGAACTATCCCATATCTATTCTTCATGGTAAATCACTTACCGATTACTCGGATCAAAATTATAAAAGGCTAAACTCCACACATGGATGGCGGGAGCTAATGATTCGAGTAAAGGGAGAGCTGACTATTAACCGCAAAAGACAATTTCACTGCTGCCAGCATATAGTATGTACAACAAAATGTGCCTCGAAAATTAAGATGTTTGTTCAATTCAATCCCTCCAAACTGGAACGTAAATGAAATCCTACATATTGTAATTTAATTTTGATACGCCATGCTTGTTTTCCAGGTCTTAGCACACGAGGCATGCCTATTACACGGAAGGACGGAAAATTAACTGAAATGCACTGATTCACAGTTCTGTTCAAATTCAACGGAATATTCCGCAACAGCGAAACCCGCGTGAACTAGATCGAATCTTGTTTATTTCGATAAAAATTTCGTTCAACTCAAATCGTTTCTGAGTATGCAGCTTTTCCGAAGAGTTGGCTCCTCAAAACAACATGTCACTCCAAATCCATTTTAGAATCCATCGCAAATAAAACCATTAAACAAGACAAAATACGACAGAGAATATAAAATATATTATTAGAGAATAACAAGATAAAGGAACATATACGTGTATACGAGTAGAACGAGTGTATACTAGCATACGTATACACCTCGAAAAAAGTAGCTTACCAACAAATTCCAAAGGAGAAAAGCAGAGGGGTAGAACGATTGCCGGCTCACACCACGAGCACACCAAATCGATGACGCAATTGAAGGCGCTTACAACCAATTTGAATTGACTCGATAAGCAAAAAAGGATTTTTCTGATCAAGACTATTAGGACAAGCAGACGAAGAGCCATCACAAATGTTCTTAATATAGTCTCAGCATTTAAAAAAGGAATATATGCACTAGAGTACGAAGATGAGAATGGAAAAACATTCAATATTAATCACTTTGTGAAATTTACATAATTAGACGTTACTGAGATAAAAAATTCAAACCGCCGAGCTGGAAAGAGTAAACAACGAGGAGACGTTGGGGAGCGTGAATCCGCGAATACACCGGGGAATAACCCATAGTTTTTCCCAAACCACAGAGTAAAATGAATAAAAAGAAAAAAAAGAAAACAGAACCGTCTCGAAGGGAGATGAGAAACCGCAGGACAGAGATTTTCGTGCGCAGGTTAAACCACCCTTATTTCTTTAATATTTTATTTACGCATCAACGTGGCAACCGCATACCAGAGAAGCAACCTGTTTTCGAAAAAAAACAAAAGAACTTTTCGGCGGTCGAAAGAACACAGCGATGTGTGTTAAAACATAAAAAAGTAAACAAAATTCGAAAAGCATCTTGGGAGTTTGAGACGAGGGTATTTTAGAATCCGTACCCGGACACATTTCTTACAGAACGAAATGCTCAATAAAAATATAACTTTTTGTCAGGTCAATCACAAACAATAATAACTGAGAAATAAGTTACAATCCCAACCGACTTTGTCATCGTTCAGTTCACGTTAATTTAATTCCAATATGCAGACACGTTTTAAGGCCAAGTGAAATTGAGCGACTCGGTTGTATGCTCAGGAATGCTACAAGTGTATCCCCAATTAATTATTTCCGTTTACTCCCAATATACGATATGTTACCGACAACATTAATTTCCTATGGTGTTGGATTATCTGACATTCCGAGGAGAAAAACACAAGCTCCACCTAAACACCTTTCACAGAAATGTTTACCTTCAGGGGTTTAATGGATTGGTGAAGTGACAAAGTGACTTTCCAATTCGAAATCCCAGGTTCGGATCACCGCAGCGACGCATTATTCGCCACTACTCCTGGGTTCCATAAGTATGCAAGATCTCTTCTCTGCTCTTCTCTATCCAAAATTTCCCGCCACCCAAATTATGATCGAGACTTTCCTCCCTATCTTCAGACGCATGCTATCAAGGAATAAATTTGAAACAACAACTAAGTATTTTCCCAAAGCAGTTCAAGGAAAATCACCTAGAGCCTTACACGACAAATGTCATTGTCATTCTCAGCCAATGGCTACTCTCCCGCCATCATGGCAATCAAGGCACAATTATCATTAAATACAAGATGGTAGGAAGTGAAATTATATTTATTTGTCAATTAGAGTTTGTTATTAGATTTCTAATAAAATGTTCGTGAGTCACATTGACAAACAACGTAAAACTAGCTCATTATGCTGCTGTGTTCCGCTCATCAAATGTTTGTGTGAGGGAGATTTAAAAAAAATATTAACCATAAAAGTTGACGGAAGTATGGCAATTATTTAGACGACTAATGTTTTTAGTTGCACTTTTGACTGAAATGCTATCAATCGAAGGAAATTCATTCAAATGTACTCCAAAACATACAAGTCAAAAGTAGTGAGCGAGAACACGCGAATTAGAGTCAGAACATGGTCTCATTTCCGTAATGAGCCTACGTGAAGTCGTGGCTTACCGCCAAAAGCCTGTATGGCGATCCTTGACACCTTCCGTTCCATCGCATGAAGATGCCTAAGAAGGATATTAAACGGCAATTTGATACTTTATAAATGCTCAGGATTAGCGTAAATTCTGTCACTTGAGTACACTCTCAATGGAGGTGATTCAACCCATCTCCAAATCCACACATGCGACGACACGCCCACAAGAGATTGGCAGATAAGGAAAAGCACCTTCACCTCACAGTGGTACTCTAGTAAAGTACGTTGATAAGAAGCATGCGGATAGACATTACACAACCAGAGAAGCCTTATACTGAATCCTATATCTCCTTTTAAGCGCACTGCTATCATCGACAAAGCGGTGAACTAAATAAATGTCTCCAGAGAGTTTAGTGGAATTGCAGCGTAACGCGTTACTTAAAATCATTATTCTGTAGGAATTATTATTTTTATTCTTATTTGTAATTTTCCAGTTGAAGAGGGTTTTGGATGGACTCAGCCTATTTAACGGTACAAAGATACCTTTTTTTGCCGCCTCCTAACGTCCTACAGTATATGTATACCATGCTACTTCCAATACGACCATGAATATAAGTGTTTTCTCGCTGTACAATACCGCGTTCCAAATCAAAGTTTTCAAGAGTTGTTTCTTAACATCTATAGTCAAGAGTTCTTGCCATCAATTCCCTCCTCTTTGTGAAGGATTCTTTGCCTATCGCAATTTATCCCTAACGTCCCTACTACTTGGACCACTTGGGTCTAAACACGTCCAAAATTGGTTATCTTTTCCACCCGCATAAATTTATGAACTTCTATTTTGATACTACGCTTGGCTTTACCCTTCCTCGAAAACCGCATAACCTTTGTTTGTTTAAATGCATTCTCATCCCATACCTACCGCACTCACATTCGAATGCGCTCAGTAATGCTTACAACTATTTGGCTGACAGGCAAAATAAAGTTTGATCGTCCACAAACCTAAATGATTTTATGAATCCACTACCGACTTTCATTCCTCATTCCATTCCTCTTTAACCATTCCCTCCACAAATATGTCGAAAAGAACATGATAATGAACAACCATGTTTTACCACACTTTCTAACACGGTCCATCTTGCCTATCCATCCCCCAGTCTGGCATCGGAGCTGTTTGATATGTTGTATGTACATTTATGTATGTACGTAAGTATGTACATTTATGTATGTACGTAAGTATGTACATTTATGAATGTACGTAAGTATGTACATTTATGTATGTACGTAAGTATGTACATTTATGTATGTAAGTATGAACATGTAAGTATTTATGTATACATAGGTGACAGAAAAACCGCTTATCCTCCATTCTATTTTTATCTTCTGTAACACAGCAGATAGTCTTTTTTCCTATTTACTCTATCAAGCACCTTCTTGATAATTACGAAACCAACAAATACATATTGATTGTACTCGATGTTCTTCTCTATTAGCGATCTCATTACTGATAAGGCATCAAGCGAAATTATCTTCCTGAACCCAAACTAATCATCCACTAGGTAAATACGGTTCATTTTCACTTTATCAATATCTTCGCAATTAACTACCGTATGTGTACTCAATTTTTCTTGAGGAACAACAGTCCCACGTTGAAATTCGGAATTTCGTACAAGATTTTAGTAGTAGGCCGAGAAATTACCTCATCATCAGGTAGAAATAAGCAACCATTGTAAAAACAATGGACATTAATAGATGTATAATAAATTGAACTGTCTCGGCACAAACATGAACAGAATGCTACGCTCGATGTAAATTAAGCAAAACTTCACTATCAGAAGGTGGAAAAAGAAGAAAACGTAGACCGCCTAAACGAAGGATTGACAGCTGGTAAATTTACGCGAAAATGAACAGGTTTAAAAACTGGCTATATAGCCTACAGTTAAGTTGAAGAAAGACTGTCCCTAGGTAGTTCACTTTTCTCGTTTATAGTTACACCAGATTTCCTTGAATTACCACTTCATTTGTTTATGAATAGCATTCAAGTCTGCTGGCCCTCATCTTCTCCTGGGTTTAATGACAAATTTTCTCCCATTAACTACGATTCCGATCAAGTCTCGCAACCTCTTCAACCAATGATGGTTCAACCTGTTGACGAGCCCTGATGGTCCGAATGTCCCATGAGTTTCCAAATAACTGTAATTTTTACACACAGATCCTGCTGATGGCAATAAATAATGCAGTACTTGTTCCTTGAATTAGTCATCATACATACGAAAAATAAAGTTTGATAATAATTTAAAACCGTTTTCGAAGGACTTCTATATCGAATTGTAGCTTTGAGAAACGAACTCCGATGGGTAGATTTTGGTCGATAGAAGGTACCATTCACAATTCGCGCAAAGGGAAAATGTCGTGTTACAACCACTCGTTCTTTTGTGGATACTTCGCGAAAGAAACCATATCGGAGAGACTTGTACACACTCTCTAGCAAAGCTCCTCAAGGAAATGTTGCTTGTACGTCATGTACAGGAGAATTCAAAAATTAAACCAGGTCATGAGGCGTTTTCAGGTGCCAGGGTTTTTAGTTAGGGCGACAAGGGTAACGAATTTTCTCCATGAATCTAAAACATTGATTCCATACAGTTAACGGACGGTAAGAAAAATGTTATTGGACGAAAATGCAAATATTCTGAGAGCGAGGGACAAAAAGCAATCCTTGAGAGCAAAGTAAATAACTGGCCACACAATGATGAGACACTCGGGCGCAGCGAAATCCTTTCCCCCACAGTATATATAATATTCTAAGAGGCTTGGCATAAGTACAGGAGAGAACTCGAGAAACTTTGCTTCCTCCGAGGGTAGAAACAAGTGTTCCCTGTCTCTTAAGAACATGTACGGGACACATATACATACATACATACATGCGAGCTATTATACCCGACCGACCGAGGAAGAGAAGTTTTTTTTCAGGAAGTCGTTCTTCCGAAGGTCCCGCCGTCCAAACGCTGATAAGCCGCCCGGTGTAGTGGAAGTGGAAGTCGGGAGGGAAAAAAAAGGACGAAAACCGGAGGGAGGTCTTCCCCACTCCGATAAGAATGCGCACTCACTCTTGTCGCTCCTCGCACAGATTTTCAGAGAATATACGCTCTTTTTTTATCATCGCCCTCGGTTCACTGACATAGAAATAATGGCGGGCGAAACCAATGTTCCGTAATCGGGAGCATATCGCGAATTTCGAATGTATGTTAAGGTGAGGTTCGTGGTATGCGTCAAGGTCGTCGACGGACGATTATTTTTCGTTCATCAGGAAACACAAAACCCATGCCGTCCGACGAGCAGTCACCTCTATTTCAGCGAGAGTGATCGCGAAAACTGTCATCCGGAATCGAGCAGGGGTTGATACGAAAGGGAACGGGGTCAGAGTAACACGCTATCAATCAATGCAGGTTCACGATAGCTATTCTTCGAAGAAAAAAGACCCTGATAAAAAAATTAATTTGGCGTTGACACAGCGGGGTTAATTTTGCAAACGCAATTGGATTAAATGACGAGAACCATTGAATCCAGAAAAATGTTACAATGTTAATATTACTTGTAAAATATCACCAGCTACCAAAAGATATACGAAGAGTCTAACATTGATACATAGGGAATGATTAGTTGCTCAATTGTCATTTTATTCCATTTTTCCTTCAATCGTTCATCAAATCTCACCGGTTTTTAAAACCAGGTTTTGATCTTAAAATAAACAACTTGGTCGAAAAAATGCGAAAAAATGTTTTGCTACGCTCGAATCAAATGTGAATTCAATGGTTTGTCAACTTGATCATGCCACCTACTAATCCTTTCACCTATTACGCCGATAAATGCCTAGTCATCAACCCGAAGGCTAGTTTAATAGACCCAGGTAAAGCACAACTAGTAACCTAATCTGGTGGCCGTGAAATTACCTATTCGGAGTGTATAAGAGAGAGAGAGGGAGGTTCCCTTCCATTCGCTGCCTATAATTTCCTAGTCGCCTCTGATAACCGGAAAATGCCTGTCGCGTTCAGAACTAGGGCCCGACACTACCGAATCAATAGGCGAGGGCTTCACCCAATAGAAAATTACATACTATTCAAAGAGGCAATCTGATAGAGTGACCCTAATTATTCTTAAAAAAGCCATACAGAAAGGATGGCAAGGTGTATCAGGTCAGGGGGATCTGCGATGGACCACAACGGAACAACTGAAACTTCAAAGTAAGCGTACAGTATTTGTGGGTGCGGTGGAAGGAATTTCACTGTCTCCCGATCTCTAATTAGACTGCTATATGGAGAGCACTTCAACTGTGGTATGTCGTCCGTCGGATGGGACGTTAAATTGTAGATCCCTGGTTCATAATACATTAAGAACAGGCCAACGTCGACTCGGGTTTTCTGTCCACCATTATTTTCCTATTCCCTTAAAATCCTTCCTCCACCAAATGAACCACATATCCCTAATGGCATAAATAACTTCAGCTATCAGTCTAAGGTTCGATACAGAACATTCCAAGAAAGTGATTATCATCATCATCAAATAAAAGAACGATTAAACATTCAAATTATTTACCTAATATATTACGAGTTTCAAAGCCTTTGAGATGTTGGGGCATTATTTTGTAAGGAGAGATGGAAATTGTGATGAAAAAGAGTAATGAAATCGACAGGCGTAAATTAATTGACAAACATGACGAATTTAGAAGTACCCTGGAGTGGGGGTACAAATAAAAATAAGTAAGACGTTTCCGTAAAGAACACATTTGTAAAAAGCCTAATGTTTCATCCGACGCAGCCCAAACAAAAAGTTGAATCGGCTCATTGGAATTGAATTGTTTGACCCCCAACGACCCCGTTGGAGGAGGGGATTCCGCGGTCACCAAACGAATTGTCACCCTTCGGCCTCACAGAAATTTCATCTACATGCATAAAACATGGGGTATCCTTGGTATTTAGCATTAATATTTTTAGTACCCTGCAAGCCATCACTAGGGTGTGTGGCAGGGGCTGAATACACACCAGACTAGTTTTGACCCGAATAATTTTCTCCCCCAGGGCGATCAGATAGTCCTATTCTGATACCTTATCGGTGGTGAAACAAATTACATCTTAAATCTGTTCTACACTTAATCCCTCTAATTTTACCGGCCCGATCTCGCCTACCGTAGTACGATGGGACTAATAATATATTTTCTACATCATTGCTAAAAAGACATGGTTGGTAATAACTGTGAAGCCATATCTTGCGTCATTTTGGTTTTTAAAAGAAGCGGACCTATTCCAAGTCGTTAAATACTTCTTTACAAGGGATGTTAAGAAAAGGCTCGTAAAAACTTTGATATGGAGCGTAGTTATGTACGGCGCGGAAACATATTCATCGAAATGTGGGTGTGGAGAAGGATATAGAAGGTGAAGTGGGCAGAAAGGAAAACAAATGAGGAAGTGCTAAGCATGGTGGGGGAGGAGAGGGGATTATTGGAAGAAATCATAAAAAAACAGTCAAAATGGATGCAAAGCATATTTATTGGCAATGGGATTTTGAAGACTGTGATAGAGGGGAGAATGTTAGGCAAACGAGAAAGGGGCAGGAATAGGATTTGGGATCACTCTGGGATGAAGGGGGAAGGCAGTATATTGAGATGAAGAGGGCCTTGTTGTAGCGTAGGATGTTGTATTTTGTTAGAATAGACAAGATATTTACTTGGTAGCTTGTGTCCGTCCAAAACATACCTTAACCGGTGGATTACCTATATTAATACCCAAGAATTAGTTGTGAAATATCAACGTACAAGATACATAACCAAACGAATCAGCGTATTCTGGACTTGATCGTTCATTTTTTTTCTTAAAATGAACATAGAAGGGTGCAAATCACCTCAGTCGAGGAGGAGCCTATGAACATAAATTACTACTAGTGCTAAGGGGCATCGGGAAGTTTGGTGGACATGCGAGGGGTTCCGAATAAGCCACGACATCCGGAGTACGCTCTTCTCCCACCCGTGATACTCAACACGTGGAGAGGTTAGCTGGCGGAGTGTTGATATACGCCTGGGGCATCACGAGAGACCCGCTCCGGGTCAGGCTATCGTGACCTCCGAATATTACTTATGAATAAACGCCTCTCCTCCGTCGGCCGCTGACGCCGCCCCACCCCCTCCGATGACCCACATTGACTTCACCCGGATTAAGAACGGAAGCTTGTTTCGGGGGTTGTATGGTATGTGTGTGTGTGAGTATGCAAGAGAGTAGGTTGTTGATTCTGGAGGGATTCCTGAGAGGAGGAGAGGGAGGGGGGGGTTAGGTGTTCCGGGGCGAATCGGAAGAGAGAGAGAGGGGGGAAAGGCGTGCTGTTTGATGAAAGAAAGTGTGGATAAGCTGAACTGGAACGACGACTTATATTAAGGCGCATCTATGCTTGCCTCGGAAAAAGGGGTCGCGGGCTTCCTCGCATCGAGATTTCATCAGTTACTCCTTGCTGGCGTCAGAAATACATATTTTCTCTGAGAAAATATTTAATCCGAGAAGGTGACTTAAATCGTTCTCAAAAGAGGGCTTTCACCAGGCGTTAATTCACTAAATTGCTTAAGTGTTGCATTAAATCTTGATTATTTGAAACGGGTTTAATCATTGTATTGGGCATTTAAAATAAAAGGTATGCAGTTAAAAAAAATAACGTCTTGGCTATGGGTCGGACTGCAGTTTTAAAAAGAATTTAATTAAAAATAAGGCACCCAATTTACGAATGATTGCAAAAGATAACTATCCCGTCACAAAGGAACGTTTCTGTGCCCTAAAAAAAATGCGCCTAGATCGCAACCCATAGCCTAATTTCGCAACTCCGACCGGTTCTGGCAGAGGCTCCTTCACATAAAATCAGTAAATTTTCCCCACCGAAAAATAAGCAGAAAGACTGTCATGCCGGGATGATTAGCGGTATCCTTGGGGAAACAACGGTTGCGAAAACAACTGTTGGCTCGAGAGAAAGAAATTAATAAGCCACGATATCGAAATGACAAAACCGAAGGAGCCCGGTGAACTAGCCGATTTCCCCAGTCCCGATCTCATTGTCTTGACTTCTGAGTCAATCAAAACCCTGGACGAGGAGAGCATTAAACTCATTCAAATTGATAATGGGGAAAAAATTAATTTTTATTCTAAAGTAATAAAAAGGCTACAGCAAAGAGATTTTAATCGAGATCAATTTCGGTCAAAGAGTGCAAAAATTATGCAAATGAGAATGCAAAAGATTAACAAAAAATTCTGTAAAATGGGACGCTATTGGAAATTCACTAACTGAAAAAATAACGTTAACAATTTACCATATAAGCATATGGCGGGTGAAATATAGGAAGGCATTTCTATTTCCCACTAAAGCCGTAACCTGCATTCGAGCTGTGCTTTTATGTGTTATGCCAACAAGTTATTACCGCAAAGTAGGACCATTTCCATACAAACAAAAAGTCAGGACGAAATAAGGAAACTGAAGGGAAAACTTTACGGAATTCACTTAGTCGAGAACGTCAATGGAAGGCTAAAAACTAGAGTAGTCACCAAGAGTCATTCTACAGTGTAAAAACCGTTGTTCTGACTGTTGGTGCGCAGGGTTATATGAATGGGTGATAACGTTAACAGAAGGGAGGACAGTCCGTCTTGGTTTTTCTTAATGTGATCCAAGTTTTTCCCTCGTATTTCATAAAATCATTGTCGTGTGCCGGTGACTGCTCTCCGCAATGAATTACTATCAACACGCACCACGGTATTGGGTTGCGGTATAACAAAATAAGGGTTGTTACATCTTTCGCCATCGATTTAAACCGTCAAAAATTGAAAAGTTTAACGAATAAATAATATTTGATACCGAAGTCACGCGCTGCCCGAAAATATTTCTTCCAAAGAAAAACGAGAGATGGCATTAGCGAAAGATTCGAGCGAATTGCTGGGAAATGAATGGAATATCGAACCAAAAAATATCACGTTTCACCGCCCTTCGCGATTCGCAGAGACGGGACGCTAACGTCCTACGGCAGCTATAAAAATAATATCTAATATTATGTATTTATAAAAATACATTTATGCATATGTAAATCATAAACACAATAATCAACTGGTTTGGTGGGTGATGGTAGAGTTCACCCTGTAGTAAGCCCGACGACAAGTGAAATTTACACATCAGGGATACACATAAGGCAGTTCCTTTCCCTGTGACGATTATGGTTTCCCAGGAAGATCTGGTATCCGAAAAATCACATAGTTTGTGTGGATCTGCAGGTGCCCAGAGTGGCTTGCCCTGGAATCGAACCCGGTCATTACTCCAACTCTCAACCCCCTGGACTACCGTGGCTCACTACTATACATGTATATATCATCATCATCAGTATTTCACTCCGAGGATTTGTTTATTGCAACCCTCCATTCGCCTCTACTTGATGTCAATTTTCTCAATCCCTGATACCTTTTCTGTTTTACGTCTAAATATATATATTTAAATATAAATATACATACATATCCATGGACACGCATATTCAATTTTTTTATTTTTCAAACTGAACCGTAAAAGGTTTGGGAGGCGAGGTATCGTGAAGTGCCTTGGTGTTTGCCCTCGACGAGGCATGAGAGTGGAACGGATGGAAAAAAAGGAGATAAGGAAAGAGGAGGAAGAAGGCCTTCCCTATCCTGGCGTCGTCACGAGGTGCTCGCTGGATGAGGTGGGGAGACATGAGAGGGGGGAAAGGGGGGATGTAAAGAGGGGTGCGGGCGGCGAGAAGGAAGGTTATCTCGGTACTCGTCGCAAACTACGGTCGATGGGGAAATTGCATAACAAAAGCTAAGACGGAACGAAGCGCGAAGAAGGGAGAGGACCCGAGGCATTTAGACTTTATGGGTGCCTTCCATGCATTCATTACAGCACATTCAAATGGAATGGGGGAAGGAGCAGGGTCCTCTGGGGATCTTCGTAACTGTCGTGGAACACGTTGGGTGACGAGAGAAGGGTCACACGGAGTGTGGTGTCACATAGATGGTCACACCTAACTGCAAACGACACAGACTCCTACAAGTTAGGTAATTTCCGTACTCAAGTGTGTGGTAGATGGTCCACTCAGCAGTTTACTAATCTCCTTGAAGTTGACAACAATTGGATCGCTTTGACATTACTACGGGAGCAAAGGAGAACAGCATAAACACAGAAGGTTGGAAATGCGTGAAAATATATGAAATATTGAGTTGTAAACAGCAGCAAAAAATTGAGTAACGATATCTAATGCTGTCAATTATAGGAAACTGGGGTGAGGTTTTTAGCCTAAATATAGCGACGTAGCTAACTAACTTCGCGAATTTCCTTTGCATTTGATCCATGAATAAAAATAAAATTGGATCCATGAATAAAAATAAAATAGTTACAATCACACGCCAGGCCGCAGGCTAAACACTAATTTTTCTACCGGAAATTATTAGATAATAATTCAAGATACTATGAATTATCAATTAACTGAAGCTTCGAAGTAAATAAGTTGTACAAAGAATCAATCGTAACGGAAACTTGAGTAATAATCATTTGCACTTAACCGAGCAAATACGAATTGAAAATGAGGAATATATGGATTTTTCGATACATAGTGGAAATTACCTATATCGAAGTTTTCGAAAAGCTTGTAGTTTGGTTTCACCAACCACTACTTGATCCTCATTCACTCGATACGTTATCATTAGTGGTTAAATAATTTTAACTTTTACTAGCCATTGTAATCCATAAATATAATTGGCAGTCGGCTTGAAGAGCCTTCTGTTGACTATCAACTTGAGAAAACGATAATGGAAGGCAAGCAATGATCAAGATAGGTAATGGAAGGGCGACAATGAATGATTGATTGTCGCTTGTGAAACTGACCCTTCTCCAATCAATTAAAACAGAATACCAGTCGCTATGCTACACAACAAGTTAGCCTACAGCAGATAAGCCTACGGCGAGATTCAAATTTAAAAGTTATAGTACATCAGAAAAGCTTTCAGGTACGAGGTTCGGTGTCCGACAAGACTTGAGATTTGAAAGCTTGTAAATTTACTTTAAGATTAATCAAGGTTAAAAACAATGACTTGGAACGCTGAAGACAGGGGAAAAGAATAAATTCAACCAAACACACGACCAATATTAATTAATTTAAATAGAGCGAATACTTTTACACAGGACGTTGAAAGTCACCACGAGAGGGTGTGGTAGGGGGTATTAGGCCTTTATTTAGCACCATTTAACTGTCGAGAAATTAAAATGTTCCCAGGCGATCCATCCCATAGCTGTTATAGCCACGGATATAATTGAGAAGCAAAATAAACCCAGTGCCAGCGTCAAAATCGTATGAATCGATAAATGTAGCAGTGAAGTAGCAGTCGTGAATGCAAACGTGTTTTAAGTGATTCCAAACGCTGGATGTTCAACAATCATGTGACCCTTATGCTCTTTATAAGCACTCTTTCACGAAACGCACATTTCTCACTCACTTCATTACTAAAGTCCAGGTAAGGCTTCTTCTGCGCAAGCTCCCAAGTGCGCGTTCAAGGCGAGGAATGACCAACGCATAATTAAACCTATACCTATCCTTAGCATTTTCATTTTAATATTTCCCCACTTCGTTTGATGAGGCCAAATCTCTTTTATCGCAGCTCCCCGCAAAAGGGTGCCTTTCCTACGTGATGTGAGATGGCAGAGACGCTGCCAAGCATTTTACGTGGTCGGCTACGTGCATGTGTAAGAGGTATGTATAATAATGTGACTTAAATATACGTTGGTCAGTGGCATATGTTATTAAAGAAAAGAACGGTGTAACTCACCTAAAAATCGTCGTAACTCCCCAGATAGTTTGAGAGAGGTTTTAATTTGGCAGTCTACCGGTTGGGGTAGGTTCTGGATGGAATCAGGCTACCAAATAGTAAAACGAAAAGTGAAGAATCAGGCGTGATATTGTGGAATCGAGACATAATGAAAACTTTGTTGCAATTTTCCACAGTTAAAACTTTATTGCCGACCATGGTTTCGATACACTGTATCATCTTCAGGTCTGAAGATGATACAGTGTATCGAAACCATGGTCGGCAATAAAGTTTTAACTGTGGAAAATTGCAACAAAGTTTTCATTAAATAGTAAAACGATGATTCCCTTGACACTCCTAACAAAACAAAACACAACCTGATATCCAACACTAAAATAAGCCCCTCTGCCATTTCGCATACTTCCTTCCTCCCTACATTCCGAAATGCCTATCTGATTCCTTCCCCTTCCTCGTTTGCCTAACTTTCTCCCCCCCCTCAATAATCACAGTTTTCAATATTCCATTGCTAAGCAAAATGCTCAGCATCCATCTATCTTGCCTTCTTTGGAGTTCCCCCTCTTCTCTCCAACCATGCCTAGCACATCCTCTTTGGAAGTTATTATTCTTATTTTTAATCGGTATGACTTAACCAATTTCCTCGGGATACGACACTACAGATTTAATGCGAGCTGATAAATTCTCCGCACCGCAAATTTCCTTCTCACTTTTAAAGAAACCGTGACTCATTTCAGCCCGATATCACTGCCATGGTAACCCAGCAATCAAATTCTTCAACGTCCATGATACGGGATGACTGACATACCATAGACCTATCGTGAAGGAACACGATAGCTTAAAAGAAAAATAAAAGCATTAATCCGTTGACAGGGATTGAGTGCGGGGTTCAGCTCTCGGTTTCCGTGAGTGGGATCTAGCTAGCCAGCTTCATCACTCCAGTCATTCGTTCCCACTTGCGACGTTTTTACCCACGGAAAAAATGTCAGTGGCAGACTATTTTTCGAACACGGGTTTGACTCAAGATATGATAAGACCTAACGTGAACCAGATGCCGTTTCACTAAAGATAGACTTTGAGAGAGAGAGAAACTCGAAATTCGCCTTTGCGTGAACTCAAAAAGACGAAAAAGAAATGATATAACACGTAACATGGATTACCGCAAGGCCTGTTCCAAAAAAAAAGAGAACTTCCAGCAAGACAAATGCTGTTAAGACCGCTTAAGCAAATGGTACAATGTTTACTCCACTCCGCACCACTATGATTTTTGATCAACTACCCACGTCTCACGTACTTATACATACGTGCTTAAGCTATGCGCGTAAAACACAAATAAAATGAAATGGTCTTTAAATATACGCACCATCGATTAAGAGTCTAGTGAATATAACGTATTAAAAAAATACATTGAGTGTAAAAACATACTAAACATTTTTCTTTACAAAATCGAGGATGCGAGAATCATGAAAACCCTGCAGTTTTTATTGTTACATGTATTCTAAAAAAATACAATGAAGATGCATTGGAAATTCATATACACTCACGAAATTTTCAAATATTCAAAATTTTTACTAAACAAGAGCAGTTTGGACGTTAAAAGTACGTCAAATCCTTTTAATGTATTTTACCAACTCAGTAAATTATATTTCACTAACTAATTTATCACTGTTTAAATAATTATTAACATTCGAAACAGCGTGAGAAATGAAGTAATGTTGTCAGAATCTAATACCTTATTCTATCAACAGATCATAATACCCTAGTAATGAATTTCATCCCTAAGCTGACATATATTATAAGGAAGGAACACATAGAGTAGTGAAAACGTATGACCAAAGTAATGCCAGAGGCAATAGAGAAGTGCCACAGACGTTAATTCTGAACACTTATTTAGAACAAACAAATTTCAACATCATTTTAAGACACTAATGAGGTACCGAAAGGCACCTTGAAAAAAACAAAAACAATCCGATTCTTGGTAGGAGGCAAATAAATGCCCATATGAATTGAAAAAGCTTGAATATGATACTCAGAAACGTTTAAAACTCCACGGTAAACCACTAAATTACGTAAAAGATTGGAAAAATTTTATTAAGGCCACCAACATGATGGACCAAATTAAATGATTGCGAAAATGGAGCTCAATGGAATAAAGGTAGGTGCAAAAAAAGAGCATCCTTCGGGGAAAGGGAATACCGCGAACCAGAAAGTATGACAATTTTTTGTCGGCTGTATATTTCCTGGAAAATGAGTGAGAAAACGAAGTGCAACAACCCAAAGAAGTCCTGCCACCCAAGGAGAGCCTAGAACGGACCTGTAACGCGACACAAAAATTAAATCTTCCGAGAAAGAGAATTCTTGGTCACTCGTCATATTTGTTCTCAAGAAAAAAAATTCAATCTGCGAGAAACGAAGTCACAACGCGACGCAAAGAGAGTGAATGTGAATCCTTCAAAGTTTTCGCAATCGTTTACCTAAGCTTGTTCCACCACTGAGGTTTATACGTCTGCCCTCCCTAAGCGAGTGAATATGAACCCTTCAAAGTTCTTCACAGTTTTTGCAATAATTTACCTAAGCTTGTACCACCACCGAGGTTTCCACCTATGAGCCATCTATTCAGTGGTTTATGACCTCAACCAAATACGGGAAGGCTGCCGGACGATTTTGATTTTCACGATAACACCGAACGCGTTCTTTCAAACACATTTCACAGGTTAAACTTCACAAATGTTAATAATTAACAAATCAGCAACCCAAGCAAAGACATAGGTAAAATATATTGGCCATCCATTTGAAATAAATCACCATGTCATCACGAGATTTTCGAGAATATTCTCTCTCAGCGCGTATGTTATAAAACAGAACACTCAGCTTTATCAATAGCGTTACCAATCTTGAAAGCAATTTTTTTTAATACTGGAGTGCAACAACACCAGAGAAAATAATAAAGCATATTAAATAAGTTTTTTAACGCTTAATTGAAATAACCAACTTATCTAGGAATTATATCAATAATCCAATGCTAGAAAGTAAATTAGGTTATCTTGTAAAATCCCGTAACTCTTAGTCCCTAATGAAAAAAAAATTCCAGAGTATGAGAATTCGTAAAACGATGTAATTTCCAAAAAAAAATAATGGCAGGAGAACATTATGCTTGTCCTTCCCAGAAAGAGAAGAACCTAAGCGGTTATTTACGATCAACAGAGCTGAATGTATGGTTTGAGTTGACTCAAGTTATCACGATTTCGTGAAAATACCTTATCTCGACACCTTAATAGAGACCATAGAGGAAAGAAAACCGCGAAGATGGCCATGGGGGTAATCTGGATGTCAGGACAGAAAAAAACGAAGATTTTGGGAATTTTCAAAGGTTGGTTTCAACTCCAATACGTTGATTTCAACTTGGTCGCCATGTAGGAGCAGTCAATGTAATATCAATCGGCTTCAACAACTCGTTTATTTCGACAGAACAAACGATTCTGATCGAAGGAAAGGCAGAATTGACCCACAGAACTCAATGCTCCTATTACGTCACCCATGGACGACTAGTCTCTCGAGTCTTTTGTCGTCCACTTCAGAGGGCCGGCCTTCAGGCCTGTGAGCCCCTGTGGGAGCAAAGAAAATAAAAATGGGACATTTTCCTTGAAGAAGCGCTGACCGAAGAAAAAAAGATACCTTGACACAGTGAAGTGCCAATAGAGAATTTCCACCTTTAAACCGCAGTACTAAAAAAAGAGAACACTCAGGCGAAGTTTATTATAAATTAAAAATGTTCCCCAAAACGTAAGGAAGAAAATTTTTTTATCGAAATTAAGCTGAAATCGGTATCTTATTTTTATTCTTTCTTAGACGAGAGGAGAGCGATTTCGCGCCTTGAAGGATTACTTACAAGACTTTACGGGTCGAAAATAGAAGAAATGGAAAACACCAATCGTTCAAATTCTGAGAAATGATAGCAAATATGTTGAAGCGATTAACCTAATTCAAGAACAAACAAAATTATCAACAGAAATAAATTATTTATACATTTAATATTCTATACAACAGGTTAAGTTACCTGGAATATCTTTTTCGATACTAGACTAATCTGAAATACTGTAACTCCGAGGAAATTCGTTGAGCATTATGCGTGCAGAGTCATAAATGCCAAAACTAATAAGATACTAAATTTTAACTACTAACGGATAAACAGCGAAAATGGCATGCACATTTTATTTTAGCTACCGAGGTCGTTGTCAAGTTGTAATTGAGCAAACCAAGATGATAAAATGCCTAGTCGCATACAATTTAGCATGCATGCACACTTTATCGACAAATAATAGAGCATAGTAAGGACGAGTGAGTCGTAATTCGACAGGCAAGTTGAAAGCAGCCCAAGACATGAAATGGCTGCTCTGCCAGAGGCGGAACGGGTACCTCACACCGTGGGGGGGGGGCATATATCGTAATCCCAGGTGCCCTTTCTTGCCCGCCGAAAGTGAAGAGAACAAATTCGACGCATAAGATGGCCGTGCCAACATTAAATGTTTACTCATTGGAACATGTTTAATTTGATTTCATCGGTGCAATCATGAGAAGATCTGAGCTGAAGGGAAGATCTGGGGACTTTTGAGATGTGGATGTGGAGAAAGAAGGAAAAGTTAAAACGAATAGAAAGGTAAAACTAAGGAATAATGTGCCATACATGATAAGGGAGGGAATTGGGTTGTTGGAAGGAATCCAAATGAGGCAGGAAACATACTATAGATGGAAAATGTTCTGATTGGCGAAAGAATGTATTAGGTGAGAGAACGTTGTGGAGACGAGGAAGGGGCAGGAAAACGGATAGGAATGTTGGACGTGACGAAGGGAGACTAAGTATGAGGAGTTAAAGAAGGATTTACACATTAGGGTACGGTTGTTACTTATAACGACAAAGTGAGGCTCAAAAATTTAGCGGGGGTGAGTCCGTACGTTTATCCAAATCTTAAACGGTAGGACACAAAAAATTGAAAATTTTATCCAATGTAAAACACATCAATCAGACATCAATTATTTAGTAACATGATTCTTGTGGAAGCAAAAACTAGTATTTATAACTGGCATTTTGTGGTGTGCCCGGCTATAACAAAGAAGGATGGCACTTGGGTCAAACATCAATAAGGATGGCACTTCGTGGGTCACGCATCCTTAGCCAGGAAAAATTTTGGTGAATACATGCATGTGAAACCGTTTAAGGAAAATCGTAGCAAAAGATAAGAAAAAAACTTACGTGCATAAATCAAACTGCAGTAATCAACCTGAAAATGTTTCAGCAGATGAGAGAGAGGTCACCTCGTACTACGGCATGAGGCGTTACTTCTAAATCTTCACATTACCCTGCTAGACACCGTTATTTATAGGACGTGTGGCAGGAGGAGTCCCCATGCCAGGAAGGCAACGTTACAGTTAAGTGTTGCATAAATGTGTTGAAGCGATATAAATACTCCATAATGCAAATCATGAAAATAATTTTTACAACATACAATACATGCATAAGAGTATCTAACTGTAAAATACTTCTCTTCGCATGCGTTACCAGCTGCTAATAGCAAGCACAATAATAAAGAGATAAATAATGAGAACGTAAAAAAGCAACTTACTATATAACAAAAATGTTTTCCATAGCGCGGTCATTTGCAGTTATTTTGATCAGGTATCTTAAATATGTCAGCCGTACATGTTTATCTCTGTCATTTTATTTTTGTGATATCTCTTACTATAATACGATGGGGATAATAACAGACATTTAGCATAATCACAAAAGAAACCAGCTTCTAATTGATGCATGAGGTATAACTTTTTAATTTTACTTTCGCAACGTGTTTCCCAATCTAGTTCCTCTGAACTCGGCTGGGTGAATGGAGGAGAGAAAACGGAGAACAGAGCATCTGGAAATAGGCACATCAATCAAAGACTGCGCACGATTAGATCATGGTGATACTCAAATTGATTAGCGAATAGAGCTCATGATCGTCAATTCGCATTTTAGAAGAGGAGTTAAAAGAGTGCTATAAATGATTTTAAACTGAGTTACATACGCCTAGCAGAAGAATAACTTTTAATTTCGGAATTTCGACAAATGCGCCACCAACCGCCATTGAATACACTGATTGAGAGAGAAAAACGACCCAGGTTTGATCCGAGGACTGAAAAAATGAGCTGCTCAGCACCGATATACGCTAAAGAAACGTTTTACGGCAATTTGAAGTTCAACAACGCATTAAGTTAAACCTTCTGGATTTTCGCTCCATGGATTTCCGTCTCGAAAATCTCAGAGCGTCCCCCAAAGCGGACGAGAGGCACACACAGCTCGGTAATCAACGTCCCCACTCCTCACATCACACCTCACGGATCCAGAACAAACGCCCTCCTCGGTGGAAGCAAAAAGGGAAGGAGAGAGAGGATGATGGGAAGGAGGGGAAAGACTGCAACACTCTCCAATCTCACGGCTAGAAGGAAGAAGTTGAGAAGACCAGTGGGGGAGGAGTAAGCATGGGGAGACGAAGGGGGAGGAGGGGGGTAGCAGCCACGATGGTGAGATTGGAAGGCAGAAAGGAGGAGACGAAGGAACGGGAGGCGGAGAGGGAGGCAAGTAGGGGGAAAACCTCCTTTGAGAAAGAGGAGGGAGATAGGTGAGGGGGGGAGAGACTTGGGAAGCGGGATATTATAAGGGCGAGAGTGTCGGGGAGAGAGAGGGAGGTAAAGGAGACGATGGGGAGCGTGGGGAGATACTACAAACTTGTCCCGCAACTCTTGGGTGTGCAACAGGAGCGTTGTGGGCGTCGGGAGGAAAGAGGTCCACGGGAGGGTTCAGGAGAGGGGAACGGGGGGGGCTAAGAGGCGGGTTGGAATGGGGAATGGAATAGGAGGGAAAGAAGTGCACACGCACAGAGCATGGGAGGGAGAGGGAGAGAAACTTTCTTCTCCCGGCGGCCGGTGGGGTGATGCCGTGCAGGGGAGCTGCTGCAGAGATGTACAAGGGAGGTGAAGGAGACGAGGCGAGCGAGTCGTTATACCCGACATGAGTCACTTCTCGCGAGCGGAGCGTGTTCGAAAGGAGATGACGGCGATCGGATCGGGCGGAGACGGAGGGAGGACGACGAAGAGTGAGGTCGTCACAACACAAGTGTGTTCTTTAGACGCGGGGTTTGAGCTGAGGCTCAAATGCAACCTCTCCATCATCAGTGCACCGCTGACGCCCGTTTCAGCACGCATGCATGCATAACCTTCACGGGGTACCACGTCGGGGTGTGCAAATTAAAAAAAGCTATATTTTGCAACAGTAACTTTAGTGCTGTCACCTGCAAGGGTGCACACGTATGAGAGATTTTCACGGGCTCGTTCAAGCCTCGAACCCGGATCCCTCAATTTCCTCCCAAGTGCTTTGGACAGTTGAGGTACCTACCAGAATGGCTTAACTTGTTAACCCACTCAGCCGGAAAACGAGGGAATCGGGTTCGAGACCCATAAGAGGCGCGAATGATTTTAGACCAATGGAGTTCATCTCTTTCTGCTCACCTTGCAAGCGTAGAGGTATTCCACACCTAGACAGCGTACTTAATGTAGTTGTTGTTAATGTTATTTCCAGTACTAGAATTATTTAGCATCCCTGTTGGAAAATAACAAATAAGCAACACTCAACTTTGATGTTGCACGCCTGTTCTTACACACGCACAATAGTACATATACATACATAACTTTCTATGCTTGGAAAATTCAGGAAAATAATAAAACAAAATCTCTAATAGACGCTTCTAACAGGAATGGCCAACGTAACACCAATATTTAAAAATGAAGACAAGAAGGAACTGAGCAGTTACAAACCTATTTCCGTCACGTCCATTTTGTGTAAGGTTATGTATCATATAGTTGCTAGTTCAGTCGTGAGGAACGTCGATAATCAGGAGTTATTATTGAAAAATTAGCAAGGGTTCCGAAAAGGTAGATGCGAGACAAATCTTGCTATTTTTTGTTCATGATATTCTTATTTTGGGAGAGAGCAATGTTCCAGTGGACGTGATTTTCTAGATTTTAAGAAAGTCTTCGACAAAGTCCCTCTCAAAAAACTACTCGCAAAGCTAGAAGTATATGGCACAGATCAAAATATTCGGGGTTAGATTAAAACTTTTTGAATGATCGAGTACAAAGAGTTGTGATAGATGGAGTTAGCTCAAATGCAGTTGACGTTACTTCAGGTGTTCCCCGGGAAAGTGTCATCGGACCTCTTCTATTCCTAATTTACATTAACGACATTGACTACGTAGTCACTAATAAGATACGTTCATTTGCCGACGATGCAGTGGTTCACCGTGATATCAATGATCCTGAGGACACAGCAGCCTTATCAGATGACCTTAATACTATAACGCTTGTGTGACACTTGGCAATTGTAATTAAACTTAAAAAAAGTGCGTAGTCATAAATTTTTGGAAAAAGTCTACGCCGAAATGGAATGTGTTGGCTCAATTAAATACCTAAGCGTTACCCTCACTCACGGTTTCTCCGGGGTGAAAAACATTCAGGGAATATGAGGACAATATAACAAAAAATTAGGCTTTATTAGAAGCGTACTTGGTAAATGTGATTAAATGGCCAAAGACAAATGTTATATGTCGCTGGTTACGCCTCATTTAGAAATGCTGCAATTATATGGGATCTGCACGAAGTTGGATTAATTGCCGAATTGGATCGTGTGCAGCGTAGAGGAGCTAGATTTGCAAAACTTTATAATAAACTTAGCAGCGTATCCAAAACATTAGAGCAGCGTATCCAAAACATTAGAGCAGCTAGGCTGGGAATCACTCACGGAGCGAAGGCTAAATTACAGATTAAATCTCTAGCATAAATTGGAAGGACATCTCTTTAGCAGTGACGTCGAAACTGCATTATTACCCCCGTCGTACTACGGTATGAGAGATCATGCCACTAAAATTAGGGAGATTAAGTGTAGAACAGATACATTTAAGATTTCATTTTTTCTACGAAGGATAAGGGATCATAATAACATTTTCCGACCCCGATAGGGTCATGTTTGGGTAAACATTAGTCTGGTATGTATTCGCCACCTGCCACACACCCGAGCGGTGGCTTGCAGGGTATATAAATAAATAAATGTCCGCGAAACTCCGGACGACTGGTAAACCTAACCAAATTTCGGATTGTTGATTAACCAGTTCACATTGACTTCGAAATTAATTATTAATTTCTGAAATCAAATTGATTTCTTTATATAAACCAAAAACATTTTAACTTCACTGGTCTGAGAAAAACGTGACATCTAGAGATACCTACACGATGTCAACACGTCTCAGTGGACTTCAATTTTAGCAGGTGCCAACAACTGATCACCAACCCACCCCGGGATTCGTAATTCGTCAAAGCGTTGATTAAATTTGGCCGTGAATGGTGTTACGACAGCTTCCTGTGGAAGAGGGAAATGGGGTCGCTCAAGATTCTGAGATGTCTAAAATACTGCACCGCCACCCTGCCCCTTTCCCTCGGAGATTAATTCCTGGCTATTCCACAGGTGCGAGAGAAGATTAAGCAGCTTAATGCTAGCAAAACTGAGATTCTGATTTCCTTCTCCTATTTACGACTTTGTATGAACTGAAACACTATCAATTTTTCTTCACAATACAATCTCCATTGCTCACCCACGCGGGTCATGGCATGAAACGCAGTCATTAGGAATGTCGAGTTACATCGGAACCTGTACTACGAACAATCGATTGATATTGTACAAATCTGCAAGAACAAAAGGTCGTGTTAAAATTCAGGGTGTATCGATTTCACCGAGCTCCACGATCAACTTTAGGAAGCTGGCGTCGTAATTTGCCATACAAAACAATTGGAATGATACCAGGAATAACAAAGACTATAATTAATTACCTGATAATGAAAACAACATGGTTAATGTACGAAAAATGTGTGAAGTCATAGAAAAAATAAGGGGCTTTAGTACTGCACCGCATTACTAAGGACGCTACTGACATTGACAACATGATGGAGACGTCATATTTCTATTAAATTATTAGAGATAAAGTAATATAAAGTCCTTAAACCGTTTCAAAAATTCGTAAACACAATATAAACTAATCATCAACCTTTACTTTACAGGATGTGTGTTGGTTGACTAGCATGGTTACAATTGATTGCTTAATTTTTAATTAACTTAAAAAATTTTTCGGTGATACAGTACAATGCATCATGCCGACTAAAATACAACACTGACGTTTGTTAATTGTCCCCAAAGCTAAGTATGATCACTGCTGTAAGCTAATAAAATAAAAACCACGCACATATAACAACGTAAGTTTAAATTATAAACGAACTATACAGAATTAGATCTCACGGGGTTATAATTAAATTTATTTACATTATATTTACCAATTTCTAGAGTACACATCATTCTAATGGACGGTTCGAATTCACAGTGAAGAAGCGGAAACTTCCACTGAATTGAGATGTTTAATCACATTTTAACGCAATTCAATTGGAGAACAGAGCAGATTTTTACATCGGAAAAAGGAAGCCAAGAGTCAATGACAGAGACGTCCACCAAAAATTCCACTATTTCAGATCATTAAAACTTCTCCGATTTTCTGAGGAATTTCTTAAATAAAAATGTGGAATGCACTCAAGATAGTTCGTCTACGCACATTGATACTCCCAACACTATCGCCTCTTGAAATTTCTTAACAAAATTCTCGGTCCGTCGTACAATATAATAAGCATAACGTATAGCGATGAGTATTACGCCAGAAACTAACGTCAAGTTCTTCCGCAATCCTCTGCCCTTCCATTCGCAACTTTCTCTGAGCTGATGGTTATCGGGGAACGTCCTATCTCCTTTCATTCAAAAATTTAAGGGCCCATTAAAACTCTCAACACAACGTCAGTTATGCAACGAGACGACCTCAATACGATAACAGGGCCACGGTACAACTCCTACGAGAAGACGACTGGAGATATCACTCCGCATTTTCTGTTCATAGGAAAAAAATAATTTCAGGTGCCTCTTTTCGTACTTCTATTATAATGTGTGTTTTTTTTGTATCGAAAATATTTCTTTGGTAATGCCAGTGGAACAATAAGTTACCAATTAAATATATCAGTCGCTTATCGTTCGGCTTAATGACTTGAACGAACCTCCACGAGAAAGATGGAAGGGTTGTGCTCGTGAAGAAGTGTGCCTAAACATCAGGTTCTCCTTGTGAAGAGAAATGATACGCACACGTCGGCCTTTTCTTTTCAACCGAAAAATTCCAGATTACTTCGGGTTGGATATGCTAGGGAAAAAACTCTTACTGCACGTTGAGTTTGAGAAGGCAACAAGAGCTGAATATCCTTTGGTTAACGCGCTGTCACCAACACACAAGTATCGATTCCTCCGTAAATTGGAACTTTAGGGAAATCGTAACGGCAGTAGGCGACCACCTCTTCAAACAGTTCCGAGTACTAGGCTGGCCGATGCGTTCTGTTTACGCCAGACTGATCACACACCACCCGGGATAACTCCTTGAGTATAAAACCAATTGTGTCACAATCACAACACGTTGAGGTTCCGAAAACACCCGATTCCACAAACGGACACCCATTACTCTTCCGCGTGATCAGAAGAAAATATGGTTTGAACTCTTGAGTTGTCAAGAAGCCACCATAATTTTGGCTTATGCGTGAAAAAAGTACCGCAGTAAGCAAAATTTCTTTGCAAATTTCTGGAAGACATGAGTTTCGCGTATGCTTTTGGAGAACCGGTGCGCTACCACCGCTCTTCATAACCAAGAGCTTCAGAACTCTACACATAGGCTAATGTACATGTGCTTATATTTTCACGAGCATCTGAACGGGTGTACGTTTCACGGCTGTATTTTTCAGCTAAGCCGCGTTAATATTAATCTATACGCATTGTGAAATTACCTTAGCGATATATTTTAATGACCAAATGAACTTTGGTGTTTATAGAAAACTGGGTAGCACACTTTTTAAAAATAACTTTCGGTGTTCCGAGCATGAAACCCGGATCTTCAAAATCCCAAAGGAAACGCTGAGATTCGATGGAAAAACAAGGCGTAATGCAAACCCAAAACAGACTAATGGAGGCATTTTTATCGGTGAGCACGTCTTAACCCTTCCCGTCCTCATTTCCCCGGGGCTTCCGCAAGCTCTGCCTTCATTCTTCCGGGAAACAAAAGCCTTTAAAGCTTCCTACATGAAACTAATTTGAGCCATAACATGAGACGCACATTTTGAAAACACAAAGCCGTTTGGATCCAACTTGATAGACTGATGATTTTTCACAAAATATTTGCACTAAGGTTTCAACTTCTGTCACTGGAAGCACAAAATCACGAGATGTCTTCAAGGGAATTTATTGTCTAGGTAAACCGAAAAAATGTGTTAATAATTCGATTACTGACTTCTTACAATTCCTATCTGCAACACTTGTTCCCCAACCCTAATAAAAAACTCCTTACTTAGTAACCGAGTACCAAGCCTGCGCACCTACTTGGAAAGGGAAAAAAAGACAAAACGGCAGTCACACTGATCATTTTCTCGCCCATGATGGAAAAAAACTTGCGTTATCAGGTCAAACGAAAGAGATGACACACGTTGACTTGAGTCTACTGAGGGGCAGAGGAACTATTACGACGATAATACACTCCGATTGGAAATTTTCACCCTGCTGTAGCTTAATGAACACCTGAATAATACGTTAATTAATACTTCCCATGTTTCAACGGGTTTTTAGAAAGATAAATCGACATTTATATTTCAACTAACTCCGCAGCCTTTACGCTGGTCTCGAAAAAAAGGTGCTAAACCCACGCGTTAAAAACTGAACACCTTTTTCCTCTATCTCCGAATGCGAGAAAATTGGTCAATTAAGTCACCACAGAGTGGCAGTGAACGCTTAGTTGATTAAAAAAACAAGGGCCGGGGATCACAAAACATATTTTGTTACCTTCACATGAAATGTTTGTCCAACATTTTATGGCACACATGAATGATTCAAGTTGTAAGATGAATTTTATATATTAAATGATGGTTGCACGGCAGATTTACGGCAGTTAAAAATCTGAATAACGGTTTCTCCCACTCTGAACGATGGTTTCTTCTCACACATTTTTTACATCACTTGAAATTTAGAACAACCCTTCAATATACGTACTTTCCTGTCTTATTTATGAAAAACATTCATCTTTTCTCTGTCAATTACAGTTTCCATACACTTGTTCAAAGACACTTGCTCCAGAAATGGCATTCATAACAGACAACATTGATATAGTTAATGTCTGGAAGGTCCTTACCACTCCTTAGCCATATCACATAAAAAGATTCAAATTCCTGTACGCCCAAATTTCAAGACCAAGTTAAAATTTTTACCACTGGAAAAATTCTACTTTAATGCAGGTGAGTTTAAATCAGACGGCTTTTAACAATCTTTTATATTTTTCCATTACATCTATTTTATTTACATTATGTAAAATTTTCATGAAACTAATTTGCCACAACTCGAGAATGAGCATCCAAATTTGATAAATGAAATAATAATCACTATTAATACTAGAAATTAAAAGTTAACACTGGTGGAGGAGGAAAGAGCAGACTTTGGATATCTCCGAGAAAAACGCCCCTATCAAAATTCGCAAATGAGAACCTCAGGGAATCTAGAAATTGAAACAAAAACAAGCTTCGCACTCACCGATTGGATCCATTGAGGATGATTATCGTTCGTATTTATGCGTAGGAAAACGCTGACCGAGCAAAATAAATATGTAATATTAAAAAAACATTATTCCCATAATTCTTCCCTTAAAAAGAATATTATTTCAGCGTGGGAAATGTCCATTGAAGACTCAGACGTTAATCGCGACGTAAAGATTGATGATATACTAAATTAAGTTGACATATATTTGTAGAGCATCTTTGATATGAGATAACATCTCGCAGGGTTTAAATCGGAGCCAAAGCCTCAATATAAAAACAACTTGGTTCACCGCACGCTTCTATGGCGATTAATTTTGATCGCCACCACAAAATTGTCAAACAAGAAAAGAATTAGGGCGAGACAGCAATAAAACTGCATCGGATATTGCGAAAATGCGGGATGGTGAAATAAGAAAACTCGTTTGAATTATTCGATCAGTGTTGCAACCTTGACACGTAATCAGGAATACGGCATATTTTAAACAGAATGCCAACAAACAAAGACAACGAGAACATTCCACTGATATTTTAATGTTCGCGCGTCTCATTATCGGTGATTTTTTAAAGGTAAGTCGTGGTTCCAAAAACCCCCGTGGATCTTGTTTACTGAGACCATTACTTCCGCTTGATATGTTACGATGTCAAACTCCAGGATATGACTACTGCCGATTACGACAGTATTTCTCCGACATTAGTTTTAAATATTCAGATGCTGATGAAAGCAAAACTAATAACTCATCGCTGGGTCAACTAAAAACTCGATACAACTCCACAGGAGAAACTTGCAGAAATCCCAACCCCATCGAGAGAGAAGCTCGTAGGACGCGAGGGCAATGAACTCAATTCCCTTGTAATAGTTAGCAGAAGGCGACGATCGCAAGCTAGCGCAAAATAATTCCCTTTACGAACGATACGCAGAAAATATTCGTAGGAGATAAACGATCTCTGCGAATAATGAATGAAACTAGAAACATCGCACAGCATGATTCTAGAGAGGTAACAGCAAAGGAAAAGTACCCACGGTTAAGCATGATGCCAAATGCAATGTATCAAAAGTTCTGCACAGGCTATCGTTAAAGAAAAGACGAGAAGAAATACGATCAGAGATACTTTCGCGAGAGACAACGGCCGCAATGCCACGTAGGTTTTCACTTTTTTCCTCTCCACTAATGACGCATTCGCAAAGTGCGTCCTAAATAGATGGTAAAGCAAACAGGTGAAGCCGTGGAACAGCGACTAAAAACTGCGCATACCAACGAAGTCGCGCCTTCTAAAAGCACGCATAACTCCAGCGCTGCTTCGAATAAGCGGACTGAGACCAGCTGTAACACGCACTCTCAGACAGCGGGACCGCGGTGCCGTTTTTCTGCAATGAATATTTTGAAAACAGGTTTCCTTTCGCCATGGGCAAAGTAGGCAGTTCTTGCAGGTCAATAGGATAACTGTATCAAAAGTGCAGGTATTTTTGGAAATATTTTATTCCTCGAGCGTCAATCATACCAACAAGGAAATTCTCATTATTCCACCGACCACTTTACCAACATAAGGTTCATCCGAAAAAAAGAACACGACGGAAAGGTCAACGTGAACTATATATTACAACTGACGAATACGAGCGGTATGAAGTGGGTATGAACTTGAACGATTATCACGAGTGTCACATAATGCATTTGGAAAAAACGAGAAGTTTCCTTTGTGCTTACCCCAAGTAGCTACCACAATGCCCATGGTCCTTCCTGTTAGCCCCAACGGCTCTCACACCGGAAGGGCGGAGCAGATGACAGAAGAGGAGTGGTCTCAGAAGAGCACTTCTAAGTATGCCGCAGAAAGTAAAGGGAAATCATTACTTGCGATCATTATTGGTCGATCAATCCGTTAACACATGGACCTTAAGTCTGGGTTGTATACAAATAACCTAGGACCAAAGCAGGTGCGCGAAGTTACCAGCATGCAGGAGGTCAGTCCGCGAAAAGACGCAGGGGAGTTTACGCAACAGGATGAAGAAAAGAAACCTCAGCTATCGTAAACTTACAAGTTTTCACGATTTTCTGATGTCAATCTTTAATCGCAATGATAGTTATATCAATAAAAGTTTGTACATGCCGTAAGTACTCAACGTTCCAATTCACACAAGATTGGGGCCACGGTGGAAAAGGTGCTGAAGAAATTACCAAGTCTTATTCGGGGGCCAAACGAATCTGCAAGAAGTGGAATACCCTGCAGCTTCTATTAAAATTGTATTTGTTCGTTCCATAGCGCCGAAATAAACCATCCAACAGCGTCGATGGAACTTAATATCCACATCTTGCTTGATGTGACTCCAAAAATCTACGGACAGTGCATTGAAAGTGACATACAAGATTTACATTCCCCTACGGAAAACAAACTAATACATGTAAATAACAGTTATCTAAACAAAAAAGAACGAGAACACCGTCATTTTAGCGAGAGTGCTAGGAGGAGAAGGAATCAATATCCTCACAGATACTCCTACCTTGGGTCCGGAAGAATGATTTTCTTGCTGGCTCTGGCTGCTGGAGTGCATTTGCTCTTTTCCATAGCCATTAAATAGCTCACGTCCGCGAGCACTGCTTCTAGATCCGCCATTTTGCGTACTTTTCTGTTATCCTATTCCAAGACACACGGACACCACTGAGATATTATAGCATAATTTTAGAAAAACATGGAAGGACACTCATTCACACTTGAACTTTCTCAAATGATGTAGTATATCACTATGTGCTGCACGAATTAATACGACAGTAAAGTGCTTCATTCACTCGGAATAAAACACACTAGGCAATATCAACACCATGACCAAACGTACAACCTTCCACTACAAACACCGCTCACTGACTGACAAACAAGGCTCGCTTCTTCCTTTGGCGCTGATTGGTCCTCGTCGGCCGTAGCAGAAAACTACAGGTAGAAGTCGCTAGTTCCCTACTGAGGTGTATTTACCCAGCGCAATCAAGATTTGACTAATATAATGAGGATTAATTAGCCACATACTCATAAAGGACCTAAATACTACTCAATTATTTAAAGCTCAAAACATGTCAATCTATTAAAACAGTAATTCAATTCACGACTAACAAGAAACATTCACTGAGGTAAAATAAACGATGGGAGGATCGAATATGCAATTTTCATTTTCTCATGGTTCTAACTGTTGTAGAGAACCTGATATTTATTTTATCAAAATCCTTGATTCCTTATACATTCAATAACATACGGACAAGAAGTGAGTAACGTTTCTCAAAAATGCCGTAAGCTTACCACTAGGTGGCAGAAATTAGCTTTTGAAAACATGGCAGACGAAAACAAAGATGATGTCGAAGAGAAAAACAAGCCAGTCGTTGCTAAAACTGCTTACGATCTACAAAGATTAAAGTTAGAAAAACTAATGAAAAATCCTGTAAGTATTTTTGCTTTAATATTATACCATTTCTTATTATAATTTGTTCAAATTGTAGAATATATCGAAATGAAACTTTCCCAATATGAATTTCCTATTTCAGGATAAAATAGTGCCCATTCCTGAAAGACCCAAAAGTAAAAGTTTACCACCAGTACCTGATTTTGTAAGAAATGTAATGGGTTCAAGTGCAGGAGCTGGCAGTGGAGAATTCCATGTCTACAGACATTTACGTAGAAAAGAGTACGCCAGACAGAAGTTCATTCAAGAAAAAGGCGTAAAGGTGTGATATTTATAAGGGTATCGCTTAGAAATGATTATTAACACATCGAATATAGGTTATCTCTACATTTTGGGTTACTATGCACTTGAAAGTAACTTTTCCATAGTCTTTTAGTGTGAATAGGCATCATCATTTGTATTTCAATCCAATTGTTTTTTATGTAGCCCTCAGTTCTCTATTCAGTGTTAATTTTCTCAGCATTTAATAACTTTTCTTAAATGTTGCTATCTTAATTTGCTATATGTACTTGTTTCTTGGTCTTCCAAGAGAGAGCCTCCCTTCAGTTTCCCATTCTACTATGGTTCTAGCTAATCTATTGTGCCAAAAGGTGTGTTCAATGTTATCTTTCTTGAATCATGTTAATTTCATTTTATTATAGTCATTTCATCTTCTTAATCCCACGTTGATTCTGTAGTGAACTCAAAATTAACTGTAGTTCCCAGGCTGACTGAATTTGGACCATTTTTCATATCTATTTCACTACCAGATTTTCTTCCTATCCCCAGCCTTTTCCATTATTATTTTTACTAACCCTTCATTGCATTGATAATTATGGACCACAATGTGTTACTCCCATCAGCCTGTTCCAATTCTGCATTAACTGTCCTTACTTTTGCGGTGTTTTCCGCATTGGTCACTAAACTCTGAGAAGTGGTTTTGTGAAATTCTCTTCAAGACGTTATAATGTCACATGTTCTGAATTCCTTTCCATCGTTGATCTCATTAGCCCTAGTGATGTTCCAATCCATTCTTAAGTCAAAAGTGATCATCACAGCAATAATTAAACGAGTGCAAAATCAAAATATAGAATTTCAATTCTCAAGTTTATAGTTTTGTTCTTTTTCAGAATGATCATTGGTAGGTTGAAGTTCTTTTCAAATGCAAATCTCTAAATTAACGCATAAAAAGAGCCATTGTTTATCATTCCTCTTTAAAGTTTTCTGAAACTGTCGAATAATTGTTATTTTTCTGTGTCATTCCCTGGTAGTCCTGGGTCTAAGCTATCCTCATCTACGAGGGTGGGCTAAAAACTAATGCACACATGCTTGTATACCACAAACAAAATTACCTTCAGAAGCACTCCTGGTGGCATGTGGAAGTATCATTCCCCCTCAAAACGCATGCGCAGGTTTGAGGTCGTTACATTCATCCAGTGAAGTGTGAGAAGCGTAGGTATGGAGACGTGTCCTAGTGCTGTGTCAACGCGAGTTAAACAGCGTGCTGTTATCGAATTTTTAACTGCTGAAAAAGTGACTCCTACTGAGATTCATCGTCGTTTAAAGGCCGTATATGGTGACGATGCTGTTGATATGTCTACTGTAAATCGATGGGCAGTAAAATTTCTCGTATATTCAAGCCTAATAACTTTACATTGAAGGGTTTTCCTTGAATGTTTACCACCTAAATCAAGTTTAGCTCCCTTGTTAAAATTTCTCGTAACTAATATAGTTGTTGTCATTTATTAGTTTTTACTTAATGAAAGTCATAGTCCTCTTGCATAACACATTTACTTTTCGCTGTCTTTGAAATCTCTTTATAATATCACCTTATGATTTCTATAGTATCGCATTTAATTTCAAATTATATTTCTTAAATCAGCACATCATAATAATTACATTTTCACATAAAGTATGTAAGTTTTTTGTTAACAAGTACTATGCTAATGAATATCAATGTGTTAATGGTATATTTTCTATTTTAGGAATCATTAGAAGACGTATATCATCGGAAAGTAGAAGAAAACAAACAGGCTGCAGAGGAACGAACAGCAAAGAAAAGAGCCAAGAGACAGAAGAAAAAGCAGAAACTTAAGAAAGCCAAGAAAACAAATGAAGTCAATTTCGAGCACCAAGAAGGGAAGAGTTCTAGTGAGAATGAATCAAAAGGCAGTGGAACAGAAAGCCCTCATGAAGATGACTGAAGCCAATCCGTGCAATGCAGAGATATTGAAAGCTAATATATTTGCTAAAACTTACACATTTTGACAGGTTTTACTGTTTGAGCCACATGTTGCTATGGAATTTAAAAAGATATGGGTCAGTTCCAAATTGCACTTGTTGAATGACTGGTGTCCTATTTTCGCCATGTTATCTGAATTCTAAAAGGTGTTTACAGTGATAACATGGGGTGATTACAAACTTAATGTTTACAATAACCTTTTTTGTTTGTTTGAAGTATTTATTCTTTGGTGAATCAATTTAATGAGACTACTCATTCTCTGATGATATAATTTTGTGTATGGACAAGTGGCGTTTTCTTTCAAATTACCCTATTTATTTTTTTACTGTCGCCGGTGTAACTTTATGGAATAAACACAACGTTATTGGATGAAATTATTGACATGGTAATTCCACACACTTCTTTGTTATTCCACATTGTGGAATTCCAAAGTCAATAATTTCTTCCAATACCTGATTTATGACCAATCTGGTTTTCATTTTTCAAAGAGGGATTTATATGAGTGCCATAGAATAAATGAGGGCCAAACTGTGTATTAATTTTATGTTCCCTTAAAATTTGTTTGATTAACTTGAAATAAATTTTTATGGTGGATTTTATCATTTTAACTATACAATGATTTTTTTCTTACCTTGGAGTCATCGGAGACCTCTTCAGCTGGGCTCAAATTTGGTGGTTGTTGGTTCTCAGATAAGTTCCTCATGGTATAACCTCCAATAATTTGTAAAGCTATTAAATAGGCTGTGTTGAGTGTACAGTTCTGAACAAAAATGATGAATTATCTTCAGGTTGTGGAATAAATGGATCTGGCCTCTATAACCCGCGTACAAACTGGGATAAAAAGAGGTCCAAAATCTCCCATTTGGTTTTAGGACATCTGTAGAAGAAGAAGGGATTATGAAAGTTTCCTGCTAAAAGGTGTTAGCATTTTAAAATCTCAAAGGACTGGTATGCTACAGTTTTGTCCATAAAAGAGATCACTCCCTCTCCTAAAATATTTTACGTCATGATGAGTATAATTATACTATTACAAAAAATGATCAAGTCCAAATTCAGTCCGTTCAAAATTGGCCAGTACAAGACATTTTGTATGCATCAATGCCTACAGACCAAATGCTAATTGGTTTGAGTAGTAGCATTTAGGGGAGGCAATCGACAGCGGAGGTCATTTGCACCAGAAGGGATAGGTAGGTATAATGGTAGGGTATTCAGGGAATAAAGGAAAAGTAGAAAGAATCCTGGCATTAGTCTACTCTTAATGAAAGGTACCAAGGGGTTCACAGTTTAACATCCTAAATGACAGGCAGTATACTCACCTACTATAGGAAGTGCTTTCCACATAGCAGCCCAAAGTAGGGATTAGGATAACATTGAAAAATTCAGTTATCACTAGGTTTCAAATCCAGGCCCTGAGGGTGGGAAGCTAATACCTTAGCCACCACACCATCCCAATCCCCCTAACTGGCTCGAGATTTGAAAAAAGTAACAACCTACAATCGACATTGTTAACAATTGAATAGTTCTTTTGTTACTTAATGTCTGTTCATATACTCCTGAAACATAAGGTCACCATTGTGGTTTACTGACTAAACTACTGAGAAAAGCTCTAAGTACACTCATATTAATGAGCCTAACAGATAAATGTACTGGGTCTAGTGCAGTATATATGTGTTTACTACTCATGTGGTCAATTAAATATTGTACTGGTTTAAAGAACTGATTGAGCTGTTTCCTCAATACTAAAAGCCTTGACACTGACTTTTAATAATCAAACCGCTTTACTTTTCCACATAAACTTTTTAAATTTTACTACCCAGGTTTCGTTATAACATAACATCATCAGTAAAGTGGTTTGATTATTAAAAGTCAGTATGAAGATTTTCCACCAAGTTACGCCAGAAACTGTTTTTTCTTTTTACTAAAAGCCTTCTTTGTGGTAAAAATGGAAATATTTTTTACAAGCCTAATGGGTTATGGTAACACAAATATTATCCATTTACTCAATCTATAAGGGTAAAATGAAATATGAAGATAAGCTAACAGTTTCAGGCTTAACTTTGTGGAATTCCTTCATGATAAGGGTAAAAAATAAGGAAAATATTACACTTCCACACACTTTTAATACAATACGACCATGTTTTCGATGCCGCGCATCATTATCAGGTGCAAGATGGTGCAGCTGCCTAGTGATGATGCACAGCATCAAAACCATGCTCGTATTGTATTAAAAGTGTGTGGAAGTGTAAAGTTTTCTTTATTTTGTATCCTCATCATGAAGATAAGCAGCAACTAAAACAGTCATTTCAATTATATGAATTCATTGGTATGAGATCCTTTCAACTAGTGGTATAAATGGTATGATAAACCAAATTCTTATGTTTTACACCAATGCAAAGTGAAAATTCCATAATTGGGCCAGGGATTTTTTGTGCTATATGTTCTCTGTAGAATTGATATTTGCAAAGTTTTGAAGTAAATTGGATTAGTAAGGCATATGATGTATACAGATGGTTCAAAAGCTAATTATTAAGGCCGTGTACTATTTAAGATATCTATGGATGGACAGACTAATCTACACGAAAATTTTTAATCCTCTATTAGACGTTACAGTTTGATATTTTTCCATTTTGTCAATTTTACTTTTTCCAGCAGAAGGTATCATTTGGAAAATTGTTGGTAAGTTAGAGAGTTGGATATGATAAAAATATACTTGTTAGTCAGTTCAAAGACTTCAAAATTTCATTTCATATGGAGAAATGGAAACTTCTCTACTCACACAAATAACTCTGTTGAACTAGGTAAAAATTTTAAATTAATTACATCATTCTTGATTGAAGAGTAAAGTTTTCATTTTAACATCTGGAGGTGGTTACTTGAGCATGTTATGAAGTATGATGAAAAAGATTACAATGAGAAGTTGATCGCGCATTTTAGGTATAACTCCTGATGTTGTGCTTTTCCCTGCTATGTAAAAGTGGGACTGAAACAATATTTTTAAGGACCGGGATTGGAATTTAATATCATGAAAACTACTCAAATATGAAAATGAATAGCACAAAATAGGGGTTAATATGAAATGGAAGCACAGTCTGCAATACTGCTATAGCTTCCAAGGTATAGTTATTCACCTTAAAAAATATAAATGCATAATGTTTTGTGACCTTACTTAAACTGTTGAATACACATGGTGAATAATTATTAATCAGTGATCATAAATTACTCTCTTAATATTATAAATATGAAATTTTGAAAGCACAAAATGAAATGCATTCCTAATTAGCAACTCAAAATGGCATAGAAATTTTGTCATGACATTTTTTGTTTCAAAAGTGGTATGTCACATTATCCACATGTGGAAAGAGGAAGAAGTAGGCAATTACATTTTAAACATCTACTCTGAAAAGCATCAATCTAAATAATTTTCTTAAGGAATCATTTACTTCTCGTGGGCACCAGTTTTATGCTTAACATTACCGAGGATGAATATGACAGCAAAATGGACTCAGTAGATCACATTTGAATAATGAGTCATCCTGCTAAGTTGTATCTCATTTGATTTAACAAACAAGAAGAGAGTCATCCCATCTTTTAAATCATTAGTTAATACTAATCTCTTTCCTGTCTTATTCACACTTTCTTCCAGATCCTCCCCTTTCTTTACCAAATCACCTATTTCATTTCTTATTTCACCAAGTTACTCCACAAATGTGTCAAAATTGTGAATGGAGCAAAATTTCTTTCATGGAAAATTCTGTTTTGATAATTAAAGACAGGCATGCACTCCCAATTTCTTAGCCATAGTAAAAGGATAGGCATTGAGACATTAGAGAGAACAAGGCTGATTTTGAGAATGGGAATTCTTTCCTTCTTCACTCTCAATGCTAGAAGGGTCAACAATTTTCCAGTTTTACTTAAAACACTGAATAATCGAAAGCACCAATTAGAGTTTTCGTCTAATTTGAACCAGGCTTTATGCTTTCATTTCTATATCATGCCTACAATATAATAAATTATAAAATATTATCAAATTATATTTTTTAACACAGGTCATTGCACTATATCATTCACACGTGACAATATCAGAGACTCATTCAAAGAAATGACCTTGCATTACGCAAAACACTATTTTTATGAAGATTGTCTTAAGACACAATTTCAATGAATTCAAAAGGTCTCATAAAGAAATAGGTATATACCTATGGTCCTACTAAAAATGATCAAAGTTACCTTTGTATCAGACAATCCTGAGAGACCTTTCATTTTTAAAACAATACATATTTTCAGAATAAATCTGAATTTCCCCAGTTAGGTAAACTGGAGGGAGGAAGGATATTTCTAAAATTATTGACAAATGTAAAAATATTTGTCTTCACAGGATAAGATTGAATGAATTTGCAATACACCTTAATGAGCCAAATTATTAATGTGGAACTTTTACCGACTAACATAAAATAGAGTTTACCTGATTATTTCCACTAAATTACATAGGTAGGATGAGGATTAAAGATGAAATGTGTATATTTTAAAGAATAGATTATCTGTAATTAAAATCTAAAGGGTAAACAATTGGTAAATTCCAGTATTTATTTCATCTAATTAATTCAAAAGGTTTGGTGGGCACCCTAAATGACAAAACTTTAAAAGTATATTAAATAAAAATAACAATTTAGCAATAGTTCCATTTTTTGCTACAATCGGTGAAATAAAATCTGATTTTGAAAACTGTTTAAAAAATCACCTGAAAATTTGTTATACCATTAAATACGATTTGATATGTAATCACATAACTTTTATGGCTCATAACCTGGCTTTCAATGTTTTAAATGATGTGAATAACTCAAAATTCAAGAAAATATAACTTTTGCTTAAGATAAATGATCTGAGATTAAGGTTTTCACCCGCACATATTTGCTTGAATGCCTAATTCCTATGTTATATAACATTTACTATGATTTCATATTAATAAGTGGGAATATGAATCCTAACCCAATCTAGTTATTTTGATAAAACTTGCAAGTACAAATAAAAAATTTGTTTAGCGGTCAATCGATGGATTGCAATTATTATTTGCACGTAACATCAATGAATTTGATAATTACAACATGGCCCATGGTTACAAATCCTATAATTCCAAAAATATTCCTAGAGATTATTACCTGCTAAACGTATCCATTTTTTCGTATCAACACGTTCCTTTTAAAAATATTGCAAGAACTTTGTTCTAGATAGACGTGATGCATTCTAAGTTACATAAATTCGAATATCTACAGGCAATATAACCGCATTGAATACCATGCATTTATTCCATCGCACCCAAAGAAGATTGCGGAACTTGATACTTGGAGCCGTTCCTCATCCAGCCTACCATTCCATCTGTAATGAATAGGAAAAGAACAAAGGTTTGTTGGATGCAGCGCTGTGATACACTACATCAATTGACTAGAATTGGACAAGAAGTAATTTGAAAGCGCAATCTCACGTTTATGATGATGGAACTGGGAAAAAACATCAGAATATTCATGAATAAGACCTTACTGTTCATTTATGGAAGGAAAATATGTGCAGTTAACGAAATACTTTTCAAACTGCCAAACATTCATTTTGGTGAGCGTTTTATCCGTTGGCGCGAATCAAAACAAAACACTGACGTTGCACCCTGGTAACCAATAAACAAAACTGAAAATTCAAAACTTAAAGTTATGAAAAGTAATGAAAATAACAATAAAAGTACTTAAAACCTTTTTTATAATCCTATGTTTGAGTAACTCTTAACAAGTAGCCCCTTCGGGCGTGGATACACAAATTTTCGAGCGGCTGATTTAAATGTATGGTTTACTGGTTGGTTTAAATGTTTCTAAATGTATGGTTTACTTTTTACTTCTACGTTTATCCATTACAATCATTTAGTATGCTCTCATGTCTAGAACACCAGCATGGGAATCACCAGCAGACTAATTTACACATATTAGATAAAGCTAGTGTGCCTAACAGTAAATTCTATAAGAATAACCGTTTAGCCTACGCTAAAATATTACCCTACTTTGAATCCTGCATCGTAGGAAACTATTATACATGTTCCACCATTGAATAATCGCCTATGTTCTCAATAAACAAAAATATGTTTACCTTGACGCTTTGGTGGGCTGTTATTAACCTAGTGCCATTATAACACATCTGCCAATAACCACATTAATTCTAAATTGAATCAATTACCAGTCGTTATATCCAATAATACTGATTTATATGTTACAATATAATTTTACGGATTATTTTGCCTATTTAATGGTGGACACAACTTGTGGGAAATATCCTGCTTTGAATCCCAGGGTAGATTACTTCAGCTTCATTACTTGCTACTTCCTTCACTGCTATATGACATCTCCACTTTCTCATGCCTACATATTTTATGATGGCTGAACGTCTTGGATCGATAATTCGAAGGTTGAGGCAAGAGTGTGAGGGAACATAGGTTAGAGAAGGCTTTTGAGGAGCAAGCATGGAGAAGAATAAAGAAAGTAATTTGGACAGAGAGGAGGTATGAAGAAATGGATTAAGCAAATACAGGTGTTCAGATGTTAAATGCAAAACTAGAAAGGTGAATGTTATTCGATAGAGGAAGGAATAGGCTTTCCATACTGCATAAAGGTAGATTGAACTGATGATGCAAATAATGTATGATAAAGAAGTGGAAGTTCATGCAAAACATAAAACAACATTTGTAAGGGAACATCCAAAACCTATCTTAAATAGATTACATTTGATGAAGATGATAATGCATTATGGTCCTACTCTCATACCAATCTCTTTCATTTTTTATCAATCCTCCTCATGAAATTATTTTTTGAGCCCACTGCATCAATTTCTTCTTTTCCATATTGCCTTTTAGTATCACATTTATGAGGTCTGAAAAGCAGAACAATTTTATCAATAATATCGATTTGGTCTCCTCCAAAGCAATCCATCTCCTTGGGGTTCCATGCACTGATGCAACCTATCCAACCCCTCAAAGTAGGTTTTGAACTAGTTTTTAAAACCTGCACACAGAGTAGTTGCCATATTTCTCTTAATGCCATTAAGTTCTTTCCCTTTCTGAGTTTCCTTTGCGTGGGAATTAAAGAATTTCGTTCAAGATTAGGTGAATATATCAATATTTAAAGAAAAACCAATGAGAATGAATGACAGTGAGGGTTGGAAATACAAATATATGAAAAAACAATTGAGTAAGTTGAAAAGTACAGATATTTGGAATGTATGATAACTGAAAACTTGTAGAAAGATGTAAAAATCAGAAAGAGAATAGCCATTGCAAAGGAAGTATACTATCAACTGAAAATGTTGCTATGCAGTAGTCTTGAACAGGAGCTGAGGAAGAAAATATTGAAGTGCTATGTGCAGAGTGAATATATATATATATATATATATATATATATATATATATATATATATATATATATATATATATATATATATATATATATATATAAGTATGTATATGTATATATATATATATATATATGTATATGTATATGTATATATATATATATATATATATATATATATATATATATATATATATATATATATATATATATATATATATATATATATATATATATATATATATATATATATATAAATTCACTGATAGTCATAACAAACACAGAAACCAAAACACACAAAAGAGGGACTCACTGGTTCTCGAATTTTCGGTGGTCCAACCACCTTTCTCAAGAGGAATTAGGAACAGAACTGAGCTCAGTTCAGCTCCTAATTCCTCTTGAGAAAGGTGGTTGGACCACCGAAAATTCGAGAACCAGTGAGTCCCTCTTTTGTGTGTTTTGGTTTCTGTGTTTGTTATGACTATCAGTGAATTTACATTACACGTTTGTGGGTTTTCCAAAAAAGTGTATATATATATATATATATATATATATATATATATATATATATATATATATATATATATATATATGAAATTTTGAAAGCACAAAATGCAAAGCATTCCTAATTAGCAACTCAAAATGGCAGAGAAATATTGCCATGACATTTTTTGTTTCAAAAGTGGTATGTCACACTATCCACATGGGGAAAGAGGAAGAGGTAGGCAATTACATTTTAAACATCTACTCTGAAAAGCATCAGTCTCAATAATTTTCTTAAGGAATCATTTACTTCTTGTGGGCACCAGTTTTATGCTTAACGTTACTGGGGATGAATATGACTGCAAAATGGCCTTGGCACATCACATCTGAATAATCAGTCATCTTGCTAAGTTGTATCTTATTTGATTTAACAAACAAGAAGAGAGTCATCCCATCTTTTAAATCATTAGTTAATACTAATCTCTTTCCTGTCTTATTCACACTTTCTTCCAGATCCTCCCCTTTCTTTACCAAATCAACTATATTATCCCTTATTTCACCAAACTACTCCACAAATGCATCAACATTGTGGATGAAGCAGAATCTGCAAAATTTCCTAAATGGAAAATTCTGTTTTGATAATTAAAGACAGGCATGCTCTGCCAATTTCTTAGCCATAGTAGAAGGGTAGGCATGGGGACATGAGAGAGAAAGAGCATGATTTTGCATATGGGAACTCTCTCCTTCTTAACTCTCAATGCTAGGAGTGTCAACAATTTTCCAGTTTTACTTATAACACTGAATAATCAAAAGCACCAATTAGAATTTTCATCTAATTTGAATCTGTCATTACAATTTCATTTCTATATCATACCTCCAATATATTAAATTATAAACTATTACAACTTATTCCATTTTTAACACATTCCGTTGTACTACATCATTCACCCGTGTTTATCAGAGACTCATTCAAAGAAGTGACCTCCAGCATTTCCAGCGTTACACAAAATACTATTTTTGTGATGAATGTCTTAAGACACAATTTCAATGAATTCTCATAAGGTCTTATGAAGAAATAGAAGTGTACCTGTGGTCCTACTGAAAATGATCAAAGGTACCTTTGTATCAGACAATCCTGAGAGACCTTTCATTTTTAAAACAATACATATTTTCAGAATAAATCTGAATTTCCCCAGTTAGGAAAACTGGAGGGAGGAAGGATATTTCTAAAATTATTGACAAATGTAAAAATATTTGTCTTCACAGGATAAGATTGAATGAATTTGCAATACACCTTAATGAGCCAAATTATTAATGTGGAACTTTTACCGACTAACATAAAATAGAGTTTACCTGATTATTTCCACTAAATTACATAGGTAGGATGAGGATTAAAGATGAAATGTGTATATTTTAAAGAATAGATTATCTGTAATTAAAATCTAAAGGGTAAACAATTGGTAAATTCCAGCATTTATTTCATCTAATTAATTCAAAAGGTTTGGTGGGCACCCTAAATGACAAAACTTTAAAAGTATATTAAATAAAAAGAACAATTTAGCAATAGTTCCATTTTTTGCTACAATCGGTGAAATAAAATCTGATTTTGAAAACTGTTTAAAAAAGCACCTGAAAATTTGTTATACGATTCAATGCGATTTGATGCATATGTAATCACATTACTTTTTTTGGCTCATGACCATTTCACCCACACATGTTTGCTTGAATGCCTAATTCCTAAGTTATATAACTTTTACTATGGTTTCGTATGAATATGTGGGTGGATGTATCCTTACTCAATGTAGTTATTGTGACAAAACTTACAAGTACAAATGAAAAACTTGTTTAGCGGTCAATCGATGGATTGCAATTATTATTTGCACGTAACATCAATGAATTTGATAATTACAACATGGCCCATGGTTACAAATCCAGAATTCCAAAAATATTCCTAGAGATTATTACCTGCTAAACGTATCCATTTTTTCGTATCAACACGTTCCTTTTAAAAATATTGCAAGAACTTTGTTCTAGATAGACGTGATGCATTCTAAGTTACATAAATTCGAATATCTACAGGCAATATAACCGCATTGAATACCATGCATTTATTCCATCGCACCCAAAGAAGATTGCGGAACTTGATACTTGGAGCCGTTCCTCATCCAGTCTACCATTCCATCTGTAATGAATAGGAAAAGAACAAAGGTTTGTTAGAAGCAGCGCTGTGATACACTACATTTATAGACTAGAATTAGACAAGAAGTAATTTGAAAGAGCAATCTCACGTTTATGATGCTGGAACTGGGAAAAACATCAGTATATTCATGGTTAAGACCTGACTGTTCATTTATGAAAGGTAAATATGAGCAGTTAACGAAACTTCTCAAACTGCCAAACTTTCATTTAGATGAGCTTTTTATTCGTTGGCGCGATTTAAAACAAAACACTGACGTTGCACCCTGGTAACCAATAAAATAAACTGAAAATTCAAATTTTAAAGTTTCAAAAAGTAATGAAAATTACAAGAAAAGTACTTAAAACCTTTTTTATAATCCTATATTTGAGTAACTCTTAACAAGTAGGCCTTTCGGAGGTGGATATACAAATTTTCGAGCGGGTGATTTAAAACATGTTTGTAATTGTGTGGGTTACTTTTCACTTCTAAGTTTATCCATTACAATCATTTCGTATGCTCTCATGCGTAGACCTTACACACCTGGGGAATCACCAGCAGACTAATTTACATATATTAGATTAAGCCAGATCTACCCAATAGCCATTGCAATATACAACCAACTGAAAATGTTGCTATGCAGTAGTCTTGAACAGGAGCTGAGGAAGAAAATATTGAAGTGCTATGTGCAGAATGTAGTGATGGATTGGTATGAAACATAGATCAAAGAAAGAGACTGAATTGAGGCATTTGATAGGTGAACTTCGAGGGGATTGGAAAGAATGAAATGGGTGCTCAGCATGGAGGAGATGCTGAAGAAGATTGGCAAGGAGAAAACTCTCCTCAATGCGATCTAGAGGAGAAAATAAAACTGGATAGGATATACGACAAGAGAAGGAATTTGAAACAGAACAATTGAGGGAACAGTGGAAGGGGAAAATATAAGAGGATGGAGTTTGAAAATCTTGGATGACATTGAGAAGGGAAAAAGCTAGAAGAAAATAAAAAAATAGGCAAAAGATATTAACAGATGGAGACGATAATGGAGTAAAGGACCTGCTAGGCGGCCGAAAACCAGATGGTGATGAAAGGGAATATATGAGGGTGGATATATGGGTTTCTGGAATCATCACCTCATTTGGTCGACCAATGTGATGCTCGTCTTGACAGCTTGTATGGCCTTGTTTAAACTCTGCTACCAAATATTTTAACGTTGTAAAGGAGAGAACAGACCAACCCAGAGTAGAATCCAGTTCAGCTTTTATATTGGTTATGCTTAGGCTTTTCAAATAAAAACATTGTGTCTCATAATGATGACCAATTTTCCCCATTTTCACAAATTTGCTGATAATGTTCACTATTGATAGCTGTCAAACAAATACTAACCAAATCTTCAAACTTAAAACATTTGCTTTATACATTGCTTTCTAATACAGTGATTTCTCAAACAACTACCACCATCTCTAGGTCAAGCCGGGTACTTACAGGACCACCCTCATAGGTGGTGTTCCAAAATAGCAATTTTTTCTAATAACACTCCCATAGTTCTATAGCCACCAAATTAGTGCGAGTGTGATTGGTGCCTCCTGATCATCAGTGACCTCTGTATGAAGCATTTTTACTCACACCTTCATCATGCTAATAATTATTGAGTGTTCAATGATCATTTGTCCTGCTATACTCCTAAACATCAATAATAATGCACACTGTTTTGTACCAAATGTAATTTCTGAACAAGACTGTTATCACCTGAAGTAATGAAAAAATTTACTACTAAAATTTCTATTCAAAAGTCACTTCAGATATTGTTTCTAGGGGATCAGCAATGAAATGCATCCAGTCCAAACTGGAAAATATCTTCTGAACAAAAATGCTCGTAATCATTAGAATCATTTTAGGAGTGCCGTTTTGCAATTCTTGCTGACCATTGCTAGAAAAATAGAATCACCTACAGTTCCAAGGTTTTCATATATATTGCATAGATGTTCAAATGAAAAATATCCTTCACTTATGGCAGTCAAAAAGTGGTACCCATTAGGATAATGCAAGGAAATAGACCTGCACACATGTCACTCCCCACAGAACTAATATCCCTGGTAAAAGTTAATTCACTATGGAAACAAACCTGTATAATTCCCTATCAGAATACATCACGTCCTTAAAATCCATAGCCATGCACGATGCTGGAGTTAAAAAGTTATTACCTAGGAAGTGTTATCATTCTGCAGATATATTTTTATGTGATACAAATAAGTTGTTGATGTATGTAAACATTGTAAGTATTATTTGTTTGGCATTTTTTAAATACGAGTAGTATCCTTTTCATTCTTCATTATTTAAAAAAAAGCTAGTGAAACCTGTGTACAGCCTGACATATTGGAAGACATCTATTACTAAGAAGATTGGAAGATACTAAGACATCAAAGAGATTAAATAACATCCCCAGAAAGCAGACTGCAGAGAAGGTTTTAGACGAGGATATAATTTCCGTAGTAGTAGTTAACTGCCGAAGTTTAAAAAATAAAATACCGGAATTTCACCATCTCATTCATAGCACAGAGTCGGATATCATTATAGGAACTGAAAGTTGGTTAACAGATGACATAGCAGATTGCGAAATATTTCCCAAGTCCTTCATAGTTTATAGAAACGACAGAAAAAATAGAGCCGGAGGAGGAGTGTTTATTGCGGTTAAGAACTCTAACGTCAGTAGAGCCGAGTTATTTCCTGATAGCTGTATAGAAAGTGTATGGTGCTCAGTGAAAACACCCAGATCGAAAAGAATATATATCTGTGCGTATTATAGACCACCCCACGTTAGCATTAACTCAATACCAGACCTAGAAAAACAGATACAAAGCTTTACATCCCACAACAGTGAGCATAGCCTAATTATCAGAGGTGATTTTAATATTCCCACAATAGATTGGGATTCGTACAATTTTATAAATGGAGGTAAAGACAAGGATCTATGCGAGTCCCTCTTATTCGCGTTCACCTCGAATTCCCTACATCAATTAGTCACTTCACCAACAAGGGGAAAGAACATTCTTGATCTGTTAGCCACAAATATACCCGAAAAGGTCTTAAATATAGAAGTTGTTGACGGAATCAGTGATCATAGGGCTGTAAACGCTAAATTTTCTCTAAGTGTAGATAAAGTCAACAAACCTAAGAGAAAGGTGTATTTGTTCAAAAAAGCGGACTATGATGGCTTAAAATGTGAATTAAAAAGTTCTTTTTTTATATTTGACGAATTAAGCAAAACTAGTAGTGTCGAGGATACTTGGAATAATTTTCTTAGGATAACACGTTCAGCAATACAGAGGTTCATACCTAGTAAATATATAAAAGAGAATAAGGAACCCCGATGGTACAACTCTGAAGTACGGAAATCTCTTAGGCGGCAAAGGGTGTGCCATGCCAGAATGAAAAACGCAGTTAAAGATTCCTCCCCTGATAAAATCAACGAAACCATACAGAACTACAAAGCATCTAGGTCCACTGCCAAGAAGGCCTTCCGGAAGGCGCTAGCGGAATTCAAAAGGAAAAAATTAGGCGAACATTTGAACGATAACCCAAAGATGTTTTGGTCCTACGTCAGGGAAGTGCAGGGAAACAAGTCCACCGTAAACTCATTGAATATCGAAAAGGGGGATAAAGTAACGAGTAGTTTAGATAAAGCCAACATATTAAACTCATTTTTCCAGAGTGTTTTCAACATATCCTCACAAAATACACCCGAGAACCTTCCGAAAATATTTCAGCATTCAATGGAAGCAATCAATATTTCCACCTGCGGAATAGAATTACTCCTTAAAAACATAGACCCCAACAAATCTCCGGGACCTGATGAGATACCGGCACGCGTGTATAAAGAACTGTCGGCTGAAATTGCCCCATATCTAGATATAATATTTAAGAAATCATTAGCAGAAGAAAGCGTGCCAAACGGCTGGAAGGTAGCTTCGGTAATACCCATATTTAAAAACGGAGACAGGGAGGACCCCAGTAATTATAGGCCAATATCGCTGACTTCCATTTCCTGTAAGATCCTTGAACACATCATTGTTAGTTCCATGATGAGGCACCTCGATAGCCAAGATTTATTAATTAATAACCAACATGGCTTCCGTAAGGGTAGATCCTGCGAAACTCAACTCGCACTTTTTGTACATGATGTATTAAACTCCGGTGAAAGTAATATTCCAGTTGATGCGATATTCCTAGATTTTAAGAAAGCTTTCGATAAAGTCCCTCATTGCAAATTACTGGCAAAATTGGAAACCTATGGAATACACGAAAGTATTATTAACTGGATTAAACAATTTTTAAGTGATCGTGTCCAAACAGTCGTCCTGGACGGTGTATCATCCGATACTGTCAAGGTCACATCGGGGGTACCACAAGGAAGTGTCATAGGTCCCCTCCTTTTCCTTATTTACATAAATGACCTCAGTACCGTAGTTAATAGCAAGCTCCGTCTTTTCGCCGATGATGCAGTAATTTATGGGGACATCCGAAGTCACGAAGACAGAGTCGTGTTAGCCAACAACCTAGATGCAATTCAAAATTGGTGCGATACATGGCAATTGGAATTGAATTTTAAAAAATGCGTAGTAATACATTTTTGGGAAAAGAGTTATTCCCTCCCTTATAGTTACAAAGTGAAACAAACCAATATCGAGAGGGTAGATTCCTTTAAATACTTGGGTGTAACAATTACTCACGATCTGTCCTGGGGAAAACACATACGAGAAATATGCGGTCGTGCTAATAAAAAATTGGGATTTGTGAAAAGAGTGCTAGGTAAATGCGACGAAAAGGTGAAAGAACGATGCTTCCTTGCCTTGGTCAGGCCCCACCTAGAGTATGCTGCCAGTATAAGGGGATCCTCATAACATAAATTTGGTTTCGGAATTAGATCGAGTTCAGCGGAGGGGGGCTAGATTTGTCAAACATTGTTATGACCAACTCAGCAGCGTATCCACTTTGCTAGACAATTTAGGTTGGGATTCTCTTACACAGCGGCGTTTCCAATATAGATTAAACTTATTAAAAACATTTAAAGATGGGCCCTTTTCCGATGACATCAAGGATATAATACGAACCCCAACGTATTACGGTCGAAGGGATCACGAATATAAGACTAGAGAGATAGACTGCAAGACTGACAGGTTTAAAATGTCATTTTTTCCAAGAACGATAAGGGACCAGAATGCTCGTAGTCGAAATTCCCCAGGACTTAGTTCATTACAATAAGTATTAACGTACAGGTTAGGGACTTCGCGAGGATGTGTATACATGTGTGTATGTATGTATATATATGTATGTGTGTATATATATATATATATTTTTTTTCCTACAGGTTCCCCAAACCTTTCAATGTTCCCCCCACCTTTCCTCACCTAACTCCCAACCCCCTCAACCCTTACCCTTCCCTCATGGTGCTACACCCCCTGCCACACACCTTTTTGGTGGCTCGCAGGGTACTTATGTAGATGTAGAAGACAAATCCTATACTTTATGCATGGTCTTTGAAGAATAAATATTACTATCATACTTCTTATGCAAATTTCCATGAATATTCATGTTTTCATTAGGCCAGCTGCCTGACAGCCACATTAACCTATTGTCATCAAGGAGTATCTCTTATTTCACATAAATATTATACTCATTTGTAGTTCAATGCTTTCTTTTAAGATTGCCATAAATTGATAATGATATTTCCATCATTTCAATTCCAAAATTTCCAAGGAAATCTTTATAGATGCATTATGTTAAAATTACTTGTGATACCAATAGGCCACATAGTCCATTTATGGCCTCTTATTTTGGAACACTATTTTATTATACCACACCAATTTCCAGAGCTGGCAATGGAAATAATATATCACGTAAAGCTTCATAAAAGATATGGTTAGTTACTGCTTACCTGGAGATTTCCCTTCACATGGAGTGGATTTGACATTGTGAAAGGGTCTTGCATGTCTCAATGATCTCTCGAGTTTTGCTGATTGAAGCAAAGATAACTGCACATACTAATGTCACCTATACCAGATAGCTCAAAAGATAGGAGCCAAAAAAAAGGCAACAATCTATGCAACATCTACCCCTCAGTGAGGTAGCTGTAAAGGCATCTTATCTCAATGGGTCAGCTAGTTAAGTGATGAAGACATATCAAAAATACTTATGATACTAGCACTGGTACCTCACCTGAATTATTTATTCCACCAAACAATGATGGATGCAAATATGAACATGAGTCATGGCAACCACGATGCTTGATCCACTGAGGTTTGCATCATGTCCCAGTTAGGATGGCAAGGCCTCTAAAATCAACATCATATGAAATCCTACAACAGAACTGACAGCATCAGAAAATAAACCAGAGGGAGACTAAAGTTGTGAGAATATAAATCTAGAATTATATAAATATACATTCAAGGTGGGGAATGAAGAAAAAATCAAGGAAGAGATGAAGAAAGAAAATATAGATATGATTGGTACGTGAGAAAAGGCATAAAGAAGAGTGACTAGTGGACATCGACTATGTGAGTTTAGGAGCATTAATGGTATTGATAGAAGCTGAACCAATGAAGTTGGTTTTCATCTGTAATTACATGTTGACCAGTAAGTATAAGAAGTAACTGCAATTAACTAGAGAAAATGATTGCCTGACCCAGGGAAAAACACTTGATGGTGATTGGGGTCTGCAATGCAGTGGTGAGTGAAGGGAGAGCTGGGAATGAGGTAGGAGATTATAGTTCAAGAACAAAGAATGATAGAAGGAGGAAACAATAAAATGTTTCACAAGAAATAACTTAATTACAAAAACACAGGTTGTGAAATAGACATGGTTGCATGCGGAAAATGCCAGGACTTACAGGGAGATATCAGTAGAGATTACATTTTTGTCAGACACTAATTTAGGGAGAGTGTCAGTGATTCAGTCTTCTCGATGTGGATATAGTTCATTGTTTATTACTCATGAAGTAGAATGACAAATTCAGCAAAAAAGAAAGAAGTCAGGAATAAGAAGTACGAGTACATGGAATGTAGAAGTATTAAATAGGGTGGAAAGGGAGTAACATGAGGCAAGCCTTTATGAAAACCATGGTCAAAACCAGGGTGTCGCTGAAGTAGAAGAAAGCTGAGTGTATCTAAAAATGGGATTATGAAAGTCGCAAATGAAACAATAGGAATAAAGAAAATGAAAATCATTAGAAACCTGGATTAGAGGATAAGGAAGTTAAATGAGAGACGAAACGGAAAGATTGTACGTACAGCACTAAGATAAAGTAAAAATAAATATAAACCAAAGCTGTGAAACTGAAAAGGCAAACGTGATGGAGAGAGCAGTAAGTGGATATGGAGAGTTGACAGGAAAAGGGTGAAATTAGTGTATTTATGAGGTCTGGCCAATAAATACACGAACTGGTGCAATCTGATGGCCATAATATGGGCTATAACCCTGCCCACTAGCTGCGCTAGTTGCCTGAGACCCAATGTCTGTGCTTGGCAGATCGTTGAGCTGTACATATGGTGCCAGTTATATTAGTTTCTGTTGTCCTTGTTTTTACTGTTTGTCAAAAATGGAAATCGACAAAATCACAGAGCAACGAATAAACATCAAGATTAGGTGAAGTGTGGTAAAAGTTATCAAGAAACTACTGAAATGTTGACAGCTGTTTACGGTGATAATGCTCTGAAGAAAACATCTGTTTTCAAGTGGATTAAGCATTTTAAAGATGGCCGACAAGATGTCACGGATGATGCAAGGCCAGGACGACCTTCAACCAGCTGTGTTGAAGACAACATTGATTGTGTGTGGTCCCTTGTCCTTACCGATTGTTGAAAAACTGTCCAAATGAAAGCTGATGAAATGAATTTAGGAAAATTTATGGTACACACTATTTTAACCGAACATGATGAATGGATCCTTCACCATTACAATACACCTGCACATTCAGCATTGATTGTTCCCCAATTTCTGGCAAAAAATTCAATCACCATCCTTGATCATCATCCTTATTCACCAGATCTCACCCCCTGTTACTATTTCCTATTCCCAAAATGCAAAAATATGGTGAGAGGACATCACTGGGAAGAATTAGACACAATAAAGCAAGAGACGATGAGAAAACTAAAAAGCCTAACAACAAAGAACTTCCAAGGGAACTTTAAACAGTGGAAAAGAAGATGGAATAAGTGCATAGCAAAAAATGGAGAGTATTTGAAGGGGACAAGATCAATGTAGACTAAATTTTACAAAATAAAGTTTTTATGGCCACAGTTTGCCTATCTATTGGGCAGACCTCGTATGCTGCAAGTTGAAAGAAACTTCAGAAGGTGAGAAATGAAAATCTGTGCCGCACTATCAGAATTACAACAGAAAAAGTATGAATGGAAGCAGAACAGATTCAGGTAAGATCATTTATCAGTGAATTATAGGATATATGTAATAGATATTGGATGAGAATCAATAGAAAACATGAAGGTACATCAGGTTCAGGCGGGAGACACCTATAAAGGATGTCTTCTCGATGAAAATGGGAATATTAGTAGACACATTAAAAACTGATAAGTGAAAAATATTTTTCAAAGAGGAGGGAATTGATGACAGTGGTTACAAGTAAAAACTTGAATAATGAGTGTACTTGTACTCCATTTAGCTTGGAAAATTGATGATTGAGGGAGAAGAATATGTAAAGATTGGAAGATGTCGAGATTTTGCTGTGGAGGAGGATGGAAAAAATAAAATGGGTAGAAATCAAAACAAACAAAGAAGTGGTTGAGGTGTACATAGGGCTGTTTGGAGAAATTCAAAGGAACAAGATAAGTGGATCCAGGCAATATTGAGAGCATTGAAGAATTAAAAATTGGAAAATGTTAGGTAAGGTAGATAGAAGAAGGAGAAGGTTAGACACAAAAGCTGGAACGAAGGGCGTAGAATTAGAAAAAAAAGTACATATTGTTGTCTAATGCTATTTAGGGTCATATTGAGCAAGGCTCAGAAATGTAGCTCAGAAGACTTAGTCTTGAGGTTCATTAAAACCCTACCCTTACCAGCACAATTTTTCATAAGCAATTAGAATTATAAAATTTTCAAATGAAAGCCCTTAGTGGGGAGTTATTTTCCTTGATGCATGCAGTATTTAATTCTGGGGAAAAATATAGCATTTCATACAGGTTATCATAAAAAAAATTGGTAGCAAAATTTCCCACACATGTTTTCCCATTATACTAGGGTGAAGTTACACATTCCTTTAGAAATTTCCCACAATTTCTTTGAAGTCGCTCCATCAAATTACATTTAAGTATTTTTTGGTCTCTCTTGTTAGCAGCCACAGTCCAAAATTTGCATATTATAAGTTAATACAAATCAAAACATGAAATATTAAGAATACAACCTCATATAACTCTTTAACTTTTCAGGGGAATGAGAAAAGTGGCACATACATATTGATAAAGACACTGAATAAAAGACTGAAGTAAACAGTAACATTTTTAAATCTTCCTGACAAGAAGACATACATATTTTCAGTTTGAAAAATATTTTTCCACACAACATTTATAAACTATGAGAAATATTCAAAAATATACAATTTTAAAAAAATAAAATTTATTCAATTCAATGTGTATACCATTGAAGTGAGACAACCACATAATTATGAAGAAATTTCATAAGATGGCAGGGAGTGATTCCATTTATATGTTATAATTGGATAAATCAAATCATAAACATTCATTGACAAGGAATAAGAATCCAATGTGCTCAAACCTCTTTTAACAATCAATAAAAACTTTTAAAATACAAATTTTAATAATGAATACTTGAGACTTGGTAAAAATAACTATTTTAAATGCACATTAATCAAATGATAAGAGGGAACGGAGAAGAGTTCTTGGCCTGCCAATGAAAGACTGCAATTTTCAGTTAAAAAATGGTTTCATTTTCTTACATTATCTCTCTTGACTTCAACACACTTGGCTCAGCATTTCTCAAACAACAGAATTACTTCTCGAAAGTGAGAGTCTAAAAGGCTGTGAAAATATCCACCTATGTCCCTCTCAATTTCTTCATTGGACGCGAAACACTTCCCAAAAACAAATTTCTTCAAGTTTGGGAAAAAAGGGTAGTCTGAGGGTGCTAAATCAGAAGAAAATGGGGGGGGATGCATGAGCAAATCATATCCCAAATCCCATATTTTTTCCATCGGCAACGCACCTTTGTGAGCAAGTGCATTGTTCTGGAGAAAGATGATTTTTTTCTTCTTCAAGCCAGGCCTCTTCTCGCGAGTTTTGGCATCCAGCTGGCCATGTATGTTGGAGTAATATTTGCCTGTAATTGTTCTGCCTTTTTCAAGGTAGTCAAAAAACAAAATCCCTTTTGCATCCCAAAGGACACTGGCCACGACCTTTCTGGCAGATGAGATCAACTTTGCTTTCTTTGGCGCTGAACCACTGGCTTCCACCCACTGCTAGGACTGCTGTTTTATTTCTGGCTAGTAGTATTTCTGGACCCATATCTCATTCATGGTGACAAATCCATGAACAAAATCAGTTTGTTCCCCTTGAATTGGTCCAGAAATTGCTGTGAAAATCATCTTTTGATCGGCATTCAGCAAATGCAGCACCCACCTTATGCAGAGCTTTCACATCCCTAATTCTTTATGCAAGATATTTCCCACCCTTCCTTCCCTTATCCCCATGGCCTTAGCTATCTCACTCGCCTTCACCAGCCTAATACATCCAACACGATATCATGCACGTTTTCGATGGTTTCCTGTGTTGTTGCAGCTATTGGACGTCCTTTACACCAGTCATCTTCAAGGGATGTGCCACCACTTTTAAATCCAGCTGCCCTCTTTTTAACAGTTGATATTAAAGGAGCAGAGTCCCTGTACACTTTGTCAACTTTGGATGAATATCCTTAGGGGATAATCCATCCAAAAGGAAGAATTTTTTGACCGACAATCACGATAATCAAGTTTTTCCATTTTAATGAAAAACACAAAATACATCCACTGCAACAATACATGTAAACAAACTATTTGAGAGAACAAATTGAAACTTGTCTCCTGAACTAATGACATGTGCACTCAGGTAGGAATCATAAATTTTCATGGTTTGAACATCATCTGTGTCAGGCCGAGAACTTTTCACCTTACCCTCGTACAATAATGTGTAAGGAAATTTTAAAAGATGCTTTTCATTGTTGTATTCATAAGGCAATGAGACTTTCAATTTCTTGTAACTTTCTGGGTAAATAATCAATCTAATTTTGGGTTTTATACCCGGTGCAAGAATATTTACATTGGGAAACATACACATTAAAAAAACACAGTAATCAACCCGAAAGTTGGTTTAGTAGGTGATGGTAGAGTTCACCCTGTACTAAGCCCGATGGCGTGTGAATATTCACACATCAGGGTAGGGGGGCCAGTTCCTTTGCCTGTGCCGGTTATGGTTTCCCAGGAAGATCTGGTACCCGAAAAATCACATAGCTTGGGCTAAACTGTAGGTGCCCAGAGTGCCTTATTCGGGAATCGAACCTGGACCCCTCTGGTCAGTAGTCCAACGCTCTACCCCCTAGACTACAGTGACTCACTTTTCATATTATAACTATACAAAATACAGTGCACAATCCTCAAATGCAAAGAGGGTATTTTAAAATTTTCTTCCTCCAAACATTAAATGATGAATCTCAGAACACGAAGTGCACATAAATGCCCATGGTTGTTTTAATGATTTCTTGAGCCCAACTAAATCCCTGACTTGTTCAAATGAATGTAAACAAAAAATACCGGGACCGTAAACTTGACTTAAAATTTCCCTGGACATACACTTTCTCATAAACTGCAAAAAGCTTGGAGTCCTTTCCAAATTCATCTCAACAAGCACCTTTGGAAAGAATCAATTTTTCGTAATGACTCCAAAATTAAAATGACCATTTTGAATTCCGAGACTCACTACCTCTTCTCCAAGAGAGCGAAACTCGAATTACAACATACCATACCTTTAAGGTGGAGACCTTAAATTGACAAAATGTCTCGATGAACATGAATTTAACCTTTGATGGAATTCGACAGAAAAGTTCACCTAGTTAGTCAACACAAATATAACATGAAATCCTTTGCCCTCTACAAGTTTACGGTCCCAGTATTTTTTGTTTACATTGATTCAAGACCATACGTTCCTTGTAAATTTAAATTGTTCAAATGAGCTCACATTCCTTGTTCTCAATGTGCTCTGGTAAAAATATTTTAATGCTTAACTTTTTGCATCTTAGTACTGCACAGAAATCAACTTAAAAATCAGAAAAATTTTGCTTCGATGGGTTATGTTAGTGCTCAAGTTGAGGAAAGTCTAAGATCTATGGTGTGTGAAATTCTTATAACAAATTGAGGAGAGGGGAGTTCTCTTCCCAGTGTCAACCGTGGTTTATCAAAAGAAAATCTTGGATTGTTAAACACATTAACATGAAACCCAGGACTCTCCATTCAGTATATGAACTCATTAGCCTACAGGCATCAATATGCCCACATTTCTCAGTGTCATGGAGAAGCATATTTTATCATAAAGAGCATAGTTGGAGGATTAAATAATAACATAATTATTTATTTATTTTTTTAACAAAAGAAAGATCAGTCACTCAAATTTAAAACATCTTAACAGTAGATTAAAAAGAGATTTGATTGATATTGTTATCAATAAAGTTTTCAAATATTAATGGTAGTATTTATATACATGTATGTACAGAATATGTAAAAAAATAGTTTTTAACAAATATTTTTTTACAAATATTTTTTTAACGCATACTAGAGATATAACTTACTTTTTGTTTTGAAGGTCACCTGGTAATGACTGGTAATAATTTTAAAAGCAATTTACCTATTTTGTCCTAAATAGAAGGACAACTATCAACTCTGTTTTCTTGAACAGAAAATACTTTTAAAAGCTTTGTCAATCCTTCCTCTTCACTCTTAGTTAAGCAATTTGTATCACCGGTTGAGTTTTTTTTCAGCAACACAAGGTGTGAAGCTGCTTCTTCAATATGACTTGCTTTCTCAGGAACTAACGTCTGACTTCTCCGCATCATTTGAGCCTGGGTATTCTCAATGTAAGGATCCAGAAAGTTTCCCAGTTGAGACAGGTCTGCCTTTTCAACCAACTTGGCAAGATGACACAAGGTTAGAATTATCTATAATGAAGAGAAAAAGAATACATGAAAGTTGACATGAGCAATGTGAACTTGCTACACATGCATGATATTAAGGAATCTTCTCAAAATTCATTGAAAAATTTTCTGACGTTATTTTCATAACTTAACTACCATAAAGATGACTCCTCTTCCAGTTGTCACATGGAAGTACAACTTGCTTGAGGATAAGCAAATATGCTTTGGGTGTGGGATATTTGAGGGATATCTGTGGTAAAAATAGAATTGACAGGGCAGGCAATGAGTAGGTCATGAAAGATGGCAGGTTGGATGCAACAGTAATAGACAGGTATGAAAGAAAAGCGCTTAATTTTATGAGAATGGCTGAAAGTCAAATCACCAAACAAATGTGAGAGAGAAGAGGGAGCCATGGGCAAATAACGTTGAAGGGACACTACAAAGAATATCTGATACACCAGGAACAAAAGAGAATGAATATATGAACATGATACTGCCAACAGAGTTTTTGTTGGCTGGGAAAATTTTCTGTCATGACCTGTAGACATGCCTTTGTTTTTAATATGCCTAACCCCAAAAATTAATAGCCAAAGTATACATCCCTCTCCCACTTTGTGCCAAAATTGAGTACACACTTCATCTCGGTATTTATGTTGCGAAGTGGAAAAAGCATGATTTCAATTATTGGGATATTGTTTCTTTTGTATTAAAATGAAATTCCACCGAAACTCACAATAAATACAAGCAGCATGTAAAACAAAAATTAAAATACTTAATTGATACATTATATTCAAATAAATATTCTCATACTTGTTTATCAAAATATATAATTACCATTGTACATTAAATTAACTTCATTACTGAAGCACAAAATTATTGCAGTCTCCCAATAATTATATGCCATTCAGAGGATTAAAGAAAAAATGAAGCATCCATCAGAATATCTCTGTATGTAACATCCTTTAAAGGTCACTTGAGAATAACTAACCTGATCAATTAGATTGCTTTGATGGTTATGCCCTGCTATGTCTAAACCGCTGCGCTGTGAGTTGTCAAGACCTTCAAGTAATGACTTCCATGCCTCCAGGAAATTTCTCTGCCCATAATTGGAATGTAGAGGAGGTGATGACAAAGCAAGGGCAGCATTTATACGAACTTTGAGATTAGAGAAATCCCTGACTAAGGAGCAGAGGGCAGGAAAAACTCTTGGCTGCAAAGAACAAACATGGAAAAAAGTGATTGTCACATGAAAATAATATTATTTATAGCCGAATAAATCAACATGCAAGACATTGCAGGAAATGAGATTGAAGTATGTGGTTGGCTTAATCACAATTGTATATTCCTGGAAATATTTTGACCGGATTTCCAATAAAGAATATCATTTTTGGGGACATCATGGTTTGCATTTACCTAAACTGATTTACCTAGGACTTCATGAAAACTCACTGAATTTGCACTGAACTAATAAAACTTTAAAAACCAACAGCAAACTATTTGAAACATAATTTATGAATGATCACAGGACCCTACAGAGGTACAAAAACCTCCATTAGGAAGGAATCATGAATATATACCATTGATAAACATTCACAGCATTTATTTTTAATTAACAATGGCTTGAGTAAGATATTCTCAACCTTTTGAAGGATAAGAAACATTTAATACTATATGTTTAAAGTCTTGCAATATACCAAAATTCCTTTTATTTAAGAGATAAATCACTGAGACACATGACACAAAATTAAAATGTTGGAATATCCAATGGATTTCATCGTTATAACTAGCAGTCTATTGCATACAGATTAGGAAACTATGGAAAAAATATTTATATTACCATTTCCTGAATAGTGTCAATGGGGATACTGAGATTTATAAATAAACTGCAATTTTATCAGATTTTAATAAAAAACCTTGAAATATATTGTTTGCAAGATGAATTTTTTCAGCATACCTTTATTTCCCTTTGATTTACAAGTACATATATAAGATTTTTCCCCATTAAATAGAGCCACCATTCCATGTCACATATGAACAAGGATTTACCCTGAAACATATATTTCACCCATTTCCCACTAACCAAAGGAGGTATAATTATCCAATATGATAACTGACTTCAGTGATTGAGACAGGGAGGTTTGCAGAACGTAATTCACATTGAATCCGAGTGGGAGACTGAGTGATTTTTGGAATATTGCACAGAAATACAAATTTTCTTCTTTAGCAAATGATTTTTAGATTACGATTTCAAAACATATGAAAGAATTAGGTAGATTCATTGAACGCAATAATTAAGAAGATGCATAGGAAGCTAATTTTTCATTTGAAACAAAGCTCATTTCTACTTTGGTTTGGGTGAAAAGGTAACTTCAAGAGTACAGATATGAAGGATCCTGATAAACATTCAAGTGATGCCTTGTATAACTGCAAGATGAACTCACACTGGTCTCTATCCTGGACAGAAATTTATTGAATGATAATTCAGAGTTGTATTTTTACAAAATTTTGAAGAGTCGGCAAAAACAAATGTCTCTAGACAGCTTTCTCATAAATAGGAATTAGGTAAGTATCATCAATAATAAATTATTTATTACAATTCTTTTTTGGTTTTATAAATTGTGTTCACATTCCCGGTTGCTTAATTTCACAATACAAGAAAAGGTGAACATGATCCATGATCCTAAACAATGTATTCATAATTTCCTTTGAATGAATGTTGCACATGATTTATTTATTTTTCGGTATGGAATGCATTATCATATTTTACAGTAATTTATAAGTCTAAAGTTGTTTTATTTCAGGAGTGTTTTGCTTTAAAACAAAGATCACAGAATGAATTATGCTTGTTGTCCGAGGTTTCATTGTAAAATATCACACTTTACATCAAATATCAGTGCATGGATAACATTAACAATGCAGCTAACCTAATGCCATTAAAAAGAACAACACTATGCACTATCCAATCATGTTTCACAAATTACTAACCATAAGCCTTGATATGAATTAGATGCTTGAATAACACATAATAAGTATGGATTAGATACATGAAGGGTGAACCACCAAAAACTATCGAATTCCCCAGATTGTAATAACATTATTCCCTCTTGCCAATGGTTGTACCATTTAATTTTTCTTGCATTTCAACTTTTATGCATTGCTATGCATTGAAATAAAATTTAAATTCAAATTAAAAAATAAGCTCACCTGCGTCACCAAATCAGCATATGCTCCACTATTACCATATAATGATGTATTTTTAAGCATGCTTGAGATTGCATAACACGCATTCCACCTAACCTGCAACAAAAAAATACAATAATTCTGATCTTCAAAATGAATCTTCAACTAAAAAGTCATATTCAACAAGGAAATACTTTTCGATTCATAATTGATGATTGCATCATTAAGAAGAAGCAGCTGAATGCACTAAATCTACTCCTGGAGGATATTAGCATGAGAAGAAGACGACAACTCCATATATTTTCTTGATCTAAGGACATTACAGTTGCCCATACTGACAAACCATAAGATGCTAATTCCCAATAAATAAAAAATTTCAAGTCATATAACTGGGACAACATTAAAAATTACTTTAAGAAACAATCCCACATGCAACTTGAGCTTAAAACAAATCTTTTATGATACGAAATCAATGAGTTTTGCAAATACAAACAACAAAAATGTAGTGTTGAATGATAAAGGAGTTTTTGCACATTGTTGTAGAGAAAGTAACTAAGGTTTTTCTATCTACAGCATTAATAGAGAAAATCTAATATAATTTTAAAAATTTCAATCTATAACCATATCAACATTGCCAACAAATTCAGCTTCAACACACAATTTTATATTATTACCTAATCATAAAAATTACTTTGAAATACCATATTGGACCTAATATAAGAGGGTACCTACACCAATTATCAGGGTAACACATAATTTCATGGAATTAAGTGTTTACTCATCACACTTATGCTGTGTGAGTGGCATTTCAGGGTTGTTTGTTTTTTCTTAGGGCTTGAAAATAAGAGAGGCTGCAATTCTCATTCCATAGCAAGTGGAAAAAATACCCATCTTATAACACAAACCAATAAGGTAGCTCATTACCGCTAGTCAAACAATTTTTGAGTGCCTTCCTCCATTTTTTTGTTGCTGAAAATCCTGATATTTGAAATCCGCTCATGACGAAATCATATTATTTGCTCAATGTTTGCAACCTTTTATGAGAACATGAAACAATGAAAGACATACCTTCATATTACAACTTTTGGAGGCCGCTTCAACCAGTGCAATGGACACATTCTCAGCAGCCTTCTTCCCTCTTTTCCCAAGAGAGAACAGGCTCATACTCCCTATCATTTCATCCCAGCCTCGAAAATCAATGATTCGAATGATACTGCCAGCTGCACGCACCCCATTGAATCTCACTCTGTCCCCATTGTTGCCACTTCTTGGCAAAGGTTGAGATGCTGATGCACAAGCTTCGAGCATTTCCAACAGTGGTCCATCAGGCAGTTCCTCAGAAATTCCCTCTTCCCTGTAAAATTATTCAGACATACATAAAAAACATCACCTAAATTTAACATAAGCCTCAATTCCATTCAGTAGATTGAGTTTACTTGGTGTTCAGCTGAGTGATTACCTGATATATATAACATGAAATCTTTGAGGTCAGTCTAATGAGAGCAGAAAATAATAACAATTTTCACTGAGAGGAAGAAGTAGGCATTGAATGAATTTTTCAATGACAAGGAATTGTGGTGCATTATGTTTCTACCACCTACTTTAATATGTATGTCATTTTTTTAAGCATGTTCATAGTGTTGACATGTACCTGTATTTTGTTCTTTTCTTTGTGTTTCATGAATCCTACACCTCAATGATTTGCATAGTCATTAGAAAATAAAAATATTATTATTAAATATTTTCTAATCATTTTTTTTATAAAATTAGATATTATTTTCACATGGTTAACAGACATGCCAACTTTCAAAAATGAAAAATCGGGAGGACATGCCAACTTTCAAAAATGAAAAATCGGGAGATTTTTAGAAGTGTATCACGAAGTAATCACTTTTAATTACCACAATATTTGCATGGCACCTTAATCCCTTTATGACACTTTGCCAATTTTTAATGAATGTCACACTTTATTAACATGTTAAGCTAAGTACACAATTTGAACAGTTCATCAAGAACGTAAGAAGGAAAAATCGGGAGTCTCCCGCTTAAATCGGGAGAGTTGGCATGTCTGGGTTAATCATAAATTTATTGACAGAAAATAAATCCCAAGGTTCTTATAATTACATATACCTACTGACTTAAGACTTTTGATTACAACTCTTGTTGAGCATTATTAGATAGATAAGACTTACACTCACCGGTTTCGAACAAGGGCATCACAGAGGTTGGCCAATGCCCAAGATGCTTTGCTCCATACTTCCCCTCGGCCATGGTCATTGGCTAAGGCACTTTGTAAAGTGTCAAAAGTGTCAAGCAGAAAGTGGAGATCCTAAAAAAATTAGGAAACATAAGAGTTATAAAATGGCAAAAGAGAATGTACTCAATGTGCTGTAATATGTCTCAAAAATGTACATGCAATAAAAACCTCCAATTCATGAACTCTAAATTTATATAATTTTTTAGGCTCAGAGAGTTTTCCATATAAAAGAATACAGTCAAAATCTCACATTAATGTTTCCAAAGTTTTAAAATAGCATAAGATCTCACCACTCCAGAGAAATGATAATAATTTTTTCCAAAGTTTTGCTTGGATTGTAATTTTTGCATGAAACCTAGGGAACTATGTCCCTAAATTCAAAGATGAAGTTTGGTGAAATCTACAATCTGTGAGAATTGCTAATTTCAATTAATTACAGTAAATAAGTTGATATGAAGGAGTTTTCTGCTGCAGATTTTTTGCTCACATATTACCTTGAAGCAGTTCATTATGTACCTCAAAAATATTGGAAACCACCTTTCATACATATAGAGGCCTTCGCATGACAACAGTACTATAAAAATGCAGACAATTGTTACCAAACAGAAAATGTGAAAAATTTATTACATGGAAGTGCATGTATCTACCAATTGTGCACATTCAACTCTAAGATTTGACATTAAAAAATCCATAAAGATTGAATGCAATAATTTGTGATTGCATAAAACTTCCAATAAAATGTATATATAACTCCTAATATAATGATAAATTTTTTGACAGTGAGTAATCTTTTTCATACTATTGCAACCCTATATAGCTCTATACATTGGCATTCAATAAACCTATTTGAACTGAAACCAAGAATCAAAGCTAAGAACTAAACTGGCATTGAAAGAGAAAAAATGGTACTGACCCATCACTAACTAATGTGATAAAATTTTCAAGGGGCAGAATAAAAAAAAGGAGAATAATTAAGTTTTAAACTTTTTGAAATGAATACACCACACATTTTTGCTAATTTTGTCCAGCCCCTATGATATTAACACTACATTTACTATGAAGTACAAATAATTAAAAGTTATAATATTGAAAATAACATCATAATATTCCTCATTTTATAATTTTACCATTTCCACTTGAAACATCAACCTCTACCAGGAATTAATGCTTGGGAAAGAAAATAAATTGCACTATGCCTTCATCCAAGTTTTAATTGGAGCAGAGGCTTGTTAGGACAACTGGCTGGCACACTCAGTAGATGATTAATGTCCAGCAGAAATTATTTGACTTAATTTCTTCTGTTAATGTAGCTTGCACATTAAATATAGTAAAATATAAATAGGATATAAGGACTAAAAAAATGAAAGATAGATATCTGCTTACCTCCCGGAGTGACGGATAGAGCGTGTATATCCCCAGAGCTCGAAGAGCTGCAGACTTAACTGTTGGCTCTTCATCTCGGCTGCTGCCAAAAAGAAGGGTCTCGCACAAAATCTGCTTATCACGCTAAAAAAATAGAATTTCCATAGAGGTTTTTTGTATTCAGTGGTTTAGAGCACATTATTTGTACATTAATGATAAAATGAAAATATTATTTACAGCAATTCAAAAAAAACAATACCAATTATCTTTCTCTAAGACTAAATTCATCTAATATTTCATGTGTCCTTCAACACCTTCCCTTTTTCAGTTCTGATACTCTCCAGCCCCTTTATGCCATCCAAAATAACTCCTCTCTTTCTAATTTTTACTCAATTATCTCACTTTCTTCCTACTATTCATGTCTGCAACATCTAACTTACTTTCTGAATTCTTCTCCATGTCCTTACCTCGAAAGCCACTCTAAGCCCATTCTCTTTCCTCAAACAATATGTATACAACACTTTTCAATTAAACCTGAATGAAATTTATGCTTTACCATCACTTACATTACATCATTCCCTCTTATGCTGTGAGAATTTCTATGTCATCAAAATATAATCTTGTTTAGACTTTCAAAATAATTTTTTTCTGACAACCATTGAAAAGGAAGTAAAATCGCGCAGTTTCAGTTGAATGAAAATCCTGGCATTTGTGAAAAACATCAGTTCTTGTCCACTGATTAACTCTACTTTGGCCATAATGGCCAAAAAAATCAGTGACTTCATATTGTATTTTGTTTTCTTTGCTTTTATTTATAAATACATTCAATTCTGCAACCCCAATTTTTGGAAGCAATCCTTCATATAACAAAATATGTTACAAAATAAAATAAAATTTCACAGGAAGTTATTACTGTATTTCCCAGACCATTAGATGCACTTTTATTACTCTAAAGTGCATCCAAGAAACAGCTTGCATCTCACAGGCCGAGGGTACATGGGTATCATTTCATTCTTCAAGTCACAAGTTGATTTGCCAGGAAAGATATTTACTAATAAAAAGACACGTTTCAGGCGTGATATGGTGGAATATCATGATTAATTAAAATTGGCAATTTTCCATAAAAATAAATTTTTATTAATACGACCAGTTTCAATGTAACTACATCATCTTCTGGTGAATATTATTAAAATAATAAAGATATTTACTAAAAAGTATTTTTTTCTCTCATGGGGCATAGGATATTGTTTATATCTGCCGATATAATTCTTAAAATTGTGACCAAAAGAAGAGAATAACAGTGATTGTCAACTATTCTAAATCTGTAGGACATAACAATTGCCATTGCATATCAATGTTTTGAGGGAATATTTAATTCATGTATAAAATCTATTCTTCAACAAAATGTTACTTATATAAAATAACCATCCTATTAATGAGAAATATCAAATTGTTCCAATAAACAATATGGAACCAGTGGAGTAAGAACTATAATCAGAGGAAAAGCTTATATGAGTTAACTACATAAATAGCCACAAGAAAATTCACTTTATTGGGACTTACTGTCAAATTTCCAAAAACTGCAGCACCTATTGCAGCAAGAACATCACATCCAACTGCCCTCATGGATGGGATATCCATCTCTTGGACAAATGAGACTAAGGCATTCCCTGAAAGAAGTGCTTGCCAGTAGATGACAGCCTGTGGAAGGGGAAACGCTGGCTCTCCAGTTGAATCTTTAGGACAAAATGAGGATATCCAGGGTCAAATTGTTAACAGTGATGATAATAGAGCATTACTAATGGTCTTTAAGTAGTAATAGGTTAGAATAGAAAATATAAACAATTTATTGCTTACAATACAATTCAATACTTTTTTAAAGACAATATTTTACAGGAAAGAAAATCACTTTGCAATTCCACAAAAATTAGTGCGGAGTAGCAGTAAGTTTTTCTTTCCTAAATATCATGAAGGAGTTCCACGAAGTTACACTATCCACCATTGCATTAACCTTTTAGAGGTTTTTGTAACTGACTAACAAATATTAACCTGATAAGAGACCTCAATATTAAAGTAGTGTTTAATTTATAATATATTACTGATTTTGAACTTAAAATTACACATCTGAAAGACAATTTTCCAGCAAGAAAGTCGAAGAAAAAGCAATTAATATACGAGGGTAGTTTGAAAGGTTCTTGGAACCATCCATCACCAGATGTCAGTGCTAGCACAAAGAGTTTCCTGCATAGTACTATGTAATCCTTTATGAGTAAATATGCAATTCATCAGTGCTCTGGGAAGAGATCTGTGGGGCAGACACCACATGCTCTCTGTTGTTCCCGTGTAGTGGTTTGTGAAGATGGAAAAAAATGAGATTCAAGCAGTGATTAAATACTTTATAAAGAAAGGCATGAGAGCAAAGGATATTCATGCTAACTTTCAGAACACTCTAGAGGACTCTGTTCCTTCATATTCAACAGCTGCCTAGTGGACAAATGAGTTTAAGGTGGGTCGGGAAAGCTTAGATAATGATACATGTAGTGGTTGGCCAAAATGTGCCTCTACCCCAGAAATTATTGCAGAAGTACATAAAATGGTTGTGGAGGATTGTGGACTGAACGCGCAAGAATTGGTTGAAGCTGTAGAGATGTCATCTGAATGGACATCACATTTTAACAGTGGAATTGGATATGAGAAAATTATCTGCTAGATGGGTGCCGTAACTCTTGAAGCAGGATCACAAGTGCATTAGAATGGAAATTTCCAAACAATGTTTGACCTGTTTTAAGAGCAACCAAAAAATTTTCTGCACCAGTGTGACCACAGATGAAACTTGGGTCCACTACTATACCCTAGAGACAAAACAGTTCTCAAAGCAGTGGAAACATACTGTTCACCACCATCAAAGAAAGCAAAGACAATATGGTCAGACAGAACGGTTTCAGTTTGTAAGGCTTCAGTTTTCAGAGATACCAAAGGGATTCTGCTGATAGATTATCTTCCCACTGATCAAACAACTACTGAGTAATATTACCCTAATCTCCTGGACCAACTACAGCATAAGAAACACAAAAAAAGCCAGGTTTGGCAAGGAAATGAGTCATCTTTCACCGAGACAATTCACGTCCATATACATGCATAATTGCCATGATAAAAATATGTGAACTAAGATACAAATTGTAGCCACATCCACCTTATTGGCTTTAAACAGAGTACAAAATATTATTGTCTGCAATATCTTTTTGTCATAATTTCCTAAGCCTTTCATTAACTGTTCACCTAGGCCTTCCTTTGTAATTCTATTCTTCCATTTATGGTACACATAAAACTACTGTTTTTCAGATATATTGTATAAGTCTTCCTCTTAATGCTGTGAAAGTCTTTCATTTAGAGTTCCATTCTTGAATCTTCATTAAACCCTCGGACTACAATGATGTGGATGGGCTTGTGTACCCTAATAACCCCTTAAGGCATATGCATGCCATGTAAATGGAAGGGTAAAAGCCAGAATAATTATATTCCATGAGGTATCTGTACCTCCATAAAGGAGTAGCAAAGATCACATTGGGGTGACCATTTGATGTGATGGGGTCAAATTAAAAATTACACTAGGGAAGACAGTCAGAAAATAGCCTTCATCACTTTTACTGTGAAAACAAAACGAAGAGTAAAATAAAATAATCGAAATGGGATAGGTTTGAAACACAGCGGTAGGTTGAGACAAAGATGAGAGAAAGCTATGGCATCATGGTTCAAGAAAAGATATGACTGCAAGTCGAAAACAACTGAATTTTGTTGGAGAAAGTTAAAACAACTAGCATCACATTGAAACACCATCATTACACTGGTACATAAAGATAATGCCCGAAGATGTGAGGAGATAATGGATTTCAATATGTTAAAACATAGATTTATGAAAAGCATCAAATTGCACAGCAGTAGGATACAAATCTGATCATCGTTTGGTGTCTACGATGTGAAATTTAACGTTCTAAAGGATTAGAAGGGTGAGGAGAATATGAAAGTGGAAAATGGAAAAAAAGGAAAAGAATACAAAGAGGCTTTTAATAAAAAGCTAAGGGACAATGCATGTAAGAGAAATTACTGTTGAAGAAAGATGGATAGATCCTAAAAAGCTTTACAGCAGTAAAATGTGATAGACCATTTTAAAACAAAAGTATGCATAGTTTAACTGAAAACCCAATTCCATTGCCAAAACACACATATCATAATCTCGAGAAGTCCATTTATTGAGACTAGGTTTTGGATTGTAGCCAATAATTATAACTTATTACATATTGTTAAAACTTCATCTAGCTCAATCCTATTATAAATTGATTGTTTTGTTAATCATAGTTTTTACCTTCCTTCATAAAGCAAAACATTTGTAGGCAATACTAATAATTTATCTGGAATCTAAATGGGATACAAATATCACCACATTGCATAGTTACTTACCCACACATTTCTGTATTACAAATCCAAGAGCCTCCCAAACTCTGCCCCACTGCAACTTCACAGGAACACTGTCTCCTACTTCAGTTAAATTTTCTGGACCAAGAACTAATCTTGACTGAAGAATGGGCCAGACATCTGCATCAAAAAAAAGCTTAGGGGCGAGATCTTGATTCCTTGCAATGTTGTATAGAACCTAAAAAAAAAACATCTGTTCAATTGGAATTGATGCTCTACAATGACAAAAATAACTTCAACATGATATTTGTGTGATATATTATTCTCATTATCTCCTCGTGCATAATGTGCAGCAGCTTTGGTAGTGAAAACATATCATGAACATGGATAGATATACACACAATGTTATCAATCATTAATATTACATACACACCAAGGTAAATTTTAGTGATGGTAGGTGAACTTTGCTTTGATTAGCATAAAGCCGATGGAAGCTATTCCTAGACCCTCATGTGGTTATGCCCTAGTTGCACTCTTTGGTTTATATTTTTGATGGGCTCTTCAGGTGTCATTTGGAAGCTAAGAGGAGCTTAACCACCTAATAACCCTGGTGCCTCAAACATATTTACAAGAAAAGAATACACAGATTAACTTAACAGTATGAACAAATGCATATTGGTGCAAGCAAGTATTCAACTGTGGAAATTTCATTACTAGCAATTAGTATATTCTGTTTTTTTATCGGGTCCAGATCATGAAACAACTTAATCTTGTCTAGAATTCCCATGAAAATTGTTATGACAGACCACACCTACCACCAACCTAACCCCAAACCCTCTCAAAAGTTTCCCCCACTCCTTTCCATGTGGGTATTTATGTACCAACACATTCATTCAATGTATTCTATTGATTGAAGGTAGGTTTTTTATTGTCTTTATGACTTTTCTTCTACGTGTCACAAGAAAATTCTATCACTTACCCAACACTATTTCCTTCTTCATTTCTTCATAACTTCTGCCTGCCTCTACACAATCTATAAAACCTATCCTCTTCCTTCTTCTATGACAAAAACCCAAAATTCACCCCTCTTATCAATTCTGAAATATCTGCCTTCAACACCTTTCCATATAGCCTGCATCTGACTTCTATGCTTTTTTTTATATTATCCTAAGAAACTTAACTCTTAGCTCATCAAATTTAATACTTTAGCATTTGTCTTCCTCCATGTACTACTTATTTTATTCCATCTTTATCACACCCATATCTCAAAAGTCTCCAATCTATGATCAACCTCTCACCTGAAAGACCAACTTTCAGATCCATAAAGCAATACACTTAATTTTAAAGTCTTTATATTAGTATCCACAAAATGAATTGAACTTCAGATATTTACCTGATGGTTATGCCTAGGCATCAAAACACACTTTGTTTGTTTTGAAGCACAAGCATAACCATCAGGTAAATTAAGGCATATGGATCTAAATGATGCACTAAAAATCAAGAATAATAAATCAACAAAAATAATTTGCATTTCCCTACAGATATACACACCTAAAGGCATTTTTCCTGGACATATAAAAGCCCAAGGAATCAAAATGCATATTATTTAAACATAGTTATCAACCTGAGAGTCTGTTCAATAGGTGAGGGTAGATCTCACCTTGCACTGAGATAAATGGCATGTGAAGTTCACACATCAGAGCAGGGATGCTAGTTTATTCCCCTGTGTCATCTTTGTTTTCCATGGAAGACCTGATACTCAAGAAATCACACAGCTTGGGTGAAGCTAAGGGTGTCCAGAGGTGTTCCTGGGAATTGAACCTGGACTCTACAGAAAGTAGCAATCTACCCACTGGACTACCATGTCATCACATTATATGTTATAACAAATAAGTGGACAGTAAATAGTGTGTTTTTAATTTAAACATATCAATGATCCTCTAAAAGTCAAGCAAAAATAATCACCCAAATTAATTTACATTTCGCTGTATGCTTACCTGAAGGCATTCAGTCTGGACAGTTAAGGGGACAGAACGATCCTTGAGGCTGAGTAGTTTAAGGCAAGCCTCTACAATCCATGGTAGGCCAGCAGGCACTTTTGCCTTCATGGCCTCAAGTAAATGCTTTTGCTCATGCTCTCCAATGGCATTCCTATGCTCCTCCACATTGCCCACAACTGACTTCAGGGGATCTTCCTCATCATCATAAAACTCATTGTCCCATGTATCTTCTTCGTCAACAGCACGATCTTTGTTCACAACAACTTCTTCAACAGAAACCCCTGCAACCTCACTACAATCCAATGTTTTTGAGGAACTTGAGCGAGAAAATATCTGAACAACTTCAGGAGGAGTGGGATCCAATGAGATCATAGCACCAAACAATGACATAACACAACCGACCACACTAAGATCTGAAATGAAATTTGAAAGGATAGTTAATGCATTAACTTGAAAATATGATAATATTAACCTGAACTACAAACAAATTCCATCTTTAAATAGTATGCACCATTCTAAAGACACTTCTGTACATGATTAGCCTTTATACCATACAAAAGACTGTAATTACATAAATAAAGCTATTTTATGAGGTTTTTTTGTGGAAAGTTTATTTGAAATTCTCCTATTCCATCACTTTTTCATCTCAGCAAAGCATATGAGGGTATATAAGTATGCATGCAGGTGATTTTGCCGACAAAATAAGAAAGGGTAAGGCTAGGGTAAGAGCTAATGCAGTCCATATGGCATGTCTAGACACTTAACCATAAGAAAAAAGAATGAATAATACATGATGAATGAAGAATGAAAATAACAAATTACACAATTAAGAAAACTATTCATTTTTTAAGTTTATTAAACAAATACTGAGTAAATGTAAAAGCATTTTATTGCAGTGGAATGTATAATACTTTTCCATTAAATACTTCTAATTGTTGATATTGAGCGAAAAGAAAAATCAAAAAGTAATTTCTGATGATGCGTGCAAAACACAACTAAAACAGATATCACTTATACCCATTAGTCAATATAATGATAGTATAAAATGCCCTATAAGTTACTTGGAAAGTGCAAGACACAGATGACTAGCAATAAACTTATGAAAAATATTTTTAAATAACAACTGAAATCACTTAAAAATTGCTGAAATCATAACAAATTCTAGGTTCTCGAGAACTGATTATTTATGAATGTAACTGTTAAACATTATTGCATTCTCTACAATATGGGTGTTCTGTAAAGTTGTCATCATTTTGATCCAGAACACTTCCAAGATAGGTAAACTGGATCTAGTTTATCAACTCTTATTTTAACATTTAACTTTTCCTTCCACTTTCTCGAAAATTGCATAAGCTTTTATTGTTTTTACATTTCTTCTCATCCCATACTTATTACACTGACTTTCGATCAATGCTGCAACCAACATATATCACCAATTTTACACTAGGTGTCCCATAAGACTGTGGCTTAAAAAGACAAAAAAATTACAAACATTTTGTCAATAAGTGTTTTTTTCAAAATAGTCTCCAATAGAAGTAATACACATGTTGGCATGATCTTTCAGCCTTTTCATGCCTTTCAAAAACTTCTCTTTTGAAATATTGTTTAACTTTATTGTCAATGCTTCTTGTATCTCAACTACTGGCACAAAATGATTCCCTTTCAAATCCATCTTTACTTTAGGGAACAGGAAGTAGTCAGGGAGAGACTAATCAGCTAAGTACGGTAATTGGCTGAGCCCAGAAATAATTTTTTTGACCAAAAATTGAGTTAATTGCCATGATTAGCACTTTTCGGCGATTAGCATGTGTGGAATAAAATGCACGCACAGCTTCCTTTTCTTCAAATCATTCGTAATAATACATTATACAATGGTTTTTGGTATTTCAGTCAGTTCTTCTATCAACCTACAGCTTGCATAATGGTGGTTCTTTAACACTGCTTCGACTTTGTTTTCCTTACTCATCGTGATGCATGGCTGTCCGCTCCTTTTGTCAACTTCAACCAACTCTCTATCCTCCGCAAGAAGGTTATATCACCGAAAAACAGTAGTATGAGACATAACAGACCCATCATCGGCTAATTTTAAGATTTTGAAGGTTTATGTCACACACCAGCTTTAAAGCAAAATTTAATTGCAACAAGTTGTTCACTATTTCCATTCATCGTGAAATTATGACCAATACCACTTTGATACTACCATGCGAACTACTAATATACAGCTACATGTTATCCAATGGATTTGAAACTTTGTATGGGAGAAGGAGGTTGTAGAAACTAGTTACCGAAATTTCATGAGGATAGCACTAGTAGTACTGATTTTACAGCCACCATTTTAAAAGTTATGGGACAAACTGTATACATGCTCAAATATTGTAGCATTTTCTTCTGTAGCATAAATGTAGCCTGTTACCTAATGATTTCCATTTGCAGTCTACACGCAGGGGATGTAAGTGGATTTCACACATTTCAGGAGAGCTTTCAAAATACTTGTTGCAAATTGAGGTTATATATTATTACTTACCCCTATGTTTCAATAAAGGACGCACAGCTGCAACAAGACGATGAAGGTGACCTGATGCCAGTTTATGATATGAAGATGCCAGCACCAAAGCTGTACAACACCTGAGGAGCTGATGTATTGTGACAAGTGACATTTCAGAAGATAATGCAAGACACATGTCTCTATGTATGGAACACAATGACCACCCTAATGCTACAGAAAATGGTGTAAATGACATTGTCCTCTTATTCCTGGAAATGAAAACACAAAGAGATAAAATAAGTTTTGTAGGAACAAGAAAAACACAAATTAATGCACTAAGTTTGGTATTTAAAATTGTATACATCATTCCATGTCACATATAAATTTATGTCCCTTTATTCACATTGAATTTTAAATAATTAATTATATTTATAGCATCAAATGTTTTGTTGAACAAAGGATTTGTTGAAGGAAGTTAATTCATACATTTATTCATCATCAAGGATAGTGGGGAGGATAGAGTAATGTTGGAAGAAATCCAAAGGTGGTAGGAAAGGTGGATGCAGAGCATTTTGATTGTGGATGGAATGTCAAAATTATAGTCCTAATGGTATGATTGTCATACAATTTATATTAACTCCAAAGATGAAATGAAGAAGAATCACTTAGCTAATAACCCATGAGAGAGTTTATTTTTAAAAAATTCCATCCTCAGATTTGTGTAAGGCTTTGAAGTTCCTTCAAAGCCTTACACTAAAAAAAATGAACTAAATGGCAAAAATAAAACTTACTTGGAACATTCTGCTTGACTGAGAAACCTTTGCCATGAAGTAAGAATCGATGCAAGTACAATAGCAGCTAAGGCACGTCCTTTAGAAGACGGGTCACTCAGAATTAGAGTAACTAGTGTGGCCTCCTCCCCATAGTTCAATGGTTTGGGTAAAATAAATCCAGGGCCAGTAGGCATCCCATCTGGAAGTAGGCTCGGCCAAAAGCTGAACAAAACACTGGGCTCTGCAACCTAAGAGACATTGCATATGTTTATTACAACCACACACAAAGCATTGGCAAATTTTGAACAAAAAAAGTGTTTCATATTGATGTTTTGTCTATTTTGATACTTGGATATCAAAAATGCGGCTGCAATCTTAAAAGAAATGCATTATTGTTTGCATTCTTCTGCAGAAAAATCAAATAAGATTTCATTATAGAAAAATTTTTTAGAAAACTTAGTTGAACCACAAAAAAATCTTGATTCTATGGCTAAGGTTTTGTTGCTCTACAACATCTTCAGGTGAGTTAAAATTATCCACAAGTATATATACTAAGTTTTTGGTGGGGTGAGAAAGTAGGATTGAAGAGAAGGAAGGTGTTTGGTTACAATGTTATCATTGGCGAAAGTGTGGCAAGGTATATCATAATGGACAGGGTAAGAGTGCATTTGCAAGACTTCATGGGAGGTAGCCCATTAGCAGAGGAGGAGGAGAAGGCTTTGAGGATGTTACACAGCAATGAAACCTGAGCCATGCAATTAAATTTTTTACATGGAATTAACAAAGTTTTCAGTTTTTTAAATAAAAAAATTCATCTATTAAATTTTGGGGAGACAAAATATTTTGTAAAACACAATGCAGTACTGTTCTTGGCAGTCAAGTCATAAGCAAACAGTATGCAGGAAAATCAAAGGTTAAATGCTCAAACCTTGTTTCACCTCTATCTACCATAGTGGAAGTTACACAGGTTAGACGGCTCAACTACCCTGTCAGTCACATATGTTAGATAGTGTCTTACTCCTTGAAAAACCTAAAACCAAAATGTGCGTCTATACTTGTCAATAACAAAAGTAAACCAGATCAGCCATAACTCCGTCCAGGTTTTCCCTGAATGACGACAATTACACAAAATTTGATCTTCCTGCTCCTGTCTAAGATTTCAAATTGTAATGGAGATCGTATCACACAAATCTCATGGAAAGGGCTACTTCACAGAATATTTTGCATATTTACATTTCAAATGCATTGATTACCAAAAAAAACTCTTGCTGTAGTTTATGGGAACATTCATGAAGCACATATTTAATATTAATGTTTGTTACTTCTCACTCACTAGCATAAACCAAAAGGTTACCTTTACCAAAACTTGAAACCAAATTTATATCTACTATAATGCAACCATTTCAGAGAGTAAAAATCATTCGCCTTGACCGGGATTCGAACCCGGATCCCTCGACATCCGGCCGAGTGCTTTAACCACTTAAGCTACCGAGACGTCCTCTTACACTCTGAAATTTTCAGAGTGTAAGGTTTCAGAGTGGTTAAAGCACTCGGCCGGATATCAAGGGATCCGGGTTTGAATCCTGGTCAAGGCGAATGATTTTTACTCTCTGAAATGGTTGCATTATAATGCACACATAGCGGGTGACTCCGTTAAAGTTACTGTTACAGTTTCTTGAAATTTATATCTACTATTTTATTAAATGAAACTAAGCCATAGAATTAGGTAAGACAGGCACATAACAGTTCACATAAGACGTGATCAAACACTGGAAGATGATGACATTGGTATAATGATATGGTATTAGAAAAGCATGGAGAAACAGGAAGCCCTAGTGTAGATTGGGAGAGAGAGATAAAATTACCTGGACTAAGCAAAGGAGAAGAGAACACGCCATTTGCCGCACTCTGGATAATGCAGATCGGCCTTCTGAGTCTCCGGCCTTTCCCGATTCAATATCCGATGAAGACATGTCTGAGTCACTAGTCAGATTCCAATGAGGAAGTTTTGGAATAGGTGGATTTGATTTTGCAGCACTGGTTCCCAGCCTGTTGTGTCTTGTGGGAAAATCTGATTCTTCTCGTTCAATTGAGTCAACTAGTGCCTCAGCACCTTTTTTATTAGTTCTCTTGCGACTTTTCCTCAAAGCCTAAAATTTTAAACATTTTATCAATGAGACATGAGATTCTTTCAAAAAATGAATAAACTATTAGAAATTTCAAAATTTACATGCTCAAGTCAAAGAAGAGGTTACTTGCTAAGCTGCATTTCAGAAGAATGAGTAACACAACTAAAGCTTTGCAAACATATAAACTACTTGAATATTTTATTTTGAATGTAAACTTATCATAGAGATTATAATCACACTTCTAGTTTCAAATTTAGTGAGGGGTGTCAAATGAGTCCATGACAGGGTGAAGTTACAATTATAGTATTTATATGCTATACAACTACTAACTGATACCTACCTGTTATCTTAGTGGTTAGTGGACCCATTAAACAAACAAGAACTATAGCTTTATTTACACAATTTTCAATGATTGTTATATTCTACAATTTAAAAAAATAGAACATAAGTTTAACTACTCTAATTCAATAAGCCACAGAAGAATGTCCTTATTTATAATTAATTCTTCTTAGAGGAAAGTGAATTGGCAATAAAGCAGTGTGAAAGATTTTTACATCACTGAGTCCAGTTAAACGCATTTTCAATAAAACTTGAATAAAAATGAATTGTCTAGTTTCTAAGAATTAGATTAATTAACCTGTCAGGGACTTACTTCATAGTAGGTAACAAAATAACCAGTGAAGTCCATATAAAATTGGAAGATACATAAGACGGAATCAAAAAGTAATAATTAAATGACATTTTTTTCCATATAAAACTACGAGTAACAAACTCATGGAGATACCAGAAACCATTGAAATTAACAAAGAACCATTAACCTTAGTAGTCCTTCCTTTATATTCATCCTTAATTTCTCCTAACATTTGTGTAGGAACAGGAAGTGGAAGAGAGGAAGAATGAGCTTTGAAAGGTCCCACAGGATATTTGACACTCCTTGCTCCATCAGGCAATCCCAATACTAAGAATGCTCGGAAAATTCCTATCAATTCTCCCAAGCGTCCAGGAATTGCAAGAGCAGGAGGTGGAGACCCAGCAGCATTGGCCGATGGAGACAGTAAATGGTGCAGACACCGCATTGAAGCAATTACTAGCTAGGGAAAGAGAAAGCAATTGTAATTAAAACTGATTCAATATGGTAACTAATTATATCGAGAACCTTGAAAGAATTGAAAATGAAGGAATTGAATCATCTGTTGTGGCAATACAAATATTGCAGTGACCTGGTCCTTCATTCATCTTTATATGGCATAATCCATCTGATCTCCTCTCCCTATAAACGATTGACACTTTATCCTGTTTCCATTTATTCAGAGTGTATACCACTCATTATATGGGTATCGTTCAGAGAGTAAACATACAAAGGGGTTTTAAATGTCTTTAAATTGACAGTCAACAATTAATTTTTCTTTCTACTGTAATGAAAAGATTACCAAAAAATATTTTTTAAACAATCTATTGGCTCAAAGTGGTAATTTGAATAGTTCTGTATTAAAGTATTCTGATTTACCAGCTATATGTTTATCAGGCCTAGGGATCCAGGCCTACAGTAGCCAGATAATTGGAAGTCTACTGTATCAGTATGCTTATTTTACTAATATGTATTTCATAATAGGATAATATACAATTTACTATCCTCAAAAAAATGTTTAATGCACAAAAACTTTCACCAGCTACAGAACCTTAGCAATGGATATAATATTGTCACTTATCAATCAGTTACATTGGTGTATTTATTAACTGGTAGGGTAGGAGTAGAGGGGAGGAGGGTGTGGGAGTTGGTCATCGCTGGTGGGGAAGAGGTGAATAGATGTGAGGAAAGGGAAGAATACAAGGAAAAGATTGAAATAGGCAAAGCTTAAATTCTCATGGAGAATCATTTATTTTTTCATTTAATGACATTTTTAATTGGGGTGAGATGGAGACTTAATAGTCCATTCTCCCACCTAGAACATAAACCTAACATCATCTTCCAACATTTCCAGTGCATAGCTTTACTATTTCATGCTGAGCAGGATGTACACTTCATCAACTTACTTGTAACTTCATGTAAGTCACCTTTATCCAACAAACTTCACCAGAAATGCATCTAGTCTGACTGCATGTTTATAGTACATGTGCAATCGTACTTTTTTCCTATTTTAAAAAGTCTTTTTTCTTCAATGTAAATCTTAGAGTACCAGCATCATTATATTCTACTTTGCATAAGCAAGAATCATTTAAGGATTCCCTTTTGTCCTTGACATTACTTAAGGATTTTTCCAGAAGTTATTAAGTAGTCTGTAGGCTGTTTAATATTTCTCCATAAGTCTCTAGTATACTTAATATAGCAGAATATATCAGGGCAAAATTATTAGGTTCATGGCTCTATCAACCAAAATATTTTAAGTAATTTGTAACAATCAAAAAATGAATTACATACAAAATCCAAATTAATCTATTTGTTTTAAGCATAAGGGCTAAAGACAATCTCATAATCTTTTTAAGCTGTTCAGAAAGCCACGATTTTACTGCTCTAAACATTTAGCTTGATCAATCTTTAACTGTTTTCTCACTTCAGTTTCAATGACTACCGAGGCTGTGGGATGAATCATACAGATATGGAATCAAAAGTTGCTTTCATTTATTTGTCATATGTTGGATACAATCCGGGAAAATTTGCCAAAGAGTTTTGGCTGGAAGATAACTCCTGCCAGCAGAAAATAAAAAAACTAACAAACAAGTCTTAACTCTGATGTTCATACATATACTCTAGTGTTGCTTAAACTGCTTGATGAATGTTGCTCTTAATTAAATTATCAATGCCATGTTTTTTAACCTATTGACTGCTGTTTTCTGGTTTAGGTGAGAGTTGACAAAAAGTCTCATTTAATCAACCCAATATTTAAAAAATATTTACTCCAATTTATCTAAAAATATGTGATTAACAAATTCATTATTTTTTCGCTTAATAATATAATAGCCTCTATGAGTACTGACTGCCACCCATATTATTAAAATTTAGATTGATTTTTCATCAGATGGGTTACAATATGCATAGACAGAAGGTCCAAAATATTTATCACCTGAATTGGGGTAGAATTATTATATGAAAAGTGGCATTACTTTTTACATCCTGTAAATGCAATGCAAATTTCTTATTAAAAGATACATCTCAACAATCACAATGATATTGTTACCTTGTAGTAAGCCATGTCATCCAGGTCAGCAGGCTTTCCTCGTCCAAGAACATTTATCAGATGATGCATACAGGATTCTGAAATGTCATTCATCACTTTCTGGTATTCTGAAAGAAGACCAGGGTTTAAAGATGAAGATGGTGGTAGCATAAGGAGTTCCAAGCATCCAATTGCAGGCAACAACAATGGGCCAATAGTCTTTTGAGCAGATATAATCTCAAGAAGAATTCCATTAGATGAGGCAAGACTGTGGAGATACTTATTTCTCTGCAAAAAAATGATTCAACAGATCAAAAATTGTATACAAAATTACACTAAGGCAATTAGTAAAATTTTACAGTGGATATAATGAATAACATATCAAATGTAACATAAAGGATCGAATATAGTCCATAGTTTCATTCATATAGTACCGAAAGAGGATTTTAATCAAATTTTCTTGATCATGATTTTACAAGATGAAATATAATTATATTTAGGAAACAACAACACACTCTCTTGTACGCAACTTATCGTCTTAAAGCACGAGTTGTCATCTATTTAGCTCTCTTCTTAAGTATTTTCCTGCCATTCACATTCTACATTTTACGCTTCCACAGCATACTAACTTGTCTACACCTAAAAATTCTCTTTGATCACATTCCTTTGGAGATATTAACATCACACTGGGTGCACTTGACATTTAATGCACTATTGACAGCGAAATGGGAAATCATAACTTTAACTCTTGTTTGGCAACGTTACACTGAAATTAATAAGACAATAGAGCTTCTGAGCATCACTTTAACCGTTTCTTCCCAGACCAAGTCTGAATAACCTGAGAAAAACTTTAAATGGCGCCAGAGAATAATATTAATGTAACTAATGCACATGCCAATGAACTTTTCTCTCAATATTTTAGCAAAATAACGTGAAAACTGAACAGCCAATTCAGCAAGATATTCAATATTTTAAAATTATGGTCTCACCTTCAATAAGTGATCACGGTCAGCTCTAATCAACATTTCCACTGTCCTGAGGATAACAGCACTATCTTCTCTCGATTTCTTGTCGTGCAAACCATGAAGGCATATCATGATTATTCTTTCATTAAGCTCGTCTCTAACGCTGATATTATGTTTTTCAAACAAGCAGCATAAACACTGGCATAATTTAATTAATAACTGGGGTCTCTGGGTAGAAACTAACGTTCCGAATGAGTCTAATATGATGTCATAATCGGGCTGGAAATAAAACAACAACTGCATATAATTTTAGGACATGGAAACATATTTTTAAAAATTTGTCAAAGTACCGACATAAATTAATTGACAGAGATTACAAGACCAATTCATTTGTAAACCAAAACATCTGTACATACATATATTACTGCCCCTTTAGGAGCTTCCTGAACAAATGATATAACTTCATCAGCTAATAGATCAATTATTTCAACATTTGAAGGGGAACATTTTTGAGTCAAATTTGCAAACTTAACGGAATAATCTTGAAATGTCTCCCGTAATTTCAAGGTGTGTGGATTCACATCGGCCATGATGCTTTAATTTCGTGCTTCACTTGCTCATCCAAAACGGGCCAATGAATACAAATGCTTTCAAAAATAGATTTTTAAAAATAATGGCGGCAGAAGTTGCGCGTCACAATACGCACGAATACTGCTTAAGAGTTTAAAATGATCTCACCATTGTATTGGGATGCGTTACTGCTGTGTTATTTGCATTGAATTAACTAATCAGGCATTTTGCGATTTCTTTTCTTGTTCTCGTACTATGGAAGGAAGTTAGCTTCGAATCCAACGAATCACAAATGGTATTGCTGTAACCTGGCCTAATATAATATTTTAAGTTAGTAACGGAAAAGGCTCTTCGTATTAATATTAGATAGATGTTTGTATGTATGTTGAACACGGAATAACTTCTAGCAAAATTAATAGTACTTTGGCGCAAACTGTTATCAGTTACTATTTTTGAATTATCTACGATTTTTTATCATCCAATTACCACATTTCATCATGTAGTATTTTATATTCATGGCCTCATATTTTTACCGAAATACCTGAGTTTCAGCAATTAAAAAATGCAAGAAAATTCAAATTACGAATGAACCGTGAATGTTACCTTTAAGTTCACGCCGAAAATTCAAGTTTGTATATTCATGAATTATAAGTTGAATAAATCGCTCTCACACCAATGCTACGCAGCGATTTTTAACATTATTTAGTTCTCTATGAAACCTCTTTCTATTCTTCGCTCTTCTCGCTTTAAGGCTGCAGTAAATCTTGGCACTATTACCCCTTGAACTTTTAATTAGTTATTTTTATTATTTGTCACTTTTACTTTTGCCTTTTTTCCTGATATCATTAGAGAGTTCTTGCATTAGCGTATTTTGAGTGGTGCATGAGTTCGGAATCAAATATTTTAAACAGTGAGAGTGTGACAATCGTCGGTGTTAATGATATGAATGACACGCTGAAAGTTTTCAGAATTTTACAATGACTCTTTAACTAGTTTGTAAACATGTTCATCACCTTTAAAACCATGCATAATTCACTTTTAAAAGGAGGTAGTTTGGGTGAAATAAATGCTTTGTATAGAACGGCGAAAGATCTATCGGTAGGTAAGAAGAGTAAGAAAACCCATGAACCTTTTTGAAGATATGGCAGGTAATTTACTGAACAAGGAAAGATTTAAGAGAGATGTTAGAAATATATAAAAAAAACTATATGGCCAAGACATTAGGCCAGCAAGTTTAGAAATAGAAAGAGAATATAGCGTAAATAAGGATAGCTTAGATCCAGGCATACCCAATGGTAAGATAGAAAGGGCATTAGGGCAATTGACATAAAATATGACCGAAGGTGTAAATTAAATTCCCACAGAACAACTCAAAGGTTTAGGACAACAAAGAAGGAAGATAATGCAACCATTTCAGAGAGTAAAAATCATTCGCCTTGACCGGGATTCGAACCCGGATCCCTCGATATCCGGCCGTTCGAATCCCGGTCAAGGCGAATGATTTTTACTCTCTGAAATGGTTGCATTATAATGCACACATAGCGGGTGACTCCGTTAAAGTTACTGTTACAGTTTCTTGAAAGAAGGAAGAGTTTTTTTGGTAATTCGTAGCAGTGTAAAGTGAGGAATTATGTCGGAAGACTTTGTCAAATCCGTTTTAGTTCATATCCCAAAAAAGGGAAAGGCAGCAAATGTGAGAAACACAGAGCAATACGTTTGATTTCGCACGTAGCTTGTGTTTCTCAGGATCAGCAATAAGAGAAATTGGGAAAAAATACTGAATATATCACAGAAGATAAAAATAGACTGGTGGGCTAGGTGAATTACCCATAACCCTTTCATATATCTGAATGCCAAGGTGCGTGTGACTAACGTCGAATCGGGTCGGGCAGTGTTTGGAAGAGGGGTGAGGTTGGGGTCCATTATCACCGTGTTTTCCAACGTATATGTAGAAGGAATGGTAAATGTGGCGTAGAAGAACTGAAGATGTGAGTGAAAGTTGATGAATAATTCATAAATTCAGTTTGGTTTTCGGATGATCAAGCTTTAATTAAACGGACGAGGGGTTACAATCGTTGCTATGTAAATAAATCAGTATGATAAGTATGGGGTGAAGATCAATGTAGACAAAACAAAGATTATAAGATGTCCGAGAAAGAGGAAAGTTAAACTTAAAAAACAGGACGATTTATAGAATAGGTGAAACAGTTTCTTACGTTGGGAGTGTTTTGGACCAAAATGGTCAAATTAGTAGGAATATAAGGAGAACAATGCGTCAGGCAAAAAAGCTTTTACAGAAAGTAGGGAATTGATGACTGGAACGTTGCCATTGAGGACGTTAGGGACGTAAGGAGGTTAAGAAAAGACTGGTGAAAACTTTGGTATGGTGCAGGGTTTTGAATATTGCGGAAGTATTGTCGTAGAAGCAACATGGTAGCCGTTGATTGGGTTATAAAATGTGAGTTTGCAGAAAGACGGAAAAGGTTTGATGGACGGAAAGGAAAACAAGCAAAGAGGAGCTAGTCACGGCGGGGGAGGAGAGTGGATTATTGGATGGAAATCCAAGTAAAATGCTGGTGGATGAGCATTATGAATGACGATAGAATTTTGAAGACTGTAATAGGAGCGAAAACGCTGGGCAAGCTAGGACGGGGAGGAAAAAGGTAGGCATGTTGGACGGAATGAAGGGAGGTAGAACGTATGCGTAATTGAAGATAGGGGTATTGTAGTGTGAGGTGTATGGTAGGCGAGGATAAGAAGTGAAGGTTTGTTCAGCCTGTCTTCATCCAAAATCTACCTTAAATGGTTGACTACTAAGTAAAAATCATAATGTTCTATTCGAAGTAGGCGTAGAGTACTGAATCACAGTATGGCACGCGGAAGCTTGACAACGCCAGTCGAAATGTGAGACATTTTTATTCAATAACAATGTTGAAATAATTAATAAAGTATTTTATTTATTTCCACCAATATCTGTTTTTTCGTTCCGATATTGGGGAGATTCTGGTATGTAAGTTTAATTTAAATGCCACAGGTTTAACGTTTTGGGTAAATATCGCAAACTGAGAAATTTTACCCGCCTATAACTATCACTGTAATCTTTCATAAGGAGCATAGTTTTGGATGCTTCGGAAACATACTCATTGAGGGTTGAGGATTAGCGTAGATTGGAGGCCTTTGAAACCTAGGTATGGAGAAGAAGAGATAAAATTAAGAGGGACGGAAAGGGAGACGAACGATGAAGTTCTATGCATGGTTGGGAAGAGAGACGGCTAATAACCGGAGCACGAAGAAAACAAATGGATGAGGAAAATACTAAAAGACAATGGGAGATTGATGAAGGTAATAGAGGAAAGGATTATTGGAAAAGGAGGAAGGGAGTTGGGATTTTGGATAGCAGTAAGAGAGGTTCAAAGCATGTAAAGCTAAAGAATTAGTTATTGCTATATGTAGTATGAGTTTTGAGGATATTTTGTGTCATTTATAAGTCAGGATTACACTTCATTAGTATGTAATGCCATGCCCATCAAAAACCTAGCCTAAACTGGTAGGCTACTTCTAAAAAATTCATTTATCGTTGTGTTTCTAACTGATGAGCAAAGGAAACCACGGTTGTCGGATAAGTGCATCCTCATAGCAATATTCTAAACGGGTGCGCTGTCCAGAGGAGTAATCGCGATTACACAGACAATATGCATACCATTTTATATTTTTACGTAAGGCCTCCAATATTTCACTCCATGTGGAGGTCTTGATGCCACTCCCGCGACGGGGTCTTCTGAATAAAAGACCTTGGAGCAGTTCCCGAAAATAATCTTCCGCGACACCAGCAGGGGGAGAAAATAAACGCGCAGGGGAGAAAGAAAGGGACGGAAACATTTTTGGTATCCACACCGTCGCGTCGACCGTCTGCTCGCTGAGCTCACTCACCCCCTTCATTTGTTTTTTTTCTGTTTCCTCGTTTAAAAGGCCTCCCACCTTGCGCCAACCACTTGCGGATCCTCCTTCCCTCCTCCCCTTCCCTCTGTACTCCCCCGCCTCCTCCCTTGATCTGCTCAACCCCCATGTCTCACTTCTTTCACGTCTTACGACCTCCTCCTCATTCTCCATCTTTTTATCATGTCGGTCGGCATGAACATTTTTTTTCAATAGGCTTCCTCATCTCCCCCCTACCCACATGGGGGCGGCATGGGGGCAAAACTTTAAATGAGAGTTCTGGTTTTTTCCACCAAGGAACACGTGCAAATTACCCAAAAGATTTCCTTCTCCCACCGTTCTCTATTCCTCCCACCGAGACCAACTGTGAACTTATACAAGAAATGATTCTATTTGCTCTCCGAACTCTCGTGAACTTGGGGCTACACTGATGGACCGTAAGTGAGTAAACCGTTTTACAAAAGCCATGACAACTACAGCAGAGCATGCAAACTACTCAACCTAGAGGGTAATGAATGCTTTTGTATTGTTAGAATTATCAACCAATGAAGATAGGCTTTTGATCAGGTACTAATGTGATAAAGCAGTATTACTCTTTTAAGCCCTGGATAACATGACTGGTGCAAAATGACCATAGCTCTCGATGCACCAAAAAACCCAAAACTACTACCACTTTGTCTGAACACTACAAAACTCCGACACCACACATTACAAAATACCACTCTTCAAATCCATATCCTTTCTGCCTTCCTTCATTCCGTTCAACATGGCCATTCATTTCCTTCCCCTACCTCACTTACCCAACGTTTCCCCTCTGTTATAGCATTCAGCAGTCCAGTGCCACAAAGCATGACACCTTTCGTGGCTCTATTGATAATTATCAATTATCTATTGATAATTATCAATAGAGCCACGATGATTATAATCAACTTTTCTTCCTTCTTAGAGAAGGAGTAGTGACAGTTGTCAGGGAGGCGACCAACAGATAAGATCCCTTGCATCATTGGGGATACACGGGTAATTTGGTCGGGGTAGGATAGTAAGGGATTAGGGGAAGAGTGGAAGGAAACCCGACGTCGACATTCACCGACTCTAATAAAAAATAGGCGCCAAGGCGTCCACAGTTGGACCTCTCATCCGACGGATGACATAGTTTGCTTAAAGTACTCTCCACGCAGAAACTAATTAGGGATCTAGATATCTTTGGAAAATTCTCCTCCGTCGGGGTTTGAGCCGGAAGTCTGTTGGTGGGAAGACAGTAGACTAGCCACCACACCAACAGACTCCCAGCCGACGCGACGGGTGCTTGATGGGCGCTCACTGGCTGACTGGAAAAACTCCAGTTCTAATTCTCCTCGGTAATACACGCAGTGGTATCGTGTATTGCGTATTCCATGGCTGACTCATTTATAGAACAAGAACTAGGCCTTAGTCCGTCGAAGCATCTGACTACCACACTTACTCCTAGAAATAAATATAATTCTTCGTGCATTTCCAAATTCGCAGTTCACTCCTAACTGTAGAAAGAAACTCCGGGATGATTTTAACTAAATATAGGTCTAAACAATCGACATGAAGGAATTCAGGCAGCATTTCAAGGACAAGATATATGAATTTTATTTAATAGACTATTTGATAAAACAAACATGACGGCGAGCAGTTAACAAACCCTCGTTAAAGACATACGTAGATAAACCATAATTATCTTCAGTTCAAATGTGAATGTTGTTCTACCATGAGGATTTTCAAGGAGATTACCATAAAATCCATTCGCAAGCTTTATAAAATGAAGCTAAAACCCACTCCTTGAAAAAATAAAAGAATAAACAATAGAAAGAAGTCAATCAAGGAGAAGTTATAAAAAATACGGCAGTGATCTCACGTAAACGTAGTATTCCCTCAAGGCAAGCCGGAATATTTGTAAACTGGACGCAATAAACATGTACCTTTAATTTGGCGTTCTAAGGTGATACGTGCTGATGGTGAAATTCATCGCAATCGATGGAAGACACTGCTTCATGGACACTAGCAAACTCGAAATCCCACCGTAGAATATTTTGCCCTTACATATGCTTCTTTCCGCTGGCGATTTCCTGTGATCAATATCATTCCCTCAACTCATTTTTACTCGTATACCTTTTAAACGATCCACACCGGGACGAGAAATAGGTGGCAATTAAGATGCGCAACCGAACTTGGAGAATCGAATGTTTTCGAGCAATACTTAAACAGGTAAACCGATGAATGCTAACCTTAAGAGATGAAATTCAACAACTTGCTGAGTTAAACTGGAAAACGTAGCGAATGAAAGGAATGAACTAAAAAGGGAGAGTGGCAATCGGTAAATAGGGTTATTTATGAAACTCGGATTACTTATCGCTTCGGCATTGCTGACATAGAATAGTAAAACATCCAGTCTTGCCCTTTAAAATATAACCAGCGTTGGCAGTGAGCTAAATAAAGGGTTTAATATTGGACGAATTCTACCGTCACCTAACACAAATCAACCTTACGATTGATTACTGTGGTTAATGAGGCAGGAATTGACTGACCCCACCGCCGAAGATGGCACATATATGATTTTTCGAGCTGCTTTAAAATTAGAAATATGTGTAAACCACAATAGGCCGATTTATACTCTATCTGTAGGAGCATATGGTCGGAAGGATAGTTGTTTACCTTTCGTTTGTAACATTTAGCTAAATGGGTATGGAAATAATTTCGTCATAAATACATAGCAACTCAACAGACAAATAATCTTCAATGACTTTGACACACTCAATACATTTCATATATTTAGGAATCATAATACCAAATATATTCTAATTAATCCAAAAACCATACACCATTATGTGATCCAAACTAACCATCGCCGTAAATAATGATTCAAAATACTCAAAGGAAGAAATTATATAAACGGAAGAACATTCCTATTTTTTCAGTACTCTCCCTTGTTGTATTTAACGAGTTCATAGGACTGTTCACGCACATTTTCACGAGAAATCCCATAGGATTTAATTCAACCCTGGTAATAACTCTGTAATGTGAACTCGGTATTTTTCATGTATTTTAAAATTTTCTGGGCTTCTTTATTTCAATTTCTGACGTACATATTAGGGGTTAGAAATTCTAGATCAAATTTGACATGGAAAATCCTCCAATACGGGAGAATCGGGGGAAAATCGGCCCAAATAATCCATCATTTTGGTCCTTTCATTCTCATATTCCAGCGATCAATCTATTGATGCCAATGTGTGGAATCAATCAAGTTCAAAGACGCTGGTGGTTTTCACTGATGGGAAAGGTTAAGAAAAAAACCATTTGCTGGGTAGGTTATCGCCAAACTAATTAAAAGTCTAAGGTCGCGAGTTCGAATACTGTCTGCGGTATGGCTTTGTGTTATCATTCCTTGAGTATTTTTTAAATAAGTTTAATGGTACGACATGACTTCAGCCATCCGGGCACCATAGAATTGACGCAGAAGGAATTGCCTCGTTGCAGTCTAAAATTATAAAAGGCGACGAAATTGTCATATTGATGAAGGGAATTCACATATCAATAAACTCCAGACGAGGTCCCAGAATTTGTGATAGATGTAACATTTGATATAACATTTGAAATAGATATTGGTATCTCAATCGTGAGATATTGCATCTATTTAAAATGTTTGGTTGCCTTCTGGATGGTTAGTGGTACTTGAATTTCCCTCGTCAACGGTACAATGACAATCCTGTTATCTTCGCTAATTTTAGACTGCATTTAGTCAATTCCCGTTGCGTCCATTAACAACCATAAAAATCCAATTACTATTGCTCTTTTAGCTGCAAACGTAAACCTTTCCGATGACTCAAATTACTTTGGATAACCAAGTAACATGGTTGGGCACAAATGCTTTCGGGGTCGGCAAACTCTTTCTCCGAACCCACTTCCGCTCGTGGGTGTCCTCAGGGGAGGGACCAGCCGGTTGGTTCCCTAGCCTCCTTTCGTCGCCCTGAGCCCTTAGCTCAGACGAACGCATACATACACGCAAACTCCCTTAAAAACATATGCCACTCCTCACCGCCACACACCCCCTTCCCTCTCCGCGTGCGGTAAACCAAAACCCTTCCAGCTTCCTTGGAAATCGTAAGAGGGGAGATTGGGAGGCCGGAAGCGGTCCTGAAAGCATAGATTTCGGCCTCTATCGTCCCTCTCGTGAATTTGACGTTAATGGGTTTCTTCAACGAGCACGAAGATCAAAACAAAGCAGTGGTGTGCACGTAAATAGCGTGTATAACAGGAAATTGTATAATTTCGATTCGGTAAAAATCCAAGAACGAAGAGAAGAATGATTTAATTTTTCAAAAATTCCAGATATGAAGTATTCGAAATTGAAGAGGGGATTATTATATTATGAGATTATTTTGTGTCTTGCGCGAGGCTAAGAAATGTATGAGTGTACCGTCTACAAGTATGTATACATGTATGTCCATTCAAAACCTACCTTAAACGGTTGACTGCTAATTTATAATAATAAAATACAAAGGAAAGTCACGAAGGGATATTCAAGTCGGTGAGTCTACTTTTTGTGTAAAAATACGTATGCATGCTTATACGATATACCTTTTACCATGTTTCCCTTTAGGGATATGTCAGCTAAAACGACTGCTGCTGGTTTATCCTTTCTTCCACACTGGCCTATTCTTATAGTCTTCATTCGCTGCTGTCACATTCATACATAGCTCATTACTTGCTCTTATATTCCCGAGTCTTCAAATATTTATCTTCTTAAGTGTCTTCTACCGCGCTCACCCTGGGCTGCCTAGGTTCACCCCTTATCTCATAACATTTAACTAAGTTTCTCTTTTCCCATAATGGCAATGAATCTTCATGAACAATCATTTACTCTTCTTCCATTTTTATATTCATAAACATTCATTCCTTAATAAAATCAATCAAATATGATCATTCATCTACTTTTGATTGTTTCCTTTTCTACCATATATTAAAAAAATTGAAAGGGTATACAGAAATATAACATGCTTAATTTATTTCTCTGTTTACGCTCATCATATAACCGCTTATCCAATTATCATCATCAAATTTCGACACTATGGTTTTAGATGAGCCTCTGTAAATCCTTTCCATTATACTTTTTCCACTCTAAATGCGTACTATATTGGGGGAATACCGCGTTCAGGGAGCAGAGGAAGCGCAGGGAAGATCTCAAGCACCAACTTCGTCGATTGTTCAAGATCAAAGGATTCGACAAAGGAGGTTGTGATTCAGAGGAAGAGCTAAGGACGTTCCCTGCGAATGCACTCATGGCTTGAGTCGCTCGAAATTCGAGATATTCTTGTCCCAAGTTGGCGTAAACAAAGTGCGAGTGGATGGGATGCTAAAGTCGCGGGAGGCATGCGACCAGGCCCCAGCGAGTACCTAAGTGCGTGCGAAACCATATGAGGGCGTCGACACGAAAAATCGCTCAGCATTGAAATGGTGAGGGGCCTCAAAGATCAAGACCACGCAAATATTGCACATGCCACCGGTCTCGCAGGCACAACAGCACCTAAAACTAGAGGAATAGCCCAAAAATCTAACGTTAAACTGAAAGGTTATCCTGAAAGTCGCCGTCGAGGGCGTGTGGCAGTAGTTGAAAAGTCACCAAACATTTGAAAAATTGGTGTTTATTAGTTTTGAGTGAGATATTTTATACAGTAACGGTTTACTTAAATACATTTGTGAAAGCGAGAATTACATGAACATTTCACAACGAATTTGTCCTTCATTTAAAGTGTTTTTAGCATTAAACTTCTCATTTTCGAAGTCTTTCGTCTTTTACCCAATCATGAATATAAACAGTATATTTCATAAGAAGAAAGTGAAGAGGTTTATTAATTTGTTAGCTTGTGTTTTTTATATTTAATAAATATTATGTCTTTTTTTAAATTGATTAAAAAATTAATTATCTGTATCGTTGGCATTTTGTATGTTGGGGATCGTAAAAAGGGAGATGATGGAATTCGAATAGAATGTAATGACAAAAATTACCTTCTTCAAATAAGAGATTTTTGAATAAATAAATTATCGACTTACTAAGAGGTTTGGACATTATAAACTATTGTACTTAAAAATATACATATGTATAAACTTGTCTTTGAAAGTCGGACTGATTCTATTAAATAATTCGAAGACAACTCCAATGAATATTTAATAATGAAAGAGGGTTGAGGGTAATGTTTTCAGAAACCAATTGAGTTGTAAAGGCGAAAAAATGACCAAATAGGCGAAAGGAATGACAAAAGCAATGCTATGTTTTGAGATCAATTTTTCGTTTTAACTTCTTTTTTTTCTCTTTCGTGTAAATATGCAACCGGGAAATTCATGAAACATTTTATCTGATGAATTTAAATCTTCAAAGATTTTACAAATAACATTCACTATTTTACACATGCTACTAATAGAAATATTTTATTTCTTACCCTAGTAATTTTTGTGATTAAATCACACCGATAAATAAATTCGATATTAAATTGGTTACTCTTCTTATGCTAATTAAGGGGATGCCTCCTGGCCCGGAAACGTCTACCATTCTTGATTTTCAGGATTATATTTTTATAATTCTTTTATTGACTGGTCAAATAAATGATTGAAAGCTACCTTATGTGAGAAGTGACACACACACACACACACACACACACACACATACACACATATATATATATCGATGATGCGGAAGTACTCACGAGAGCAATATAACTTTTGGCCGGCACAATAGAACACAGAATAAAACAGATAACACGTAAAAGGACACTCACACTGTAGATGATTTAAGCTTTTGGCCTACTCGGAGGCCTTCTTCAGGTCTGACCTGAAGAAGGCCTCGGAGTAGGCCGAAAGCTTAAATCATCTACAGTGTGAGTGTCCTTTTACGTGTTATCTGTTTTATTCTGTGTTCTATTGTGCCGTCCAAAAGTTATATATATATATATGTATGTATATAATATTTCTATATATACATGCAAATATATACACACGCACACACATGGATACATTTTTATCGTATGCGAATAGCTATGAGATGCATACGAGTATTTTGTCGGGTAGTAGTGGAATTATGGAGGCAGGGATAATCTGTTCCGCTGGGTTCCCCATATAGGTTCTTTCAACTTCGGAGAGCTAGAGTGAAATTAGTCTTTTCTCTAGTAAATTATGAGCAGACAAACTCTTAAGAAGAAGGGGAATCGCACTCAGAACTACTCCCACTCTCAAGATTTTCAAGTCTGCAGAACTTCGAGAATAAGAAACTAGCATTCGCATTCTTATTACTCGGTCCTGCTCCATGAACCCGGAGGGTAGTCTGTGACCCTGTCCTATTATGTATGCAGCAAAAGTTTCCAGGGATTTAATTTTAAACTACTTTTTCATGTAGGATATACCTATAAGAGAGGAAGTTAAGCAAGCTAATCTGGATTATTTTCGTATCGCTACAAGAGGAAAATAAAAACTTTTTCTCCATCGTCTTTTTTCCTGTAGTCAACACCGTTACTGCCCAAAGTTTGGACTTTATAGTGATTGACGTAAGAGGAAAAACCACACGCAAAGGAAAATTATGTATGCTTCAGATTTATAGTAATTGCTATTTTTTTTATTTGGATCTATGAAGTTTACTATAGAGTTATGGAATATTATAGATGCAAACAAGGTCATTTATACAACTGTAAAATTCGCAATAAAGTTACGGGCTTACAGGTAAAAGGTCTGAATGATATTCATTCTTTGATGTATCGAGAAATTAAATTAATAACGGTGACGCTAGATCGACGTTACGATATAGCGTCATATCGAATATAACGGGCGTATTGAGCAATATCAACCATAATTTTGATATCGTATGCATATCATTAATATCGTATATCGGCTAAGAACATTGTCTAACCACTATATTTTCCGTATCGAACATGAAAAACATCACTCACGTCGGTGATTATCGACATGACCTTATACAAGAGAGATACAAACTCCCAAGTTCTTGCTTGAAATATTTTCTTATAATTCTCTGTTATATATTCGAAATATTACCATAACTGTTCTTATCGTTCATATATGTGTCGTCGTGTCATGAAGGGGAAGGAAGGAACATAGAATTGGCCGATTAGTAATTTATTGGGTGTATGCACTTACTCTGCCGACGGAGATCGGTACGGGAAGGGAAGGGAAGCCCAGAGCCAGGAGTAGGAGATCGTGGTGTCGCGATTCGCGACACAGGCCGTAGATCCGCGTCCGCAGTCTCCTCTCAGCCAGCCAACCTCGTCTGCTGCCCCTGACAATCTGCCCAGGTCCGGGCGCTAGCCCCTTTTTTCCGGTTCCTCCCGACGTCACAAGGTTTCTCAGAACTGCCCGGGAGCTCTTGACGTCCTGGCCTTGGGCAGGAGGAGTACGATGACCTGCAGCCCTTCCCCACAGGTGCATTGTTTTGCGGGGGTGGGATCCTGGGAACTCCCCGGCGGCTCAAGGGACGCCCCTTTGGGTTCACCCAAAGGGATTCCCTGGCAATGGGGAAAACCCTGCCTGGTCAACGGTACGCCAGTGGCGCTTTGGCCGTCCGTGGGAGCGAATAGCCACCCACCCACAACATCACCCCGGCAGCAGTTAGGTATGGGGGGGGGGAGGGTAGGAGGGAGGATACCGACTCCGTACTGTCAAGCATACAATGTCAAGCATACAAAACAAGAGCATAAGTATATGTACTTTTAGAAAAAACAAAGATTAATACCCCATAGGACACAATATTTACATTTTGCATTACGGCCACCGAAGGTTGAAATTATTCGGTAATTTTCGAGAAACCCTCGAATGCATCTTTTGCCATTAAAAAGAGTAAAATGAAAAAAAGGAATAGAAATGGTGAACACTTGTAAAATATAAAATAATGATTAAAAACATATTTTTCATATAGCTAAGCTATACTCTTTCATATTGTCTTGGTACAGTTTATCATTTTCTACCAATCTCCTTTCCGTAACATATTTCTACTTTCCCAATCTTCCACCACACTTTTCTCACGGCACAGGGGTTCCGTCGCTTTATTTAATTTGAAATTCTTTCCAAATGCAACACGCTGCACCACAATTCAACCACCAATCTTCATCCGAAGACATTGTTTTCCGAATGAGGCTGATTTCCTTTTCGTCCCGGAGCAGTCCCAGTCGTAACCGTTCCTTCCGGCACAAGTAGACCGATCCGCTCCCGCGATGACGTCCGCGTCCCCGGTAGGCGGCTCTCGGAGTGATGGGACCGGTCAATCTCGGTCCGTCAGCATCCTTGTTGTATCTTGTGTCGATCTGTGGTGTGATTGCAGTTCTTTTTGGCGCCGTCTTTATGGAAATGGGGGCCATTATTGCCGGCTAAAACGGCCGGGAAGGGGTCGCAGGTTGTACGGGTGGCTGGGAGAAGTTAATTGTTCTTCGGCGGGGGAAGGGCCCACTGATGATGAAGGTTCGTTGTGGCTCTGGGGGGTAGGACTGGGTGCAACAGGCTCCTCGAGAGGAGCGTCGGGGAGGAATGATTTGGACTGTTGCGGGTGAGGAGGGTCTCCCGAACAATCCTCTGTCAGAGCTTTAGGTGGAGGAATAGGTTCCGGATCAGGAGGTAAGGGAAGAAGGTTTCTCAAATGAGCAGTGGAAACACGACCAGTTCTTATGTTTTCTATGTCCATTGTTACTGCACTCCTAACTTTAATAATTTTGTACGGTCCAATCCATCGAGATGCGAGCTTTTTGGATTGACCTGCACTCGGAGCCATATTGCGCAGGAGAACCAACTGTCCCACTCCAATTGCCGGTAGTGTTCGATCTTTGTTGCATCGATTGCGTTCTCTCTCTGTTAATTCCCTATTCCACTCTTTCGCTTGCGCGTGGGCCATTTGTAAACGGTATTGAAGCTCCTCAGCGAAGTTAATTCCGGCTTCAGTTGGAGCCATGACGGGCGATAAATCATCTTCCCAAGGTAATGACAACTCTCGGCCGTGCATTAGATAAGCCGGGCTGAAACCTGTTATACGATGCCTCGTATTTCGGTAAACGAACAATGCGAAATGAAGTTGTTCGTCCCAGTCCTTGTGGTCTTGTGCTACGTAGTGAGAGATAACGTTCGCAAAGGACTGCTGGGCCCGCTCCAGCTTTCCGTTTGCGGCTGGATTATATGGCGAGGTGAATATCGACTCGATTCTCAGTTTGCGGCACACTTCTTTCATCAAGTTAGAGGTGAAATTTGTCCCTCTATCTGTAAGGAGATATTTTGGGGCTCCATGTCGGCAAATTACGACCTCAACGAAAGCGCGTGCGACTGTATCAGCCCTCTGATCTGGGATTGCTACTGCCTCTGGGTATCGTGTGAAGTAATCCTGGCAAGTAAGGATATATCGGTTGCCCTTTCGTGATGGTGGGAGTGGACCCACTATGTCCAACGCTAATTTTTCTAAGGGGTATGTGGCTTCGGTGACTGGCTGTATTGGAATTGGTGGCGCCTGCCCTTTGCGTTTCTTACAGTCTAAACAATTTTGAATATAAGCACGTGTATCCGAATAGCAGTGATCCCAGTGGAAGTGCCTTTGCACCATTTCCAGCGTTTTATCAAATCCACAGTGACCAGCTAGGGGTGTGTCATGGCATCGCTTTAAGATATAGTTTCTCATAGACTTAGGAGCACAGACTGCGAACTGGGGGCTAATCGATCTAAAATTAACTCGATAAAGGACATGATGGTCATCGTAAAAGAACTGCGGGTCGTTTTTTCTTGCGAGGTTGTGGAATTCTTTCAGCTCTGGGCATCGGGATTGCTCTTTTGCTATTCTTTCTTTTTCCCAGATAGGCTGCAAATCATCCGTAACAATGGAATGTATCGGAAGAGGTATTCTCGAGAGCGCATCACTGTGAGAGATGTCTTTTCCTGGTCGGTATTGGATGTCAAATGAATACTCGCTCAACTCCATAACCCATCGCGCTAGTCTTGGTTTCGGTTCTTTGAGTGTTAATAGCCATTTCAGAGGTTTGTGGTCCGTACAAAGAGTAAACCGTTGCCCTAGAAGGTACACTCGGAATTTCCTTATGCCTTCAACTACAGCGAGACACTCTAACTCTGTAGCCGAATAAGATGTCTCTGCTTTGCGCAATTGCCGACTGGCACACGCGACGGGGTGTTCGCCGTCCTCAAACTCTTGAGACAAGATGCTCCCGAGAGCGTAAATGGAAGCATCAGTAGTGAGGGTAAATGGCCTGGAAAAATCAGGGAACTTGAGGAGGGGTTGAGAGCTAATGCAACGTCTTAACTGTTCGAAAGCCTGCTGCTGTTCCTCTCCCCAAACGAACTGTGCATCTTTCCGGATTAACTTGGTTAGAGGTTTGGACATCTTAGCAAAATTTGGGATAAATTTTCGGTAGTAACCCACAAGACCGAGGAAAGACTGAATGGTTTGAACATTAACTGGCTTTGGGAATTTTTGAAGGACCTCGATTTTCTCCTCGTCAGGTTGAAATCCATTGCATGAAAGAACATGTCCTAAAAATTTAACACTTTTCTGAAAAAAGGAGCATTTCCTAGGTTTGAGTTTTAGATTGGCTTTTCTAAGCCTAGAAAAAATTTCGCGTAACCCCGTGATGTGCTCTTCCCAAGTGCGATCATATTTGAGAATGTCGTCTAGGTAGCAGACACATCCGTGATTTATAAGTCCATCTAACACTTTAGTCATGAGGCGCATGAAGGTGGAGGGTGCATTGGCTAATCCAAAGCTCATTCTATTGCACTCAAAATGGCCGTGTGGAGTGCTGAAGGCGGTATATTTCTTGCTATCTTCATCCATCTCCACCTGCCAGTAGCCACTGCACAAATCCATTAAAGAGTAATAACACGAGCCTCCCAGCTGATCGAATGTCTCATCTATATTAGGCAATGGGAATACCTCCTTTTTAGTCACACTATTCAATGCACGGAAATCAATGCATGGGCGGTATTGGACGGGTTCCCCGGCAGGTATCTTTTTTTTAACTAATATGATGGGAGCGGACCAAGGGCTAGTGGAATGTGATATAATGTCTTGCTCAAGCATTTCTCGGATGGAGTTGTCTAAGGCAGTCCGCTGGGAGTGTGGAACGCGATATGGCGGTTTTTTGATCGGTCTGACGTCATCTACCTCAATGGAATGTTTAACAATGTTCGTGCAGCCCAGGGAGTTTTTACCATACATAAATATGTCCGAAAATTCTGAAATGAGCAACTTCATTTCGTCTAAAGCTTCCGTGGGGACATTTCCAAAATCAAAAAGGGAGAGAAGAGTTTCTTCCGGCGGTTTTTCGGGCCATAGTTCTACGTCGTCCGAAGTAATTTCGTTAACATACGGTATGCCTTTTTCTTCAAATTTCGTCTCGGCTTCTATTTCCAATCCCTTTTTTACCTTCGCCTCATTGCGATTGAAATTGCAAAACAAGATTGGGGCCGATCCATCCTCGTCTACCCTTACTACCGTTGGAAGGATCGTGATGTTTCGACTTTCACCCCCGAGTGCGACCTCTTTCCCCGCTAATTGTTTATTAATAGCTCGACACATTATAATCGAGAATGGAGGAACCCTCAACGTTTCTTCTGCACACAGCACATCTTTTATTTTACAGCCACTTTCCACTTCGGGAAACACTATCGAGGGAGAGACTACGGTCCGCCGCATAACATCAGGAGCAATCGCACACAGAAACTCAATTGACCCAAGGGCCCCTGATTCACCGGCCTTATCATCGCCTGTCTCTTCCTTACTTTTCCCATTATCCTTTACAGTCGTGGCATCCTCGCAAAATTTGTCCTCCGTTGTCGTTTGAATCTCGGATTCTGAGTTATCCTTACAATTAACGTTCTCTCTTTCTTCGCACGAAATTGTGACTCGTGCAGGCTCACGCCAAACATCGAGCACGAGTTGGGTAGGTGAAGGCTCTTCAAAGGAAATTAAATCTGCCGTGAAGACGTCTGCATTTCCACCTTTGTTTCTCCCATCGTCCTGTGGTGCTGGGTTCTCAAGGGAAATGAAATCAATCTCTACATTTTGGGGAACGTTCCGCTCTAGTGGAATCTCGTGGCAGCCGTTAATCAACATTTTCGATTGCTGAAGATCTAAAGTGCAGCCGTGCTTTTTCATGAAGTCGAGACCAATGATTCCGTCGTAATTAGTATTACCGAGATCCACTATTAGCATATCCTGGGGATATAACTCACCGGATATAGTCAATGGGACTAGACATTGGCCGTGAACAGAAAGAATGTGGCCTGAAGCGCTTTTGATAGGAGTATCGTATGGATGAGTAATCAGATTATTCCAAGGAAATTTCTTTTTATTCACAATAGTGACGGCCGCACCTGTATCCACTAGGAACTTGTAATTCCTCCCCTGTATCGTCCCTTGGACTACGACACCGTTTTCTGGGGTTACTGTCAAAATTAAATCCTCCCCGACTCCGCAGTCGGGGTCGTGAAGTTTCCCGGATTTGAAGCGTTGAATTTTAAAGGGCACTGAATTGGGCGGTGACCTGACTCCTTACAGTACCCACAAATGAGTAGGGGACAATCTTTCGATTGGTGGCTCGCATCTCCACATTGAAAGCAAGAACGCGACGATCGACAGAATCGAGCAATGTGTCCTGGCCGTCCACAGTGGTAACATTTGCGAGTGCCGGCATTTCTTGATTCCGTTTGTGAAAAGTTCGTAGTTCGTGGGGCATGTGAAATTCGGTTCCTTTCCACGGGTGATCTTTCTGTGAAAGTATGCATTTGGGTAGAAATGTGCTGCGTAGGAGGTGGTGGGTGGATCGAATTCAATTGAGGGGGATGCTGTGAGTACAAAGAATGAAATGCATTTATCTCCAAGAATTTGTTGGCATAGGCTCTCACGTTTGCTTCTTCGGTTAGTGCAAATTCTTCCGCCTCGAGAATACTTTTCGGGCAACGCACTTGGACAAAACGACCTATTTCCTCTCGTAAGCCTAACAAAAATTGTGAAAGGAGCCTGTGCTCGACAATTGTTTTTGCGGCTTCGGGGTCAGGGAACGTTGCTCTAAGTTGGCGAGCGATTTTACGAAGGCGTGTCGCAAACTCATGAACTGACTCGAGGGGTTGTTGTACACAGGTTGAAAACATTCGCTCGAGAGCAAGCGGAGAAGTTCTAACCGAAAACCTGCGTTTAAGATTCGTAGAGAAACTATCATAGCTGTCCAAAACATGTGGATTTATGGCCACATAGTCCGCGGCGGAGGCACTTAGTCGTAATCGCGCGATGCACAGTGTTTGACTTTCGGTCCAAGCATTCAGATGGCTCACCATCTTCAACGATTCAAGGAAATTGTCAACGGTCGGCTCGTCCTCTCCACTGAAAGTCGGTATTAAGTACGCTTGGCTCGCTATCGGGGAGGGCGTATGCGACTGCGGTGGTACACTCGTGTGATTTGAAATAGAATGAGTATCTCCGTTCACCTCGGACAAGGTGTTGACACACGGAGTAAACTCCATAAGCCGTGAGGATATGTTGGGCTGCGCCATGTACGACGGGAAGAGGGGAGACGCGGAAGAGTGGAATGCGGAATGAGAGTGAAAAGCCATGATGAACAATAATTAGCTAAATAAATAACGTTTCCAAAACAAACGAGCGAGCGCTGAAATATTTCACTAAGTGTTATATAAATAAACAAATAAGGAAAAACAGTACAGTCCTCCCGGCAAATATATTACGAGTGCAAATGGAGGGAGTAACACTTAATTAAGCCGCATGAGCTGTAGCAATTCAACAAGGTTTTGGATATTAGCGCGATAATCAGCGATGCGATACACTCGTCGTATCGTATCCTCGGGATCGTTCCTCGCAAGCACCTGACACCAAATGTCGTCGTGTCATGAAGGGGAAGGAAGGAACATAGAATTGGCCGATTAGTAATTTATTGGGTGTATGCACTTACTCTGCCGACGGAGATCGGTACGGGAAGGGAAGGGAAGCCCAGAGCCAGGAGTAGGAGATCGTGGTGTCGCGATTCGCGACACAGGCCGTAGATCCGCGTCCGCAGTCTCCTCTCAGCCAGCCAACCTCGTCTGCTGCCCCTGACAATCTGCCCAGGTCCGGGCGCTAGCCCCTTTTTTCCGGTTCCTCCCGACGTCACAAGGTTTCTCAGAACTGCCCGGGAGCTCTTGACGTCCTGGCCTTGGGCAGGAGGAGTACGATGACCTGCAGCCCTTCCCCACAGGTGCATTGTTTTGCGGGGGTGGGATCCTGGGAACTCCCCGGCGGCTCAAGGGACGCCCCTTTGGGTTCACCCAAAGGGATTCCCTGGCAATGGGGAAAACCCTGCCTGGTCAACGGTACGCCAGTGGCGCTTTGGCCGTCCGTGGGAGCGAATAGCCACCCACCCACAACATCTGCAATAAGGTCCGTCTAAAGGGTATCGATTTACAATATGGAGAATACCTTAAAATCTGAAATACTTTATATTGTTTTATTAAGAAGTAACCTACCAGGAAAGGGTAGGTTTTTGACTGACCCTGGCACTGCACGACGGTATTCGTTAGTTCTGGCTAAAGTAACACCAAATGTTCCTTATTTCCCCTACAAAACATAACGCCTACTCATTCTTTAGCTCTGTACACTTTCAATCTCTTTTGATTCCACAAAAAATAACTGTCCATATCCTCCTACTACCTCGATTTTCCAGCATTCTTCCCTTCACAACTTTCATCAGCATCCATTGCCTCTCAGTATCTCCTGCATTCACTTATGCTACCTTCTTCGAGTTTCTCGCAAGAGCTGTTTCATTTCCTCTATGGTATATCTCGAACGTCATTGTTTGTTTTCCTTTCCGTCCGTGATTATCCAGTTTTCATTGCATTCATCAAGTTTCAAATCCACGCTTATGCTTCTGCCTCCAAGACCAAGTTTCCGATCCATACTGAACTAACTCCATATTAGGGTTTTCGCCGATCTTTTCTTAAAGTGTTTATTTAAAGCGCCTATCACCAAGTTTCACCTCTTTGTAAAAGCTTATTTAGCTACCGTAATTCTTCTTTTGATCTCCTTATCACTTTGCACACTCCTTCTAAAATAATTTTTAAATTATAATATCAAATAATCTTCTGGGGAAATAAATTACTACGGAACATGATACGAATTCAATATACAGGTAGAACACATTGTGATATCGAAGCACAGAAAAATATTAAGATTTCGTACATCAACAATATGAATAGGATAAATGTTATTGCCATGATAATTCATACCAATTTAGTTTTATTGTATAGACAGACTAAAAGTCATAACACTAATGCAAAAGAATAAAAAAATATTAATGAAAATACCTGAACCCTAGAAGAGTATCAGAACAATAGTATGTAATAAACAGGTGGAATTTTGTATTTAACATAGTTTCTGTTCCCCTGGTTTTATGTTTATATTTCCTTTAAATTATCTTTAGGGATCCGTCGTGCGCGAAATTAATTTCGGCACGTCGCGCAGCCCTGGGTGAAAAGGCAGGTGCTCACCGATCCTTTAGACCAGCATCCCATATTCTTACCCCCCCTCCGATCTCTCTCCCACCATCCCTCCTCACCCCGATACCCATTTCATGCACGGATGCTGGAGTCTCAAGGGGGGGGAGGGAGGCGAAGCCTCTCTCGCGAGAGAGCATCCATCCCTCCAGACTCTGGCGCCACTCAAGAACTCCCGTTCAACCCTTTCCCTCACCCCCTCTTCTCCCGCACTCACCACTTCCTTCCGCCGAGAGACGCCTGTCTCCGAGACTTTTTAAAGCCTTTCCCCGTCCGACGGCTTTAAAGCGCCGGGATGCGTCAGCGCAAGCCCTCACCAGCAACTCTCCCTGTTTCCCGGAGGAGACATCACTTATCGAGGACTCGGGGCCGCGAGGTTTTCGTGGATGTCGCCGCCACAGACAAGCGGGAGGTGGCAGGTGACACGGGGACGCCAGGGAGGAAAGAAAAATTGATGGGCCTCTCGGCACTATTACCATTATTTAATGTAGTATGCATGTTCTTGTCTAAAAATCCTAGCATGCGTAAGAGAGAAGATGTTGACATATTCGTATGTTTGCGTTGAGGGGAGAGAAATTAGAGGGATTGGAATCTTACTTTTTCTTCTGAAATTTTAGAACGTGGGAGCTTCACGCAAATCAAGCGGAGAGTAGATCAAGGTAAGAAGGTATTTCGCCCATTTTTAGTCTCGAGGATTTGGTCAGCGGTAACAACGCACCTTACATGCTGCCGACTTTCTTGTGACTAACTCCTTAAGATTAAAAATCTCGACGTAATTGTGTGTGGTCAACAACAGGAGGGAAGGAACTACTACTACAAAAGAAGAAAGGTAGGCTCGGATACAAGGAAGAAATACGTGAATATTTTCATGAGGAATATATCTTCATATGAATCAGAGACATGGAGTAATGGAAAGGTGGAAAATGGTAGTATAGAAGACTACGAAACCTTGGGATTAATGCGGATGGTGAAGATAATATGAACGGATAAATAAGAAATGAAGAATTATATAGAAGATTATAGGCAAAAGAGGGTTTAACCCATATATTTTGGGTTCGATTCCTGGATAGGTAGGTTCCCTTTCACCTTTGGTTATTGTGATTACCCATGTTGTTATTTAATTTTTGAAACCCATTGCGAAAGGCTAAAAATTGGCTGACTTGAGATTAGTGCGAGATTTCAAAAACATAATGAATTTTTAAGGCACATAGGTAAGAGAAGAAAAAGATACACAAGGGGGACCAAAAACTCATTATTAGGTCAAATAAGGAGTGATGTTAGACGGAAGTGATATAACAGTACACGGCGCACAAGTGTATTAGCAATAGGAAGGGAAGTGTGGAGGGCTGCAGTCAATCATTCTTCAGATTGCGATAATGACGATTATTATAATTATTATATACATATATAGGTTCGGGATAGCACGTCCGGCACTGAGCGTAGAGCATGGGTTTGATCCCAAATGAATATGTACACCGACATCTTGAAAAAAAAGGAGCATTATGTCTCTGGTACCAGATCTTCCCGAGTAACCGTAGTCAGCTTTGGGAAGAAGAGATCCCATGTGCGTTTGAATTTATCACGCCCTAGTGTATAGCACTGTTTTAAGATCTACTCTATTCTAGAAAATAAAATTTCGCGTTGATTAATGCGGTAATTACATACACAGTATTAACTATTTTAATATTAACAGCGAAGAGAACGGGTTTACGAACAGCCTCCTTAAGTTCCAAGAAGAGCCATATTTTAATGATTGAACCTCCACAGTACAATCGTTTGACAAAGAGCGCTACATTTAATATTCTTCCACATCTTTTACACGTTATAGGAGTACAATTTTGCCATTTTCCACGGTAACATGGGCTGTTAGGTCAGCCTTCTTTTTATGTAAACTCGAGTCAATGTGCTTGTAATAAAATGTTGGATTATATGAAGGGTCTTCGACCTTTACTATTAGAGTAGCTATTCTTCTGCTTAGTACGCAAAATACCCATTGGTTTCCGTGGGTCAATCTATCTGCCTGTTTGAAAGTTTGATGACGGAAAAATGTTAGAGAAGATCAACGTGGGCGTCAACAACATAGCGAAGACTGTGAATAACATCATTCCAGGGAGGTTCTTCTCAGACAGTCGTCGATCTCGATAGAGGTAGGTTCCAGAATGGCAGAGAAAATGATGGGACTTACGGCTTGAGTACAATTTATTCGTCCATATACGTCCATCGTTTTGCTGATTTAACCTTAGGCATATAGGAAAATTGTATCATTAATATATGCAAATACGGTAAAAGTGTAACATTCAATGTAAATACGATTGAAGAATAATTCATAATTTAAAATTGCATTACCTCTCCCTTCATCTCGCATAATTTAGTAACGTGGGGAATGAGGCACGAGATAGTACCTTATGAAACATCAAGGATACCAAGTAGGTGTGGTTGTGAAGGTAGCAGTTCATCTGTAATTGTAGCGGTACATCTTCCTATACGAAGCTAAATTAATAAACTATCGTGCCTCAAGATATGACAATATACATTTCCTTCTTCTTGTAAGTGCCTTTGATAAGCTCGTCTCCTCAACCACCCTTCGAAGTACTTCTGCATATATTATACTATTTTATTTTCAGTATTCTTCTGTAACACCTCATTTCCATTGTCTCTTATCTTTTTTCTATTCTGCTCCTTAATATAGGTTTTTGTTGAAATCGGTAAGAAAGGGCAGAAAGCATTAAATATATGAAACTTTAATTAGATCTTTCTTTTCTTGTCTTCAAATTTTGCAAGCTGATCTTAGTGCTGTATAGTTATGATTTAGTGTGAGTGGGCCAGGCGTTCCAGAATTGTTGACAAAAATAATATAATTTAAAAATTCATGAAAGTGTTACATTTGTGGAAAGTAAACTTCATAAATAACTTTTAGCAAATGGCTTCCTAATGTTTATGGAGGTACTAAGGTTTTCCCATTTCTTGTTTTTTTTCTTCCATTTTTGGTTCTTTCTTCTGATAGAAAAACTTCTTCACTATTCCTATCCTACTAACCATTTCCATCATTCTTCCATCACTTGTGATCCTTCTGCGTAAATGACTTATAATAAATATTACAAGCATACGTATTAGTTGTCTTAGATTGCCCAAAATTATTTGTACGCATTCCAGAAGAAAAGCCATGGATGGGTGCACTGGTTTGATTATGTCGAGGAAAATAGATGAGGGCTGAATTACCAAACTGTCAAAAAGACAAAGAAGTGAATCGCTTGAGGATGAAGAATTAACTAGACCGAGAAATTTATGGGTGAATGTGGTCGAAGATGTTCTCAAGGGAGGAATGATTAAAGTCTAGGGAACAGAAAGGCATGCATTAATGTAAAAGATGCGAAATAATAACATAAGAAAAAGACAATGAAGGGTAAATAAATAAATGAAAGTAGCTTAATTTTGTAACTTAATATCAGATTATGGTGATAGGCAGTGCCTATCCTGAAAGGGAACGGTTGGAAGGCTATGTATAAGCATACACACCCTTTACGTTATATGACTACAGACTAAACCTTTTATTTAAAAAAATGTAACATAGACAAAAATTACAATAAAGGACGGAAAGCATACAATATATCAAACTTTAATTTGATCTTTATTTTGTTGTCTTCAAATATTGCTGAATATAGTGCTCTGTAGTCTTGATTTAGCGCGAATGGGATAGACATTCGAAAATTGATGAATAAAAATTTAAAAAAATCATGGACAATTTTACATTAATCTGAACATCCTCTCCTGTAAATAGGTTATGGTATACTGATATGATATAAACGTGCGAGGGCCCCAAATGAAGCTCTACCGAGGGCCCCTCCAACATTCTTTAAACCGACTCTGAGTGAGCACATACGGGAAATAGTATTTTCAATTCCCTTCGTAAATGATTGAGGTTCGCCATCTGCATCGATCAAGTTTAAAACTACACGACGGAAGGCTACTCATTAAGTTGAAAAAATAAAACTCGGGGAGACAGATACGGGGTGCACTCGAATAAAACAAGTAAGGGCGTCAAGGCGTGCCGCAAAATGTCTCGGGCCACCGGGGGAAACGGGTGTGAAAAACAGGGAACGAATCCCGGAAAACATCGGGGCGTCTGGGCACGCTTTACAAATGTGGGATGGCGGATGTGTGGGAGAAGAGACACGCGTGTCAGACGCCGCACATGTCGGCGGGGATCGGGCACGCGTCACGGCGTGTATTTAAGAAGAAGGACACGCGCCTCGGGAGCAGAGGAGGGAGAGACAGTGGAGCTGACGGAATGATTTCATCCCTCCCGTCACTTCACCGCAGCGAGGGTGATTTCACGTTCCTAATTTTAAAAGGCACCCGTAGATGGGACGTTCTGGCGAAAAGGAATGTCTGCTAACGAAGCGGTCTCACAGGAAAGGCGATCAAGTGAGGAAATAAAAAATCCACACGATCGAAAATGGGGAAAGGAAATCAAGAAAATCCTCGAACTTTCAAGTTGTAAAAACAAACATGGGTTCATCAAATGATAAGGAGTACGATTCGATAATTTTTAACCCTGCGCAAAAAGACCTCGTGTCGAAATTACAAGGTACAAGAAACGGAGAGTAGCTTCCCGTTTCCTGAAGATTCGTTACGCTCGTACAGAAATTCACATTATCACGCTCTAAATAGGTAGCCGTGGTTAAGAGACACTGAAAACACGAAGATAATGATACGACGATTGAACGTTTAGATAAGAAAAAATCATACGAGCATAACGCCGACAAAAGGAGATTAATTTTAGCCCCGAATCGCATTGATTTATTTTTCTTTCATTTCTACATGATGCACTACAAGCTGCAACTAGAGTGTAAATAAGACAGGGTGCATTTTAACATCAGATATGCAACACCAAACATTCAGTTTTGATAACTCGCTGGTTACCAATAAATATGGAAAATATTTCAAAAGAATTAACATTAAACTCCTCTGCGTGTTAACGTGAAACACTTTCCATCCATGTGAGACGAGGTGCTATTAACAAGAAGAAAGAAATTGAAGGATTTGATGGTCGAGACCACGACAATAGGCTAGGGAAAATTAGCAATTGAACAGATCGGAATGCTTCTTCCTCAAACAGTTCTTAGGAAGAAAAGGAGAAAAAAATCACGTTCAACATCTTGAAATACAAACTTCCGAAACTGTACGGAATGTCAACAATCGTAAAATGATCTTAATTATCATTGTTTGGTGCTCCCTGAAAATTTCATCCCTAAATGTGATAGGTGTAAATGCTTGGGGTTTTATTTAACCTAGGATTTAGGGTGGGTGCCAAACGTGGATTTTATTGCTGAGAGAGCTCTCAAAATGTTACATTGGGTAATGAGAAACCTAAAAGAGAGCAGAATAGCAACCACGGAAAAGGCGTGTACAACCGTGGTAATACCAATTTGAGAGCATTCATTACAAATACGGGGCCTGCATGATGGGTATATTTCAAAACTAGAAAATGTACTTTTCATGTAAATTTCAAAGAAAACGCTCCCAAATATATCTTAAGGATGCGCAGGAGGATTGCGAGTGTGACAGAATGTTGGAAAAAATACTGGCCTGGGAATCTTTACAAATTAGGAGTAAAAAACTACCCTCTTTGGAATGTTCCACGTACTTAGAACGAGAGAAATCCCAAATTAGTAGGGTGTAATGACTATGAGTACTAGATGAAATGCCGGGCACAAAGGACTTATATGAGAAAAGTTTATTTCTCAACCAAAAATCATTGACTGGAACAGTATACCTGCAGAACTATTCGAATCCCTTCCAAACAATGCAAATATATTTAAGAAAAATAGGAAAAATTATATGATAATTGAATGTATGTGTGAAATTTTATGAATGAAAATACTTATTGAATGTATGAATGAATACATGAATACATTGAATGTATGTTACCACTCGGCAAACAGCCAACATGAAACAATTTCCTTTAATAATAATATAATCAACCCCTGCCGGACTCCTGTAGGGTTGCCGAGTAAGATTTAGATTAAGTACAGGTGTCTTCAATACCACGTCATTAGATAATTTTAACAGTGACTTAGGTTATGAGGAGGGGAACCCGCCATGCAGGGAAACTTATCACCGAGTCATTCCTTACGAAATTGAGCTCATTTCTTGGAAATTCCATGAATAATGGTTTTGATACCTTATTGTTTTAAAATATGAGACATAGGAGTAAAGAGAATTACTGAAGATTCATAACAAATTAAGACATTGAAGTAAATTACCAAAATATTACAGGAATAAGGTCAAATACCATTTTCAGTGCTAGACTAACATACATGATCAACCAAAATAATACTGAAATCAGTTTTCTCAGAATGGTGACCTGAAAGATCCCCTCCCATACGAGCGTTGAATTCGTGGATGAAGTTGAAAAAACGCTCACCTAAAAATTATATGTAGTTCATTTTTAAGTATGACATTAATTAAAGTAAAGAACAAAATAAATTTTAAATTAATTAAATTATTTCAACAAATTATTGATTGACACTATTTGCTGTCTGCTGCGCCTGAACTCATGGCAGACGTCATGCGTTTAATGAAATTTGTGGATAGAATGAAAGCATTGGACGATGCGATACCATGAGTTTGAGGGCACTTGAGAGTGAGATGTAACACCATGCTCTTAGTTAACACCTCCCATGATGCAGACGACACCACGCGGGGAAATAATTAGAACGTAATTCATAATCGCTACCATCTGGAGCACTAAATTCATTTCATATATCAAATTAATCGCGTGCAAAAATAGTAATGAAATTAAATTTTGCTACGAACATTATTGTCTGATGGTTGAAAGAAATATTAAGGCAGTTTCAATTTTTTTGTCAATTAGCCAATTTTTAGTTCTGTGCAATCCCTTTTTGCAACTGAAAGCATTGATAAACTGCTCAGAAATATTTTTGTGACTGTCACTTACCTCAAAACTCAAAGTGCTATGCAACTAGCAAATGGATTCTCTCTATTTTTAAGGAGACTGAACGATTACATATAATATACTTCATTTTTCACACTACCAAAAATTACCGAACCTTAATATCGCATCGTGCTTACGAATTGTTCACTGCATCCCATTTACATTGAGAAATATCGTACCGCAATTTCGTTTCTTCATTTCTGGGAGAAGAATCTCTCCCTATTAGTAATGTATCTAAGATGACATACATTTTGTTGTGCATTTTGAATAAAATACTTGCCGTAGAAGCTAAAAAGAACTGTTCTTTCCCTTTACTAGAAAGTTTGAATCATGAAGGATCGAAGAATTCCCTAAATTCGATTGTACTCGCGTAAGATCTTAGTAACCAAGGAAATTGGAAATCCTGTTGGCAGAAGTATCTGAACTGTCTACGCGATTGAAAAACAGACATAAAGAATGAAATCGTAATTTTTTCCGAAATGTTGATTTTTACACTGATAGGAAGCTTTGGTACGGAACTGGCACGGAAAACAATGGAAAAATACCGTAATTTCTTACCTTATTCTAAAAAATATTCCATACCACAATGTCAGCCTACATTATTTTGTTTCGTACTCACTCTTTGTCTGCGCCACTATTTCTCTTCTACAGCTGGCATGTCGTCTTCCGAATAACAAGCGGCAAACTCCAAATTACACTCCGTGAGTAATAGGAGTTCATATACTCATCCTTCGTACCTTCCACCCTAATGCATGTTCTAGTTTGCCTGATGCAAGACTCCCAGACGCGTCTGGACGTTTAGGTTGACGGGGAAGGCCTGCCAAGTAGATTCGCAACAGAGTACCCAAGAAAACGTCTGGGAAAACCTGACGTCGCTTTTCCTCTTCAATGCTTCTTTCATCATCCTATAGCATCTGTTGAACGTGTTCATTCTCTCATTAGTTTTATCTTCACGAATAATTTTTAAAGATGGTTGTATATTTTCCTACGGTTTTCATAAGACACGATGTAATCAGGGACACGTCATTACTAAACATTGGAAATTTTTTCGGATGTTTGTCAAATAAATTATGAACAAATAAGCAAATTCTACAGTATATGTATAAGTATTCATTTCACGCAAAAGAACCAACTTCATTCGTAATATAACAAGTAATAAATGTGTTTCATTACACGGAAATGAAATTTCAAAATGTCTAAAAACTTGGCTAAACTCAAAATTTCTCTTTAAAAAATTAAAACCACCTTTAGCCTTCCAGATAAATTCTAGCCTAGCAGTTACCAAGGGTGGAATACGAACATTCCCTAAATATAAAATTTTATACATAGCATCTTTAACTCTCCGTACCAACGACCTTCTTCCTCTATTCTCAATTCGTGTTCCCCCTCGGCCAACACGTAACTTGAGTCTGTTGCAAATTCCAAAGTTCCGTCTCTCGGTCTCTCAACGTTCCCTATTCCATCGACTTCCCGCTACATTCAATTCCCTGAGCATCCAGTATTCTCCCCTGGACCTCTCTTCCTCCCTCAACACTTTCACCTCCTTCTTTAAACGCCAGATAGTAACTTAGCTCTTTCTGGTTGCATATGTGCTCTCCTGCCTTCTTATATCTGTTCTTCACATTATTTGTTAACTTTTCATTGTTGTTTGTTGCTTTTACTCGTTATTTTTCTTAGTGTATGTTATATGTCAGCCAATGTAAAAGCCTTTGTGCCGTTTTTGGCAGCTTCTTTAAATAAATAAATACGACTAAATATTTTTGTTGTTCAGTCTCTGCCAACTTTGTACCCCTCTAAAGAGCGAAATAGTGATTATTTAAAATACTGAATAAAAGATTATTTTTAGGCATAGTATCTTCCTTCCTTGAATCCTTTCCCAATTCCGTCATTGGCTAGGCGAGAAAGTAGGGTTACCCCTCTGATACGAAAACAATGACTCAACACAAAGTAGGGCAGCAAATCCTTCACTTAGCTACTTATTGCATTCAAACGAAACCTGATTACCATTAACGCCAACTAACCACGTGAAGTCGAGGAGAAAATGAAAGTTGAGCCCTCTTCGTCATATCTGAAAATTCTCAATCGAGGGATTAAATACAGATGCCAATTAATAATGAAATTTAAGTTCGGTAGAGTTAGTTTGGAGGGTATCCTAAATAATTTTGGTTCGATTTCCGTCTCGGCCATGGGAGTGAAGGTTAGTTGCGTAAACTCTGGTAGTTTGGCTCATAAGGTACGTGATGACAAGGAATCATTGTCACAATTCCAGGGACACACGGGTTGGCAGAAACGATTGCTTGGTGAGAGTAGTAATATCATTCGACAAGAAAAAAAATCTACATTCCCGGCAGTGTTTGAAAAAAACAGGTGTGATGCATAAGATTTGAAGACATGATAAGTAATAATAAAAGAGAAAAAATCTCTATTTCCAAATAAACTCGATCCAACAAAGCACGAAACATGCGAGGAATGAAACCAACTGCGATTCATGACATCATCAATGGCTATCAATCTTAGCATTGGTTTTCGCGCATCCATTCGCTCAGCTCTCCTGTCGCCTCCTGCATTTCATCATCCCTTCACCTCCACATACTATATTTCTCCCCTCGTTGATATCTGTCATGCACTGTATCCTCATCCGGAATAGTCTTTTACTTGTTTTATTTATTTTTTCCTTGCCTAATGCCTTCAATGAGCCATCATTTCTCGATATTTATCACGAAGTATCTCATTTTCCTTTTGGTCTTTTCATTATTCATCCATTACATTCATTGAAAAAAACAACACAAGGCCAATCGCATGCGAGGCATGACAAAGATGAAGTATATCAAAACATAGCCACAGAGATCATTTATAGTTTGGGCGTAACTTTCATTTTAGAATGAAAAACAGCACATCTGTTTCAACGTACGACATCATTGTCAGGTCACCTGCACATGGCGTTTCACGCCGACACCTGGGTCGTGTTTTTATAGTTTTATCATAATTGCAAGTTACTGTTTTTAATTCTAAAATAAATTTTTTATTAAGATACATTCACATTTTACCTTTCACTAAAGCATTTGGCAGGGTGGTGTGAGACCTCCAACCATTAGAATATTTTAGAGTGGATATACAAAAAAGTAGGAGGGAGGACAGGGACGTTGAGTAAGGACGTTAAGAAAAGACTCGTAAAACTTTGATATGGAGCTTAGCTCTGTACGGCGCGGAAACGTGATCGCTGAAGCAGGAGGATATACATACACGTAGATTGGAGGCTTTTGAAATGTCGGTCTGGAGAAGGATGGAGAAGGTGAAATGGACCGAAAGGAAAACAAATGAGGAAGTACTAGCGATAGTGTGCGAGGAGAGGGGTTTGTTGGGAGAAATCCTATCGAGGCAGGAAAATGGATGAAGGGCGTATTGATCGGCAGTGGGATGTTGAAGACTGTAATAGAGAGGAGAATGTTAGGCAAACGAGGAAAGGGCAGGAACAGGATAGGGATGTTGGACGGGATGAAGGGAGGAAGGAAGTACACAGAGATGAAGAAGGGCCTGGTGTAGAGTAGGTTGCTGGATTGTGTTTTGTTAGGAGCCACAAAACATTTATTTAATAGTGTGTCCACCCAAAAACATACCTTAACCGGTAGATTACCTAATAGTAATAATACAAAAAAGTACTGGAGTACACATTATGGGGTTTTGGGAGTCGTCAGATGGTACTTATTCAGTTATCCCAATAATACGGACGAATCCGGCAGAAGGACTAGCAAAATATAATGCGGCGGGATAAGAATCAACGACATTGAATCACACTTGACAACCCCATGACGAGGTTGGGCGCGCGTGTTCGCAACATGAGGCTGAAAATGAGTTCCGTGGGCCACTTTCCCGTGACCGTCCCTTAACCTTGCCCCAAGAGTATTTTCGACCCTGGGGGATGGAGGTCGCAGTTGAGGGATCACCACACTTCACCCCCTCCCTCCCCTCCTCTGAA
>CM073771.1:78042918-78217221 GCA_037158775.1 Hetaerina titia | reverse complement strand
GGCTTAAAAAATCGTCTGTTACAGCAACTAATGGTAAGTAATCGTGGTGCCATTAAATGATGTGGACCGGTCACTTAGCATTATTCGTTCCCGAGGCAGGGCTCTAAATGTAGAATTTCGAGCCATCCGACAAAGATCCTGCGGGAAAACCCGGTTTCTCCGCTTATGTTTCAACAGAAAGAACTAAGAAAGAGACATTTTCATTTTGTGCACAATGTGAAATAGGTCACTAGCTATTTTACTACATTATTATCTTCCTCGTTACACACGTAAATATGACAACATTAAATTAAAATAATATGAAACAGCGTCATGATAACTTTGTTTCGTGGATTTTGAGAAGAGATTCGATAAAGCACTGCGAGGAAACATAATAAAATGTACAAGGAAGTAGAAGTAAACTGGCTGGATAGACATTTTATTCGAAAGATGTACATAAATCAGGCTGGAAAAGGGTAAGCAATGGAAATTTTGGGCAACAATTCAAAAACTGACATCTATTATTTATTTATTTTTTCACTTTTACCTCAAGAGAAATGGCGTCAGGCTTAAAGAGATCTGGAGTAGTCATAAAAGATGGCGGGTAATTCTTACAATCGGATTATTTGGCAGGTGTTCAAATTTTAGCCAGAGAGCTAGTGAAAGGTTTGAAGTAATTCCTGATCGCATTAGGGAATTAGGGTGAGAGATACGGGATAAATATTAATAATAAAAAACAAAAATAATCAGATCCCAAAGAAATTAAATGTATTAAAGTTAAAGTTATTATTATGTGTTAAAGTTAACATTTAGATTTATTGCACCCTCACGACTGTTGTTGCAAACTGTTAATTAATTGTGATATCCGAGTAAAAATTCTCAATTTTCCTAAAGAGAAGAGTGATTGACAAATGTTATTGAAAATTTCACGTTTTATTCTTCTGTGCAATTTTTATCCCAGAAAATCGAGTCTTTGACCTTTAGATTAGGAAAGTAGGGTTTCGGGGGAAACGTTTTGTTGATTGTGAGGAATCTGCCAGTTTCCCTGCTAAAAAAATGAAGATGCATCCGGCCCCACTCCACGTACAAGTTCTTTGACCCTGATATCAAAACTTCCCATCTTATTCTTTGCTTCGCGTCCATTCCTACACATCCCGATTTTTCACTATTCACCTCTCTCTGGACTTCTAATCTTGGACCTGAGGCTGATATATTAAGCTTTGACAGGCATTCTACTAGAAAATCAGCAGTTGAAAATTACATGATTTTCCATGATGATTAATCAGAGAGCCAGTCGCTATTACGTATAATATGCGAGGGTACACTGAAAACTAATGCACACAAGCTTATAGCACACAAACGAAATGACCTTCAGAAGCACTCCTGGTGGTGGAAGTAACATTCTCCCTCAACACTCATGCGCAGCTATGAGGTCGTTACATTCGCCCAGTGTATTGTGAGAAGTGGAAGTATGGAGATATGCCCTTGTACTATGTTAACATATACATAATGTATACGTACATACATTATGTGTATGTAAATATACAAACACTCACAAACACACACCATATATACGCATGAGAACCTACCTTCGCACATGCATCATCTGCGATTTGCATCTGCGCACCCACCCGCCCGAGTTAACGAACTATCTCTTGAGGGTGTCCCGAGTGCTGGGGAGGGAAATTGCGAATGGTTTTATCCAGACAGCGGGGAGGCGCAAGCGATTTTTCCGGGGTGGCTGCTTCCGATACGGAGGTGACGACCACGGCGCGGCGTCCCCATCCGCCGCCGCATCCGCTCCATAACTCAGGTCCGGTCACCTATCCCCCCTCCCCTCGGAGTGCAGGAAAATCTACTCGGGGGCAGTAAGTTTAAAGATCATTATTTGGGGCCGGGTGCACGCTTTTAACCCCCGGCCCCCACACACACGACCTCCTCCTCTTCCTCCAGACAGATGGGTCGCCACCACCTACCAGGGGTCCTTCCCCACCCATTCCTGAACCACCCGGAAGAATGGAGCGAAGGAATTCCCAGCCACACGCCTTATTTCCATCAATAACATCTCTACCACGGTAGGCTTCTAGCCGCGTAGCTTCAATAATTTTAACGCTGGAAAAACCTAACCGTGATTACCGAACCAACCAAGGATTTGCCACCATGGTAACTCTCCTACGACATTGACAGCAGCACTTCTAGGGTATACGCTCCCATGTAGCTTGTAGCTTACGTTGGGTTATTGATATTATTTTCAAAAGTTTCCAGTCTGTCAACGGCGTATCTAGAATTGAGAAACTGTAAAAAAGACTCTCTTTAGGTTTCCATTCAATGACTAGCAGGCACTGTGGTCTATCAGAGGGACGTAAAATCTTCGCAGCCCAAACGCCTTCCAGCCATAAGAATGCCTACTGATATTTGGAAACGTTGGTACATACGACGGAAGGCCCTACGTTGCCAATGAAATTAGGGCGTTACATACCAAATCAGTCATGTGAAGGAGTTCCGAAAGCGAGTTTGGATCTCGCTCATGGGAAAACCCCTCTAGAGCTCCATATGGCCGGAAAACCTCCGTAGACGACTTCCCGAGACTTCTGAGAGCGTGAAATACGGAATCCCTTCACCGAAACAATCCCGGGGCGTAGCTCCGGGGTACAGGTATGCCCAGACTTCCCCACCTCCCCACCCACCCGTTCTGGCTTGGGAGACAACCCCAAAGAGACGGAGGTTTACGGAAAGCGCGGCCCCTTACGAGTCGATGATGTGGGGGTTGGAGGTTCGTCTGCGAGGCCACCAGACGGCATTTTAACCAGCCGGGAGGGGAGTTGAGGTTGCGAACCTTGAGGGCCATTACTCTCTTCTCTCCCCCTTTGGCAGACCACGCCCAGACGCGTGCCGGGGTCGGGGAGGGGGCAGGGGTTTGAGGTAGCGTGAGACATCACCCCAACCTTCACCCCATTTCTTCCCTTCGTCAAATGAAGAGGACCCGACCTGGGAAAACCGCCCCGTGAAGACCTCGTGCCCCAAGACCGCCATCCAAATTTGGTTTCGACTTTTACTCACCGGCCGCTGAACCTCTGCCCTCCCCTCTCAGGCCAACCCCTCCTTGGGGTTAGCCGGCTGCTGAGGGTGCCCCTTACACCCGTCTGTCTGTTCCACTTGGCCCGCATAAAGACCTACCCTTGGGCTCTAACAGTCGAGTCCCTTTCAGCTTTCCGGAACGAACCGTTTGAAAAGCACGCCTCTTTCGCAAACCCACACCTTTTCTTCATATCCCCTAGTAGAGCCGTGAGATTTCGACATTTTTCAAGAACATCATGCCGATATATGTATGATTTTAATGAGCCTATGTATCGAACGTCAATGATCATGGAAGATATCACAATGTTTTCGTCGAGATCGACGAGAATTCGTTATCTAAGGTATGAAACTATATCGTCGATTGACGATATAGACGTATTGTAAGGCACTACCCGATACTTCTCGATAGACGTAATAATTCACGCCAAGTTGATATATCATCGTTTCCTCGATATTTATATTAAATCGATAGTCGATATTGGGAAGTGAAAATATATCGGAACCAGAAGTGTATTTTACCTCTTGAGATGCGTGCATCTTCTAAACTGTTGGCCTGCAGAATCTCAGCGCAGGTTAGATTTCATGTAACACCATCAAATAAAATTCCAAATATTTTATAACATTTAATTCTCAATTCGAGTTCATTTTACTTTTCGGAGTTGTTTTATTCTTTCCCTTCATTAAATTCGCCGTCACCACGAATTTTTAGCAGCTTCCGAAAGGATGCATCACAATAAGGACAAGGGTGACTTTTTCTGACGCTTGGAGAAATCTCAATCAACTCAATCACTCATGAAAAATAATTATCATTCCGATTGTATTTTCACCAATTCCAACACTCCAATTTGAATTTACCTGTTTATCTGTCTAATATAACTTCTCCATCGGGAGGTAGGGTAAATATATAATAAAACAGTTTCTGGCGTAGCTTGGTGGAAAATCTTCATATTGACGTTTTTTAAAAATAAAACCACTTTGCTTTTCCACATAAACTTTTTATTCTCACGACCCAGGTTTCGTTGTAGCATCAAATCATCAGGTGACCATAACATCATCAGACCTGATGATGTTATGCTATAACGAAACCTGTGTCGTGAGAATAAAAAGTTTATGTGGAAAAGCAAAGTGGTTTTATTTTTAAAAAAACGTCAATAAATATATAACTTCAACGACAGGAAAGTCACATAATTAAAAACTTTGCATTTGAAAGAAAATTTATTCATGATACAACTAGTTTTGCTACATAGTAACAACTTCACGACTCCAAATATTTAAACGGTAATCGGAGAGTACTGCAGATACGACGATGCAGCAAAACTAGTTGAAGAATAATATATTTTCTGTGGAATACCAAGATAATGTCTTATTGTATTTCCTATCGTATTTTAACAAAGTTTCGGCCTCAACTACCTCTGATCATTCTACGAACTGTGTGTATGAAATAAATACAGGGCGTAGAAGGCTTAAGTGGGCACCTACCGTAATAGAGGAGCATAATTCTGTGATAGAGGGGCATTTTCTGTGAGATTGTACGTCATTTCAATAAACTTCAAAAATATTTCAATTTCGCCTCCATGTGCTATCCTCGTTGTAAAAATTAATAAATTTCTTTATTCCATGTAAATATCGGTAACAGTTAAAAACAACCTGTTGGCCGTATCAGCAAAATTACATCTTTTCGGATTGTCGGAATCAAGAAGATGCATCTGTGATCTATCCGGCTGTTGGAATGAGTCTGAGTTTGACGTATGGTATTTTAGAAATTCTTTCATTTGATTAAGCTATTTATTTTTCATTCTGCAAAGAAATACATCATTTAACTGAGAGTTCAAAAAATTGGGGCAAATTGAGAATTTTTAGATGAGTCGAGGTAAATATGATGAAAAGGCCAAAGAGAAATATTATCTGCCGCTAGTTAGGCCTCATTTAGATTATGCTGCTGGATTAATTGCCGACTTGGTTCGGGTGCAGCGTAAAGGAGCTACATTTTTAAATCGTTGCCATGATAAATTTAGTAGCGTATCTAAAACATTAGAGCAGCTAGGCTGAAAATCACTTAGGGAGCGAAGGTTAAATTACAGATTTAATCTCTAGCATAAATTGGAAGGACGTCTCTTTAGCAGTGATGTTGGAAATGTATTATTACCCCCATTGTACCACTGTAGGAGAGATCATGCTAATCAAATTAGAGGGGTTAAGTGTAGAACAGATATATTTAAGATATCATTTTTCCTCGAGCGATAAGGGATCAGAATAACTTTGACTGATTGCGCTAAGCGAGGGAAGTGATTTGGGTTAAAAGAAGTCTGGTGTGTACTATTACCCCCTGCCACACACTCTAATAATTTTAACTTTAAATTAATTAACACTGACTGCTATTTTCTCTCTATGTCACTATTTAAATCACTTTATTTCAAGTAAACTCTCCTCTACTTCATCCACAGGAATATACTTTTTGGCTTTATTTCATTTAGGCCAAATGGCAATCTTCTAGCTTCTCACGAGGAAAATGCTCGAAAAACACAAGTATCGCTGGTTTTCCATCCCCCTTACATCCGTGTGATGCGGAAGTTGCAAGCCCCGCCAATTTCGCAACTCATTATTTCCTTTCTGCTCAAGGTCAAAATCAGTTTTCGTGCAATATTTCGTCCTCGTACAAATTAAACCTGCCACTTCAATTTTTCTTATGGGAAGCTTCAAGTTGTTACACACGCTCATTAACTTCGATTGGCCATGTTTTCACCGCAGGCTATTGCGAAAGACGGGAAGAGAAGCAATGAAACTCAGACAGGGTGGATCGGATCGTAGCTTTACTAACATACGCATTGTACAGGATTCCCTGGAAAATATTAGGGAACGAATTTCAAGGCTGACAAGAGTTATTGGGTGATATTTTGGTCTAACTTTGGAGATTAATATGCTAAAGATCTATTATTCAAGAAGAATCGAGTTCTGCACTCCCGTCACAATGGAGTGGTCTGCCATATTGGACGTTAAAGTTAGAATCCTTGGAGTCCTTTTCATTTAGGTCACATTGTTTTCCCTCCTGATCCTGTGAAGTTCGTTGATAGATATAAATTATCCATAAATTCTCATTTCCCAGTAATTATTCGTCTATCGTCAAATCTCCACTGCCAAAATTCATCAATAAATACGTATTAAAATTAGACAAATATGAAATTCTGAGAAGTACAATGGATTCCATTGCTACAACGAAACTCGTTCGTGATTAGAGGACAAATTATATTGTCATAGAGTATTTTTATACTCTCGAGACAGAAAATCGGCGTATTTAGCATTCCCAAGTTTAGGAGCGGATGGAATTTTAACTTTTAACAATAGCTTAAATGGGTGCATACTCATGAATTGCCATGCAGTTCCTGTCCAGAGAAAAGCTCACCACAAAAGATGACCAATGCAAATTAAGTCGTACGCCATGCGAGAATGAGGCCAAGTTAAATGGAAGATAACTGGAGCGACTTCCGCCCATACGTAAGAAATGGCGCCGTAATGAGTAATTACTTTACGTAGAATTTTTTTTGTTCCGTTAAGTAATGCCTTTAATGAAAACCTCCCTCCATCCGCCCTTTACAATGCATGATGGTTTGGAGAGTACAGCAAAGAAGGCGTGCCGTTTTTCGTCCTTATCTGAGAGTCGCAGCATTCTTTTAAGTTTATTCCTGAAGACGAAGATAATGAATTGGCGCGGCTCTCCGGTAAGTGCAAACAAAGAGAGAGAGGGGGGGATGATCCCAAAAGTTCACCTCAGAAGGCACCCAACAAAGCTGATTAGGCACGCGTCTCCCTCGGCCCGCGTATACTAATTCCTTCCCTCTATCCTCGCCCCCATCTTTCACGCGCGGCCGCGATCAGCGTTCTGCTCTCGTTTATTCGTGGTCAAGGGTTTTACTTGGATGCTGCGCCAAGAGAAACCATGAATTTTGAGGTTACTTTTAGAATCGTTCAATCGGTAATGTTAAAAAAAAATTCTTTGTGCAGTTATCGCAGGAAACTCATTACTTTGTACTTATTTCTTCGGTACTACTCTTATCATTGAGTGTATCCCTGGCCTCTGTTACATTCAAACATTGTTTCACACATGCTCTTCTGTCCCTGAGACACCTCTAATGTCCCTCGTCTTGCAATTCTTTCCAATCACATTTATTCATGATCTTCTCAGCCTAGTTAACCCTTCCCCTCCCTCTTCCCCTCAAACCATTCACTCCTGTCCTATATTTCTTTTTTCAATACAACTTTCATCTTTTATCTCTACAGAGAAGTATGTTGATATAATGGTTCACTTTTAAGGGCACACGAACAGCGAAAAGTAACGGGAAAATAACTGTAGGACAGACCAAAACAGTTTTTCCACGAACGAAAGGGGATCATAATGACATTGTTCGACCGCGGTAGCGTCATGTTCGGGTAATATTATTCCGGTGTGTATTCACCCCCTGCCACACATCCTAGCGGTGGCTTGCAGGGTATATATAAATAAGTAAGTTCTTTTCCACTCGTATATTAAATGGCTTTAGCAGTCGGAAGCCCCAAACACCATAATCAAAACTTCCCGAAAATAAAACTGTATGGAAGGTCAAAAACACCAACCAATCGTGTATAGTCACCCCCTGTTACCCACTCTAGTGGTGGCTTGCCGTTTACTACATAAATAAAAAAGTATATATTTAATTACTAATGGCTGACGACCTGACAACAGCTACCGCACGCCCTTGCGGTTGCTTACAGTCAACATGTATATTTAAATGGTCAGGGAGGGACAAAGTTTGACATTGGATACATATGGCTAGATAAAATGTAAAGCTTCACGAAGGGTTAAGGGGATTCCTAACGATATACTGTGAGCAAAAGAAACACCTACGTATAGGAAAAGTTCATTTAGCCCAAGGAAGGGCTAACCAAAAGTTGTGAAACTGACAGTATACATATCTTTTAGGCGTCTGTTGTCAAAAGGGGAATTTGGGGAATTGTCGAATAACAGTGACTTAATATTAGAGAGGGGGTTTGGTGATGACGCTACGCATTGGAACCTAGGTTGGCTAATAAATTTTTGCAGAAATACAAAGTGTATTCTTTCGATTCATGGATCGCTTCAATAAAGTAAATCTGGGAGCTACATCATATTAGAGAGGGACTTTTGACAATTACGAAGGAATTCAAACCCATATTTTTCAAGCTGAAACTTACGTAATCTCAACTTTAGGGTGGAATGTCAACCGATATAGAGCTCTCAAAATATTCAAAACGATATGGCCGAATTCATTACAGTACTTTAAAATGTCAACTTTGATATGAAACGATCTCATAGTATGAAACCTTTCCTGAAATATGCAAAGTATCCTATTCAATTGTTTTAAGTACCCTGCAAGCCTAGGGTGTGCGGCAGGGGGTGTATACACACCAGAGTAACATTGACTCTGTATTTCCCCCCTAGCGCCGTCGGAAAATATTTGTCCCTTATCTTTCGTGGAAAAAATGACATCTTAAATCAATCTTTTCTACACTTCTTCCTGAAGAGGTTGGATCTGCGGAGTTGGGGGCCAAGCGTAACATACTACGAACGTTCCCAAAAGGAGGCAGGTAGGCAAGAGACGTGTGGACAGGGAGAGGGATTGCTTTTAAATAAGAGCAGCGCGTGGGACGCTAGACATCCTTACGCCGCTCGCAAGCAAGAGAAGAGTCACAGTTGGCAAGCTTACCTTCAAACATGTCAGCCGTGAACGGTGCGAGGGTGAATAGCAACCTTCCTTGGGACGGAACACTTGGCATTCACCTAGCGGTGACCCATTTAATTCGGTAACGGCAAATTCGGCGATTCGGCAAAGGCTTAAAATGTTATTTTTTCCGCGAACGCCCGACCGGAAGGGATGTCTTTGAAATCACAATTGGGGAGCGATCCCCAATCTTTTTTCCTGAACATCTTTTTAATCAAATGAAAAATATCAATTGAAAGTAGGTACGGTATTCATAATATCAGTTAGGTTTGCGGATTTTTTTAGTCCTCTGCAAGCCACCGCTAAGGTGTGTGATGGAGGGTAAATACACACCAGACTAATTTTGACCCAAATATTTTTTCCCCTACCAGGGTTGGACAATGTTATTCTGATCCCTTATCGTTCGTGGGAAAACGACATCTTAAATTTATCTGCTCTACATTTAATCTCTTTAATTCTATTGACATGATCTTGCCTGCCGTAGTACGATGGGGGTAATATTACATTTTCAACATCACCGCTGAAGAGACTCCCTTCCAATTTATGTAAGAGATTAATATGTTCGAATGATGTGTCTCGTAATTTAAACTTCGCTCCGTGGGTGATTCCCAGTCTAAATTCTCTAATATTTTTTATACGCTACTATGTTTATTATAGCATCGTTTTACAAATATAGGTTCTCAACGCTGCACGCGATCCAATTCGGCAATCAATCCAACTTAATGAGGATCTCATACTAGCAGGATATTCCCAAATTAGGTCTAACGAGCAAGTAACAGTTCTCTTTAATCTATTCATCACAATTCCCCGATATTCTTATAATAAATCCTCATTTTTCGTTAATTTGTCCACATATTTGCTGTATATGTTTCACCCAGGAGAAGTCATGACTGAGGGTGCCTTAGAATTAATGGAATTGAGTCTACTCGTATATACCCCGGTAGAGAAGATGTACTAAACAATACACCAACCATAAATGTTTAGTACCCTCTTCTCCGGCACAAACCTCTTACGTAACTGAAGGACAGTCCCAAAAGAACACGTCAGACCGGATACGTCTCGGAACGTTTAGGGAATCGGTATGGAAACGGTAGAGCGGCGAGCTGCAGCTATTTAATTTTTTGATTGAATTAATAATGATGATTACGATTAAACATCAAGAAATAGCTCATAACTACAATCAATAGTTCTGGGTTTCAGCCGACGAGTATTTCATGCAAAAAAAAGACAGCCTAATGGACAGGCATCCTTTCTTGTCGTTATCCTTAGTTAGTTTTCCTATGATATCAAGTGAGGAATCAAAAAAGATCAAGAAGTCCCTTCGCCGCGTCTTGCCCCCACTCACCCTGCCTCCTCTTACAGGGCGCGCGTCGTTTCAGCACCCATCGACCCCCCACACCCTCCCACCCTCCCTTCCTTTCTTCTTCCTCTGGCATTTCCCTACGCGGGACTTGATGCCAACCTGCTGCGCCACCACCTTCGCCGTCCGTGACGATACAATTTAAGTATTGAGTCAAGTCTGCGACAGTAAAAATAATAGGTATTAGTACGCATGCACCAAGAAATACCCATTGCTCTTGACCAAGGTACAAGTTCTAAGATTAATACCCAAGGTATATTCATTCATATACGAGTATGTATTATACCCCGAAAGTCACCGCTAGAGTGCGTGGCAAGGGGTGTTTACACGCCAGACTACTTTTGACACAAATTACTTTACTCCCTAGCGCGGTCGGGTAACGTTATTCTAACCCCTTACCGTTCGTGGGAAAAATGACATCTTAGTTTTATCGGCTCTACACATGACCTGTCTGATTTTACTGACATAGTCTCATCTGCCGTAGTAAGATGGGAGTAATCATACATTTTCAGCATCACTTTTAAAGAGACATCCTCCCAATACATACAAGATATATTATCTATAATTTATTTAGCTAATTATCTGTAATTTATAATCTCTAAGTTATGTGGTTCCCAGCCTAACTCCTCTAATAACTCTGATACGCTACTCAATTTATGATAAAAACGTTTTAAAGAGCAATTGCTCTAGGTACTTATATCTGAGTACCATTACCTAGGATTCGTATCCTAGGTAGATACTAGTATTGAGCTACCAGCACATATTTCCCTTATCTCATGACGAAATTTTGGTTAACCATCGGTTATGCTATATCGTTAATTAACCGTGAGTCAATCAAAAGTTGATTACCATTCATTCTATTTTATATGAAGCTCTATATGATTCCTTTTCTGGGGGCTTAGATATAGTCATCATAAACATTTTTTTCCACGTTATCTGGACGTTTTGATGACAAAGGGAGATAGTGAACAGTTAAGCACTTTAAGATCCCTTCCGAATGCTGACAGAAGAGTGGTTACAGACAGAAGGTTACTCGAATACTGAGATATTCTCTTTTTTATTCAAGCAAGGTTTGAAACTAAGCTCATCACATTTCAAGAAACTGTAACAGTAACTTTAACGGAGTCACCCGCTATGTGTGCATTATAATGCAACCATTTCAGAGAGTAAAAATCATTCGCCTTGATCGGGATTCGAACCCGGATCCCTCAATATCTTGTTCCTTTAAAGCCCCCAAAATTTCAGAATGTAAGAGGACGTCTTGGTAGCTTAATTGGTTAAAGCACTCGGCCGGATATCGAGGGATCCGGGTTCGAATCCCGGTCAAGGCGAATGATTTTTACTCTCTGAAATGGTTGCATTATAAGCTCACCAAGTTTAATAAATTGTCATCCAATCATCATCTTCTGCTTCTTCCACAGGGTTTGCAAATCAGAATTTTTCTTAGATGCACTTTCCTCACCCGTTTTCCATACATGTCCCAGCTACGCACCTTACGTGTCAACATGTGATTTACAATATACTTATACTAGTATGCCTGGTTTCTTGTTGTTTCTTAAGTTTGTCATGAGATAGTTACCACTCAATATTTGATATACAATTCATAGCATTTAAAGAGATATTTTCGGAGAAATTATCTTTGATTAAGCTTTGTTAAAATACGTGTTCAAGGACAGAAATATACTTTATGATTTTCTAAAGATTCATTTTCGATATTTATGTTTTAAATTTATTGTGTAGTACCATTATCTCAGACAAAGGAATACTATATAATATTTCCCACATTTTTATTTCGGGTTCAACTAGTAGAAACGCATAGTATGTATCATCTACAGATTCATTTTGTCCAGAAGAAAGCGACTCTATTCAATTTCCAGTCTAACTAGTTGTACCTGGGGTAGAAGTGAGTGGTAAATCACCCGTTGTTGCTCTGCCTTCATAATAAATACGGTAAATATTAGTGTTTTTCGTACTTTGAGTTACCGGAAATATATGCTGTAAAATATTGGCAGTTAGAGCAACCAGATAACGTTATAAATAAACCGAAAGATGACCTAAAGACAGGCCAATTAGAAGGAAATGGCGGTATCGTTCTCTCTCTATTCAGAACATTTTTGACCATAATAAAATTCAAAGTTAATATTACGTACTTATAGGCCAGTCACCACTTATGAACACATTTTTGTTTCTAGAGGAGTAAATGATCTGCTGCAGGATGCGTTGAGGTTTCCAAAATAGTGCGGTCAGTCTCAAACTTAGCATGATTTTCAACTTTAATTTTTGGCGGAAAAGTTACAACATTATTTTTACTCGGATGTAAAAATGACTCCCTTTTATAGGTTTCCCAGATCCGCTATCGACTTCTAAACGTGAATTTACGCAACGTCCTTTGGTCCTTACGGATGCAGTATTTCAAAGCGTACACGTTTCTTCTTCATCCCCGCAGGATGACTACGTATGTCGTTGGACCGACAACCGTGAAGAGACCGCCGTCCACTCCGCCCCACTCTGGTCCATCCTCGTCGCCACTGCCACTGATCTGCTCAACTCCGATCCCGCAACCTCTTCCTCGGTCGACTATTTACGGATGCTGCGTGGGCGTGAGGGAATTTCTCCATTAGAAACTTATTTCGTGGGCGCCAGGCCTGCGTGTTATATGTTGGTTTTTCTTTTGAAGCCACCCGACAGCTAAGTATGGGACTTTCATGGGGTTTTCCCCAAGATCACTTCATATTCCGCAGTCCGTGTCTCCGTATCGCGTGACACGTATGCTTCTTTTACAATTTGGCTGCCTGAAATTATGTTCGTTATTCATCGCTTTGGCTCAGATACCTAAAATTAGTCAATTAATAAGTAGAGATAATAATAAAATAACATAAAACACGACTGCTCTGAGTGACCGAAATAAAAACATAAAATATAGGTCTCTTTTTGTTGCTGCATTCGTTTAGATTATAAATGTTTCTTCTAACCATGCCTCGTTCATCCTTTTTGGGCAGTCGTGTCAACATGAAGAACACATGATAATGGTTTTTCAGGAGCTGCGACCTAAATGTGATATATTTTTCAGCAATATTCTCCGTACCATAGGCATTTAATCACGTAGCGCCGTTTACTTGCGTGAGGTTAATTCTAAAAGATGTTATTACCCCTTTCCTGCAACTGCTAAAGGCTTTGTTTTCATGTTATACAGACCATAAGGGCTCACTCTTGGAATGTATTCGATAAGATTTGATTGAGAAAATGGTTCCATTTCATCATTTTTATCAATGTATAATATCAAACAGTACTTAGAAGTGTCGCATACGTTGCTAAAAATACGTATCCTCGGCTAATTATTTATTCATTATCTATTCATTGATTCAAAAGAATGTGTTGGTACATAATATCTGACACATCATGCGAGAAAATACTTTGACAAAACATCGCGACATCAATGTTCCCTTTTGCAAAAACAAAGATAATTTCGCCTCAAGCATCTGTGATCTGTCTTCCATGTAACACTTTGATAGGAACTTGAATACCATAAACCATACTTTTTTAGATTTTTTTTCATTAACATCGACCTAATAGGACTCGTGTCCTGATTATTGGTAGTGGCAGGCTCCAGGAAAGTAATAATATTTCGTGAATAACCATTATCAAAGAAACAGCAAGCATCACATCATTATTGGTTGGTTGGGTGACACAGAAGGTGTGATGATTACATGTACTCATATGATTGGGTAAGACGATGATTAGTGAAGGAAGAGCCCATAAATTCGCAAATAGTAAGTAGACTTGAAGTGTCGAAGAAGGCATCTTATCGGACAAAATTAATCACCAACGGCATATAATAAAGAAAAGAAGACAATGAACTATGTGCATGAGGTACTATAGAAGAATGATGAATAGCATAGTTCCACAGGGTAACAAATGAAGACTTAATTCGAAGAGAGGAAAAAGAGAGGGGCCTATTTAGGACGCATAAAAAGAAGAGAAAAACCAATTGAACAGATATTTAGGTACGATAGCGTACTAAAAATTATCCTTATAAGGAACATAGGGAGGAAGAAAAAGAGATAAACGAAAAGGATGAACTATGAAGAAAAAATAATGGAAAATGACGAGGCGTAAGCTATAACAGACTGATGAGATTGGCAGGGAACAGGGTAGTTTGAAGATCTGCTAAAAACCGATCCTCGAAATGGTAATCCGAGATGAGAACAATGCCTTGCATAGCGGGAAGCAAAGCATTGGAGAGAGAAGATGAAAGGAGGAGAGAAAGTGACTTTTCGTGCAAGCGTAGAAAAGATGAAAGGCAACGAGCGAATTTGAGAATTCGTGGGTTCAACGCTGACACAGAGAGAATAGTTAGCCCCACTTTCGATTGGGAAACTTGACAAAAGCGAGAAGCAAAGGGACATTGAACGTGTCGAACTAGCAGCAGTATCAAACATACTTACAGAAGAGATCCTTTTTCCCCCGAAACATTCGTGACAACAGTAGGAAATACCACGTACGACAATTCATACTTCCTGGAAACACATTTGTTAAAAAATTCTTAAAATATATTAATTGTTCGTAGTGCAAAAACTGAAAAAAACTCCTTTAAAATGAAGAATTATTTCTTCACTTATTAAAGAGATTTTTTTAACCGGAAAATGTCTGTTATTCACGAGAAATTACGCCCTTAGGAAGAGATAATTAAACGATTTAAGTGATTCGCTCAGCCGATACTAGGGTGTCGAGGTGCCTCGTGCTTAATCGCCCTCTTCTGCTCTCGACCGATTATTAGCAAGGCACACTGATTTAGGTGAAGGGCTTCCTCCCATTTCTCGGGGGACGCTCTGCCGACACTCACTCGCGCGCCTAAGACGCTCCCGCGGCGGAAAAAGGAACACTCGGACCGAGAATAAATCGCTCCGTGACGGGCGTGCCGCGCCTGCGGTTGCCCTGCGAGGCATTGTGCATCTATTTTCTTCCCTCTTTCCCCCCTTCCGTCACGTGCCCATTTTCTCCCCCCTCCCACTATCCCGTCCCAAAAGGGCATCCCCCATAATCCGCCATCCCACCCCCCCCCAACCCACGCGTCCCTCCCCCCTTCCCCTGCACACTTTCCGCTTCTCAATCCCGGCCAAGGATGTTGCCCAACCAACGCTCCCGCCCACCACCACCACCCGACCTCCCCCTCTGGTCTCCCACCATCCCCTCTGACTCAAGCCTCCTGGCAGGTGAGTTCGGAGGATGGCAGGCCAGGAGGGGGGGGGGGCTAGAGCTATTGAGAGGAGTCCAAATGCCGAGACTCGAACTATTTCCACCTGCGCGATCGGTCGAAGGGTCGGCCGTGCGTAATTTTAACGCTGGACGGGTCAGCGGAGACGAAGGAGACACATCCGCGACATTCCTGTGAAGTTGGGATGGGGAGCGCGGGGGAAATGACCAAAATTGAGACAGTGCGAATATCTTCTGTCCCTAGCTGGTTAGGCCTCATTTAGAATATCCTGCTAGTGTATGGGATCCTCGTGAAGTTGGATTGATTGCCGAATCGGACGGCGTGCAGCCTAGAGGGGCTAGATTAGTAAAGCATTGTCATGATAAACTGAGTAACGCATTGAAGTTATTAGAGGAGTTAGGTTGGGAATCACTCACGGAACTAAGATTAAATCTCTAAGATAAATTGGAAGGATGTCTCTTTAGCAATGATGTTGAAAATTTATTTTTAACCAAAACGCACTATGGTCGGAGGGATTATTTCTTTTTGAAATTACAAAGTTTAAGTGTAGAACAGATGAATGTAAAATGCCATTTTTCCCACGAACGATAAGGGATCAGGAAATGTTGTCCGACCGCGCTCGGAGGAGAAAAGTATTTTGTGTCCAAAGTAGTAGGGTGTGTAATCACCCCGTCACACACCCTAGTGGTGGCTTGTAGGGTACTATGTAATAATAAATAATAATAATAAGTCTTGTCTTGCGCAGTCTTCTGAAAGGAGACAGAAGAAGGTCAAAGAGGCGCGAGGAGGAGTCACACGGGATTAAAAATGTCATCGAACAACACTAAGATTCCCTCCCTTGGCGAGAAGGAGCTGAACTCCCCTTGTTGGCAACCGTCATACTTCCCCGGCTCATGGAATAGGTGAACCCTTGATATACGTACGATAGTCCTGCTTTGGGAAATTTCCGAGGAGAGCGAAATGTATATCTGCCGTCTCGAGCGGGGGATACGGCGACGTTTACCGTACAGCTAAGTGGCGCATCAGATTTTCAAGGCTCGTCTCCCGTCGTCCGCTTGGAAAACAGAGATGTTTCAAACGGTGGCGCATGTCCTGGATTCAAGAATCTACAAAGGAAAGCTGCCGTTGTTTCGCAGCGTAAATTACAAGACAGTGAAATCATAAGGGATAATTTACCAAAATTAAGGATCAGTCAACAGAATTAAGGTTCGCAAATGATTGCTTTAGCCAATGCCCTGCAGATATATTTCATGTTAAAGTTAACCAAATTTTTTTTAAGCTTTCCGCGGAATGATGCTAATGAATAAACGTATTTCCGTTCGGGATTTCATCCCACGGATAACACAAAAGCACAACAGTTGTGTTGGCGTTCTGGACGGTTTTTTCGTCCATAAATATTAGATATACTTAGATGAAATACCTTATATAAATATAATCGTGATATTACTTTGTTAATTTTCAAAAGCACAATCATTAGAGATAAACTATTATTTCGAATGAATAGTTTTCTTGTCATGCTACATTACTCATTTTTCCAGCCACTAAATACATACCTCAGTACCAGTAATCTAAACCATGGTCGGTCCCAAGTTTGAGAAAAATTACAAATAAGAGTCCTAATATTGTTGGTCGTTTGCATTTTCTCACGGAGTGGAATATGATGACAAAAACGAGAGTTTTAAACTGAATTTCTAAAAAGTTTGCAAAATAAGGATAGGATGAATTTCTACATACTATACGAGACAGAGAGCGGGAACGAGAAGTTGATTTTTAGTATCAAATGAAGTCCTGGCTTCGAGCCACCTGTTCCTCGTGGGTTCGTGCGTCCTAACATTTCCAGAAAAAAATCTCTTCACTTCGAGATCTCAAGAAAAGAAAGACAATCTGAAGAGTAACCTCCAAAGCAGATGATACCCTACTTCATGATACTTCTCACGGCCCAACTAAATAGGATGCACCAATATAGTTACTTAATGTGGTTAAATATAATTCTCGCATAATTCTGTTTTTAAAGTAACAGAATTATTTAGGCAGTATATATTAATCTAATTTATCGAAGAAGAGTCAAGGGTTAAATGTATTCCCGACGATTTGAATTTATAAAATTTAATTTGGTTCAAAGAATTCCGAATTGGTTTTCATTTTCAACCCATTAAATTATTGCATTCGTTAAACTGTATTATAATTGTTGAAAAATTCAATCCGCCTTAAAAAAATTCCCGATGATTTTACTTTTCAAGTTTCTCCTATCACTTATTCTTCCTTTTTTAAATTCCGTGCAAATCCATTCTCTTTCCTTACATTAGATGAAACATTCTAATTTGACTTCCTTTCAGTCCATTTCTTTTCGTTCCCGTTTTTATTACCCAGATCTCAAAAGCATTCAATCTTAGCGCTTATTCTCTATCCTTGATTCACAAGTTTCAGAATCATTCAACAGAGTGCACCAAAGTTTTCCTAACATTTTTACAACCTCTTTGGTTAATTTCCAAGTCCAATTCCTCTTAGTGAATATTTTATTGCATGAATCGGTAATGTTTTCTCCTGTGGCATCAGTTCAATCATTAAATCTAATGACTAAATATAGTGAAAAATTAGCCTAACGTGATTTTTCGGAGCTCATTCATTAATCCATTTAAAAAAATGAAAACCTAAAATAAAACCAATTCTCGATGTCATCAAACGTAAAATTATTGGACAAGAACGGAAAATATTTCCTTTTCTTTTTTCCGAATAAAAAAGGAGAAAAAATGAATTAAATTATTTTTATTGTTTTGACCTTTTCCGAGAACTGAAAGGGGAAACAATAAATTTCCACATTTTTCTTTGCCAAATTGCACAGATCTGGCTGACTCACCGAGTTCCTGCCTCCCTCCCCACCGGATGTGTAAGGAGAAAACAAACAAACAAACCAATTTGCGCCCGCAGTAAATGCTCCATGATTGACGAGGGAAAGGTTTTTTTGCGCATGAACAGTTGAACTGGAATTGGTGGTCTTGGAGGAGGCGAATATTCCGTTTCACTTTTCCATAAATCAATCACTAAACCAGCAACGACCACCTCGCTTCCCGCCGACGGAGCTAGATAGAAGGAAGAAGAATGAGTTGCTTTAACCGTTCCTGGAACGCCTTCCAGACTCTTCTGTCAGCAGCAAATAGGAAAAGAGAGGAAATACCCCTCAGGACAAACCTCTTCCTCCTCCACGGCTCTCTCACCCCGACTCCGTGCCCCTATTCTCTCTTTACGATCGGCTCCGCTGCCGACCTTTGCGGACCAAAGCATCACAAAAGTTTTCGCCTGAAGAAGAGGAGGGGTTAGCCCCAATCACGGTTTAATTCCTGCCAAAGAGAAGAAAGTGCCAGGATTGAAGCAAAATTAATGAATATAATGCCACCTAAATAACAATTATCGATAGATATTCTTTTACTAAAAATAAAGAAGACAAGCTTTCATTAGGGATATTGATGATGAAAAACATTTTCTAAAGGTGAAGTTAATTAAATAAAATTGAAGCAAAAACATGCATTTGACAATATCAAATAAAGTTGCCAGGAAAATTAGCTTTATGGTCTTAACTTTCATGGATTTAATGCTATTCCACAGTAAAAATCTAGCGTGAGATGTGCCCTTTAATTTATCACTCTATTATTACATAGTACTCTGCAAGCCACTGCTAGGGTAATGTGTAGCAGGGGGTGATTGCACACCAGACTAGGTTTGACTCAAAACTCCCTTTCCCTCCTAGCGCGTTTGGGCAACAACATTTTAATCCCTTATCGTTCGTGGGAAAAATGACATTTAAAAATTTTCTGTTCTACATTTAATATGTCGAATGTTATTGGCATGATCTCTCCTGTCATAGTACAACGACCTTCAAAGTTATGCATGAAATTTAACCTATTTATTATTTATCTAATAGATTTCTAACTAGATTTTCTAATAACTTTGAAGCAATACCCAGTTTGCCGTAACAACGCTTAACAAATCTTGCTCCTCTCCCCTGCACGCGATCCAATTCGGCAATTAGTCGAACTTCGTGAGGATCCCATATACTAGCTACAAATTCTAAATGAGGCTTAACCGGCTAAAGATAACATTTCTCTTTGATCTTTTCATCACATTTAACCAGTATTCTTCTCATAAATTCTAATTTTTTTCAACATATTGCCCGTATATGTTTCACCTAGGAGAGATTTTACGGGCAACGCCTAAGCATTTAATCGATCTAAGCTTTTTATTTCGCTATTTCTGATGCAGTAAGGTTTCGGAAAGGAATTGGTCTGTTCCAAAAAGTAATCACTAGGAAATTTTAAAATTCCAATTCTAATTGCCACGGGTTATCCTCAAGATTACAGCTATCTCTGTATACCACTGCATTATCGGTAAATAAACGTATCTTACTTTTAACCACTGAGTTAATTTTGTTGACGTTAAGAAGGATTAAAAGAGGTCCAATAACATTTCCTTGAGGATATGGAAAGCTTACAGAGAAATGATGAAATTGGTACGATGTACACAAAGGTAAAAGCACTGGCAGGAAGTAGGAAGGGAAATCGTTGCAAAAAAATCAAAGATAAGTCAGGAAAATATTATTTGAACCAGAGAAGATTCAAGAGGGGTGGAAAGAATATTCAGAGAAATTATATGGTGAAGATCCTAGGCCAGCAAGTTTTGAAATTAAAAGAAAATAAAATGGCTTGTATGACGTATATGAAAATAGCTTAGGTCCAGGCTCGATTGCACTATACAAAGGGCATTAAGGGAAACGAAATAAAATAAGGTCGCGTGGGTAGACAACATCCCCGCGAAACTACTTAAAGATTTAGAAAAAAGTGTGAGGAAGATCTATATGAACTACTTCGTATGAGAAAGGAGTTTGGTCGGAAGAATTCATCAGATCCTATCCTAAAAAAGCGAAAGGCAACAAAATGTGAGGATTACAGACCAATAAATTTAATTTCGCACCCAGCTAAAGTGGTTCTGAGAATCATTAATGAGAGTATGGAGAGCAGGTTAAATGAATATTTAGGGGACGATCAGTTTGGGTTTAGGATAGGGAGAGGTACGTGTGATAACATTGCAGTAATGGGATCACTAATAGAGACAAACATAGAATACAATCAGGGTGTATTTGTTTGTGTTGTAGATTAAGGTAGATTCAGAGACTTTTGATTGGGAATGAGATGTTGAAACCCGTAATTGAGGAGAGAATGTTAGGCAGACGAAGAAGGGGTAAGTATAGGATTGGTAGGTTGGATGGAATAAATGGAGAAGAGAAGTATGCGGAATGCAGCGTCTGGTTTCAGGTTGAGTTTTTGGTTAGGAGGGGTTTTTGGTTAGAAAATATATTGTTGTACAATTTTATCCCCTGTTTCCATCTAAAACCTACTTTAATCAGTAGAATACATATAATAATATTAATATTAGGCATTAAATGTCTCACTTTCCACTATTTTTCATTTCCCTCTTCTTTCCCAAACCTTTTGCATCTCACTCTCCTCATCCACGCATTTCCTCTCGTTGCACTCTTCTTCTCACGTCCGTAAAAGAAGGTGGCACCAAAAATTTCGAAATACAAGTTAGGGACCTTTTCGATACTTCATACTATATTTGATTTTCGACTCGTAATCATTCCGCAAAAGGCAAAGAGAAGGCAAACAGATGGAGGTAGTAGAAGGTACGAGATATCTATAACCCAATTTAAAGCTTATATAAAATATACGGAGCCCTTCAACCGCTTCCTCCTTATAACCTATTTCTTCTACTCCCTTCTTCTCCCACGCCACTATCACCCACGCTTCTCAAGGTTGCCAAATAGTAAAGTGTCGAGTCTTGGAGCAACGTGGTCCACGAGCAGGAAATCCCGGTGAATTTTAAATACAAGATCACTCAAATCAATGAAGAAATGCAAACTCTTCATTTCTTATTTTCGAAAATGATAAAAATCGATAATTAGTTTTGCAATAAAAATTAATTTTAAATATAAAAATAAACGCAGTAAAGATGCACTCGCAAAAGCAAATTTGAATAGTTTGCCTTAAACTTTCGTGTCTTAAATAAGAAGTGGAGAACCTGATAGCACCAGGTAAATGGCAGACAACCCATAGGTATTCGATGTTTTTCGAGGCAAAAAATAAATATTAAGACATTGAAAATAACCGTGAGTTATGAGAAAAAGCATGAGCATATATTTATAGGTCCATATTTTATTAAGTATGGATAATAAGTGAAAAATACTCATAATCACAACCATCCACGCTAGAACTGTTTTTTGGTTAATTTATTTTTGAATGAATTTCGCAACGCGTTTTTTTAGATGGTCATTATCTTAAAATAAACGCATGACCGTCACAGTAAATAAAACCCAACCATAGATGAAAACACCCGCGGCTGCGCAGAACAACGGGATAGATACCTCAACCAGCGGATGCCTAAGGGGACCTGCGAAGTAACTTGAGGGAGGATCATGCCCCCCCCCCAACGTAGGACGCCCCGGGTTTCTTCCTCTAAAATTTTGACATCCGCTGCAGTCAACTGGATTTGATAGGTGAGTTTAGAGATCACCTTATATTAATTGTTAGCAATATACGGCATGCGAAATTCACTCATTAGTTTCCTCTCTTTATTCCGCCTGCGGTTTCCCAGGGAGATCTAGTGCCAGTAAAATCCAACAGCTCGGATTCTTAAATTAAATAAATAATATAAATATAATACAGATAAAAGGCTAATATGGCTAAGGCTACTTTCGGACTTTGCAAATTCTTTACGAATGGCTTAAAACTATGCTCCGTTCGCTTCGGCACGTAAAATTAAATATCAATAAACATCAAAAGAATTAACATTACTTTTAAGAATGAGCTTTAACGTGAGAGTTATGAATTTGTTTTAGCACAACTAAAATGTTCGAGTATATTTTCTGCCCTCATTCCTCCGAGATCATTTCGGAATAATTTTCAACATTTCGGAGGTTCATGTAGGCTGGGCAAACTTGGCCACCTCACCACTTCAACGGACGGAGGGGTGGGGAAGGGGTGAGGGAAAGGAGGGGAAGGGTTTTTGTAAGGGTTTGGGGGGGGTTAGAAAAGAGTGAAGAAGGCGTCAAGAGGGGAAGAGAATCATACACGGCGAGTGTGTCTCAACTTCCGGCGGGAGTCGACTCACCCACACCCGCCTCACGCCACCACCCTGCCCCTCCCGCCAAAAACCCTCTTCCCATTCCAAACCACCCCCACAATCCCTCCCTCATGCCCCCTCTCCATCCCTCCTCTCCCTGCCACTTCGAAGGAGTAGGAGCGGGGCACGTGGTCTCCATTCATTTTTTCGAGCGCCCGTGTTGCCCTCGTTCCCTCCTCCGCACTCCTACCCGCCCCCTATGTGGGTGGGTGGAGGGGTTGCTCACTCGAGAAGGGGGCGGCGGAGGCACCGTCGAGGGTGGCACCTCGCGACTGGACCGCGTTTCCGCCTCTTCAAAGGCTGATTCACACTGAGTGTAAGAACTCGAAAGATTTTTCATCTAGACTTTAGGTGAACTCAACTGCACGCAGTTAACGAGTGTTGGTCATTCATGTTTTGACTTGCTAACATGTGAGCTTAAAAGATAGAAAAGAAGCTTTTACAAAAGAGGACAGAGTTGATGAATAGAGACTCCACAAGTAGATATGCAAGATTAGTGAAATCTTTCATACGTAGCTTGTTGTTGCCAAAACAGGTCATCAATACGTATATTGGATTGTAGCAGTTTTCCTTAATATTCTGTTCACTTCCAATCCCTTCATTCCCTCATAGCTCCTTACACAGACATTTCCATCACGTAGTTATACCGTGGGTTTCCTCAGAATATTTTTACGGAATGCTTTATCTCATTTTTCATCTATTTTTACGCATTATCTCGCAGTGGCATTTGGGCACTGGCCATGCATTCAGAAATATTAGCTAATGCATTTATTTGGATGTATATTCATGCACAAAAGCATTCGTACACATACGCACATACATGCCCATGTATATAAGATGCAATAAATTGTGTGATTGAATAAATCATTTTTGCAGCCCTTTGGTTAACATTGCACTTGGCGTTAACATTATATAAGGCGCAGAAACATGGTAATTAAAGCAAGATGCTTGCCATAGGCCGGAGTCTTTTTAAATGTGGGTGTGAAAAAGGATGAAAGTATTAAAACAGGCGTAAGGGAAAACAAATAAAGAGGCCATAGTCATGGTGGGGAAGAGGGAGGATTCTTGGGAGAAATCCAAGTACCGTGGATTCAGAGAATTTTAGGTAGTAATAGGATAAGCTATGAAAATTGTGATAGAGGGAAGAACGCTATACAATTTTTTTGCTAAGTATCATATTTTGTGGTCTATAGACTACAAAATATGATATTTTGTAGTCTATAGACACCTATTAAGCATCTCTTCTCGAATGCGAAATGCGATTCTTTAGCGTAATTTATATTTTAAGAAGTGAATGGAGAACATTAGGCACACTAGATAGGAGTAGAAGAAAGATAAGCATGTTGCATGTTGGACGGAATGAAGGGAGGTACGATGTATATGGTATGTAGGTAGTGTGGTGGTCAGATTGTCTTGGGCGAGGCTAAAACACATAGGCCTGTTAAGTTTCCGTTCATCCAAAACATTTACAGTAGGATACCTGTGGAAAAGGTTACTTGGGTTTTCCACCGGGTCAGTTCTTCCATCGAAGACGCCAACGTTTCGGGAAACGAGTCGTTTTCCATCCTCAAGGCTGATGATGTTGAGAGTTGTGTGATGACCGGTTTATATTCAGAGGGACATACCCTCAGGTGCCCTCTGTTTGGTCGGTGGTTACCTGCCTTTTTCTTGTTGCCTTGATATTCCTCAGTGCGGGTTTCTACATATTACTGAAGGAGTAACCCGCGGCTCGATTCAAGATGTTTTCTTCAAGACGGATCTCGATTGAGTCAGTGGTTAATATTTCCCTAAAACCTTCTCTCGGGTTCAAGATTTTTATCTTGCCCGATAATATGGCTTGGTTTCGCTGAATGGTGTGGTCGGGTACCGCGGATTTTTCCGGTTGGCAGAGCATCTAGGGTCTGCGATGTTCCCTGATCCTGGTCGCGGTCGTTCTTCCAATTTCCCTCACGTACACCTGTTCAAATTCTACAGATAGTTCATACCATCATACCCATCACATTTGCTCTCTTCTCGTGGCAATATTCAACAAACTCAGTCGATTTTCTATGAAAATGTTTCAATCCTTTTATTGAAGTTTCTTACAATGGATTGCCTCAGAAAGTGTAAAATGATGTCCTCTCTTCCTGTTGGTTTCCTCCATAAGCTATTCTCTTCACCCTCTCAAGTATTCTTCATTTGTTACTCCGTCTATACACTTCATTTTCTGAATGATTAGGCAGCCTCACAGTTACATCGCCACCAAATTTCGTTTCTCTACTCCTATTATCGTCCAAATCTCACAACCGTTTGAAATCAGAGTCCATATGTAATTTTAAACGAATCACTTCCATATGATTACACTAGTATTGTTTGCTGTTAGTTAATTTTCTTCTGATATAAAGTCTTCTCCATGATTTCTATATCCTTCTTGCTTCTTTCATGATTGTTTACTCGGTTACCTCAATAGCTAAATCCCTCCATCTGTTCCAATGTGTGTTTCCTTAGCCTTACTTAAAGATTATCTTTTCGTCCTAATTGGGCTAGTAAATTTGTTTGTTATATGCATACTACTATAAATTACAAGATGGGATAACAGACAAGTCTACAGTTTAAAAAATACCTCAAACCATTGCAATATATCAACGAGAAATCTCCAAAAGATGAAGAAAGCCATTGTATCACAATAATCTTTTGCGTTTTCTCCATACTAAAACAGAGAAGGAAACATACTAATCAAATCTATCTACAGTACGTTTAAAAAGTATCAATTTCAAAACAGAAGTAGTCACAACTGCAGCATAACGCAGATTTAATAAGTCGAACATCGCTTTATTCACAGTGCCATCCATATTGTGAATTGACAGATAGCCATTGCTATATTCTAATCCCTTGATATCACTGTGAATAGATAATATCTTATCTTGAATATGATAACTTAGAGGTGTCGTTTTTAAGTAATTATCACTAAGAAATAAACAAGACAAAATTTATTTTTAATATTAATTTATCCTTACGTACATAGAAATTACAGCTATTAATAATGATTTGTTTTGTGTCAGAAAACCGTAGACTGAAGTAAACCGCAATATGGCGAAAATAGAAGCTCGTAGTGTAATTAAGTTCCTTCATTTGAAAGGTCACAGTGCTTGGCATTTGCTCGATGAAACTTTTCCTGTTTATTGTAATGATGACCCGTCAAATGAAAAATTTGTGAGGTGGAAAAGAATTTTCGAAATGGCTACATGTCCCTCACATATGATCCAAGATTTGAAAGACTCATGGACAATACTTCTTCGGGCTTCCAAGCCCAAATACCCAATTTATTTTTTAGCCCAAAGAACTACCATCTAAATCATCATGAATAAGACTGATCTTAATTACGACAGTGTGTGGAAAATTATTCATGAAGAACTGCACATGTCAGAGGTGTCAACGCGCTGGGTTCCACGACTACTGAGTCATTTCCAGAAGCAAACACGTTTCTCCCTGAATTTCGCCCAAAGCGACTTTTTTTATTCCCAGAAATCGATTTCCGAGTCGTAGATCTGACGACACATAAGTATGACATCATGTAAGAGATGGAACAATTATTTTCAACGCAATCTGCAGAGTTCATTGACACCTTTCGAAAGGTCAAGAAACGCTGGGAAAGACTAAATTCCGGATGGTGACTACGCAGAGAAACCTTAAAAATAACAAATAAAAACGAAATTTCTGTATTGATTATTTTTAGTAATAATTAAAAGTTTAAAATATCCCCTTGTATTCGTAGATAAAATATTTCAAGACAGGTCCAAAAAAACAACAAAAATCATCTGAAACAATATCCAAATGATAATCCCGGGAAAAGTAAGATTTACTCATGATTTCCTTTATTAGTAGTAGTAACATGAAATATACGTAATAACAAGTAAAACGAGGTATTTTGGCTGAAAATGTGACTTTATCCAGCGCTTATGCCTGCTATAATTTCCTGTTTAATGGACAGACAAGGTGAGCGAGTAGCTGTGGTCGTTTCCAAAATTTTGAATTTTTAAGTATATTTAAGTTTCTTGAACAGGTATAACGACATTAAATACTTTTGTTAACTTAATAAAGTGGGAAGTATTAACTAAAAATAATTCAATAAATTAACGATTAATATTATGAAACGATTCAGAATTGAATTTAATTACGATCAACTCTCGTCTCAACGGCCTTTGAATTCAAGGGAAATGAAAGAGACTTCTTTAAATAAATTACTGGTAACGTTCTAGGTAAGACGAACAAAACGATTTTCATAACATTCTATGCAGCATGAAAAATTATAAACTGCATTTTAATGAAAACACCAATTGCTGAGAAAATTCCAACTCGCATATAATTGAATAACATATTTTAACAGTAAAGTTCGCAGTCCTTTATATTTTGATGACTTCATTCAAACTATTAAGTCTTTTTTCCACAACCCCATAAGAGTACCGGAGTGGGGTATGGCTTTCATTGCTCCCTCTTAGAAATATATTTGGCTGCAATAAAATTCAAAGTGAATATTGTCTTATTATTATTAATACGTGACCGACACTACTTTTAATATCTTTTGCCACCCTAGCATAAAATTATTTAATCTAGGAAGTTTTGGTATCTCCACATTATATTTGAATTTAGCATGAATTTCAGCGATATCTGGATAGCATAAGTTTTACAATTATTTTTATTCACATATGAGAATACTCCCTCCCCCAGGGGGTTCTCCCCTTAGGGGTTTTCTAGATCCGCCACCGCGAAATGATGTGTGGATTTGCTGAATATCGCACGCTAAAAAAAAACAAAAACACGATTTTTTCTATTTTTGTTCTCCATCTCTCACGTTATCCTAGTTTTCAGTGGAGATTATGACACCACGCCCCGAGTACGCTCGACGAGATGAACGTGGCAGCATTAGGACGGGGCTTGTGTTCCCCCAGCGAGGAAAACATTACAGTGTAAGCAAAACGTGCTCACGGTTGCAGCGCGATCTGAGGGAGGAGGAGCTCATCTCTCGTCAAACGAGCGATTCCCAAGCGATTCCGATGCAATCAATGCAATTCGCTTTCCCAGCACGCTCGGAGGAACACCGAAGACAATATGCACCTATGCATTTTTATCCGTGAAAATAATCTGCGTAAACTTTCGCCACCGCCACTCACTCCCTTATGAATTTTCTCCTTAAATGCCTGCCAAAAAATAGGTCAAATGCTATTCATAAGCGCTTTTCAAATAAGCTAATAAAATATTACCCAAAGTGGTTCTGAACTTTAATTTAAACTTATCTGAGGCTCTAGTTTGAAACATTCAAGCAGTTTAAAAGTTTTTTTAAAATTATTATTTCTTATCTATTACTCTATTTTTTGTCATTTTCAGGTGCACATAAACCAAAGAAGGTAGAATATGTGGGTGAAGTAAATGTTGAGAGTAAGTGGGATTTTGGATGAGAAGGTAGAATGAAGAATGTTAAGTAATTCGGCAATACAAAGAAGGAAACTTGACCTTATGCCTCAGCTGACGATTTGTTCAGACGATAGCAAAACTTAAACGTAGCAAATTCCCATTTTAGTATGGCGATTTCTGCAGGTCATTAAAATTTGATCGATTTCTGATTTTTTTGAGGTAAGATGTCAGATGGTGTCATGAGTCCGCAGATTTCCAAGTTCCTTTGAAAACTAATTTGTGTTTTCATTCTTTCCATTATGATGAGCATTAGAAAAAAAATAGGAAATTCAACTTCACAATTATGTAATAGGTATTCTGTTATTAGAGGTAGATACGAGCTGTTACGTTTCTCAATAAAAGAACACGGTACCTAGATAACAACCATCCTATACTCTTTCCTAGATCTTACTATTTATTACTCACCACTAGTGCCATCCAAACTAACACAGAGATAACTCGTATTTCGTCATTCTATTTTAGTGTATGTTTTCTTCTTCGATATGAGATTCGCATTTTCCGACTTGATGAGGTGGATAGAGTTCATATTTAAGGAAATTTTTTAAAGGTCTTCTACGAAATAACCCATGGAAAAATGCTTAATACTTTTTTAAATATTTCTTCTTTTACTTTCCCAGATTCCGATAACCTAAAGTGATTATTTAATAATCACAAATTCTTCAAATGCTGTCATATATCAATTTTTACTCAAGTCCATTTTTCTTCCTCCTTCGAAGTACCCAATCAATTTTCTCTTTTCCCCAGCCCATATAACATTCGGTGACCTTCTTTGCTATCCAACTGACATTTTCCACCCGTTTCCAAAAAACACATCTCAAAAGCCTCCAAGCCACGTCCATCATATGTCCCCGGAGCCATAGTTTCTGGGGTGTACAGCGATAAAACCCACATTAAAGTCTTGACTAATCTTTCCCTCTACAGATTCCAGGAACTCATTTCTCAAGGGCGTCAAGTTCATGTACATGTCCTATGAATATAGCCTACAGTACTACATAAAGTTCTGAAATTTCCATGCTGTGTGATGTAGGAAAGGGGAAATTTCGAAAGCATTTTTTATCATCAGAAAATAACGTATAGGCAAATTGAGAGGATTTGTAATTTGGATTTTAGCTTTCAGAAGTGAGCCATTGTTATTCAGCTCCTCCCGTTACGTAAAGGTCCCATTAGCTGAGGCAATGTTCTCGTCTTTTGTCAAGGTTTTTTCGGAATACTGCACGAATACGTAAGTTAGTTCACACCTGCTCCGATTAAAGCCCATCTACTTGAGAAATTGGAATTAATCGTGTATAACTATTAACTGATTCATCAGTTTAAATTATTGGTTATTATGTCTTGAAATTTTTTCCAATCATTTATTCAATTAATTCCTTTAATGATAAAGTTTTGGACGGTTCACTTAATGGATATTATCTTAATTGTATCCCGAGAACTTCCTTTTGTCCAGCATTTTTCCATTCTTCACTTCTGTGCAACATCCTTCTGCTTTCACGCCGTAAAAATTGCATATTCTCTTCCCTCTTCCATGCTATCTAGAAGTCCTATTATAATTTGCACATCCAAATTTCTCCCTTCTACCACCCTTCAACATCCCACTACACTATTTCCTCCATTCACTTTTTCAGTTGTTTTCGGAATTACCCTCGTAATCTACTCTCTTCGTTCATTAAATAATTTAATTTGATTTATTTCGTCCGTATTTTCATCTTTAGAGTTTTCCTTCAACTCTATTTAACTTATCTTCTCCATAGTTTACCACAGCCGCTCTTCACAAACTTCAATATACGCACATCCTGCTTTCTTAAAGACTAGGTTTCAGTACCATAAAGAGCCACTCTTCATAATAGTCCTCAATAATATTTTCTCCGACGATTTTAATTTTCTTCTTGCGAATACACGGTAAATTGCAAGCATTGCTATGGTGTATGTCCGGGGGTGATTCCACACCAGGTATGCACTATCAGAATTAAGTATCTCGGCAATATCGGAGTAAATGATCCCTTAAGATTAAATTGAAACTACGGGAGATGCGACGAAAGTTAACTCGCAGATGTGCGCACAAAATTGCAAGAAAATTCAAAATGAAAAAAAAATATTACAGAGATTAGGATTTGAACCCAGGTCCCCCCAAATATGACTTCGTTTGAGCCAATATATGGTAAATGGAACAGTATATACACGACTCCAAATACTTTGCGACATTATATTGGTGTGGTACCTCGTAACAACATCTTGCTCCTCTGAACTCCCTTAGAAATTCAAAGTGTAAAAGAACGCCTTGGCTTAAATAGCCAGGGTACTAGACGACGATTTTGGCGAGATGCTTGTTTGAATGCTATTATAGACGAATTTATTTTCTCATTTCTTTATTTACTCGTAATTACTTTTGGCTAATAAAAAGTCTTTAAACCAATATTGGCAAAATTTCTGAAATCCCACCGCCCATCTCCAAGTGTTACGGTGTCAGTTTGAGGGCGAGCCCAGGTTTGGAGGGCTTTGCGATATTCATTTTCCAATATTAATCCCTGATGCAAAATAAGTATCGATTTGATCGCAATACGTCGGTATGAAGGAAAATTTCGGGGATACATACATAAGGCCGTCTATATCACCCATGTTGTAACATCTGGTATTTTTAATCTCGGAAATAATGGCCATATCCTGATATGAACTACGTATCGTATATATGTCGTAATACCAGCTAGCGCATCGTTCATGTCTACGAGTGAGAATGAGGTGCATAAAATATTCATTTTCTAATATCGGCTATCAAAAGAAATAGATATTCATGTAGATATGGCAACGGTGCATCGAAATACCAGTTATTTTGAGATGTACTGAGTAGCATCAACGACAGTGAATGCATCGAACAATATCTTGTACATACGAGTATATTATAGCGTTCACACTTCCATATCATCGATATCGAATCCAAAGTCTTATAATAATATCGAATATATCGTCCATATCGTCATATCAATTATATCATCCATACTGTTCCGTTGTCAATATCGCTCATGCCACCGACTAATTTCTCCATATCGATTAAATCGCCCATATTGTCTTATTTTCATTTTTTTCTTATTCTAGTATTGACTATAATATCTATGTCGCAATATAGGCAATAAAGCTAGTTTTTCTCAAGATTGACTATATTGTCCATGTGGTACTGTCGACAACGTCGTCCATATTGCCGTGTTGCCAGTATTTCCCATTTCGTAACGTCGACTTTAGCTTCAATCGTCATCGCCCATACCTACTACATTCACGGTATCTTAATTTATTTCATTTAGTCTGCTTCGAAACATAGAAATTGATCAACGATCCTAGATATATTTAACTGGTAAAATTATCCAATTTGACCTGAAAAAATACTGATCGATATCCCGACGAAATATTGTCATATCGCACAGTCTGTGGTGACGACGTGTCACATGTGGCCTGCCTGATTGTCTGCGTGCTCATGTGGATGCGTCGGGGCGTCAATCGGTAGGGATGAGTTCCCTTTGTTAAAAAGAGTCGGACGGGGAGTCGGGAGTATGAGAGTGAAGAGGGGGAGACGGCGGTGGTGGTGGCAACTGTCGCGAACGCTCCGAAGGCTGCCTGCCTGCTTGCCTCAAGAGACAGCCACCCACGCCACATCCCCATTCCCCCGGCCACCATCCCTTTGAGGGTTTGCGGGGGCTTGCGAGGGTCTTGTGTGGCGGGTAGAGGAGGGGAGGGGGCGAGGCCTACCTCCTCCCTCCCCTCCGGAGGCCCTCCTGCCTTCGTCGAGATTTTTTTCCTCCCTCAAGTTTGAAACTTTACAAAGAAAAAAATGTTATCGCCACGTTGGTGGTTGGTACCATTCGGATATTCCTTCCTGACCTTCTTTGAGTAAAGTTATTGGGGACTCGAAGTTTAAATTGGTTGTTTCAAAGGAATTTGATTCGCTCAACAATAGACTGGATGTCAATGAACCATGTTATAGGCAATAAAAAAAAACAATAATACAAAATTTAATTTGATTTTTAAATAGTTCCGGAGGCTGTCAATTATAAATTTCCATCGGGGAGGTTTTATCTTTCAAGGATTTAGAAACACTATTCCCATGGCTTTTACTCGTGAATGGGATTAATAGTTTTCAGTCCTATTGGTGTTTGACCTACGTATGGATCTAACTGAAACAGCAAAATAATTGCTTTGCATCCCTAAACATAGATTTAGTTTTAGAGCTCAGAGTGGCTTAGGAAAAATATTTAAAAATTCATTTTGACGCATTCAAATATAGCTTTACTTCGATGTAACATTCAGAAAAATAAAAAAGGGTGACCTTCCAGCATGTTGGCAGTTTCAGGTGGAATGATTCAATCAATCTTAGAGAATTTCCTTTATCTTTGTGATTCTGCACAAATCAGACTTTCTGCAGTCAAAACGAAAATCAATTAATATAGTCATACTATTTTCTGATGGCTCTGATACATCTTTCAACTCCGTCTGATTTATTCCGTCTGCTACTGTATCGAGTTTGTTGGAAATCGATACTCTGGAGGACATTATGAGTTCTGAATTCGTCTGTTACAGACATCCTTAAGAAACCTAGATATATTTTTTCAATTAATTTAAAATATCAGTTAATTTAACTGATGTGACAAAAGCATTGGACATAAAAATGTATCAAGTTGCCAAAGCTGTTGCAGTTCACTCAATCGTTTCCACTGGGTTCTTCTTAAGTTAACGTTACATACACGGTTCTCATCTGCGTAAATTCAAAATAATTTATGGATTGATATGGAAGAGTGATCAAGAATGCTCTGTTATCGCTGTTCTGAGGTTGCTGGCAGAGGTTATAAGAAGTGAAAATCGTATCGTGGCTCGTATAAAATAATTCCAGTGGGAAAAATAAAAAAAAATATTTACCTGGGATTGGAGAGGGATAGAAACATATTTTTTCGCCAAATTTGAAGAAAAACAGAAACAAGGCAACTTTCCCCATACTCCTATGATCTGAAATAACTGAATTCAGTATAAACTCGTATTGCAGACATTCTTTAGTAGTCTATTGTTTAAGGAAGGCTTTGGAAGGGTACAAACTAGACACCGCTACATTTCCAACCCCCGCCTGACAAGATATAACTTGACACTTTAAGACTCACATAAATCCTTCTTCAATTACGAATATATTCTGTGTTCGTTTCGTCTAATATGCTGATATACCTAACATGGATGCCGAGTTTTTTCCTATCTCTCACAGTATTTAACGTTCCTTCGTTTATCAAAATTCTATGACGTCACCTTTCCTACCTCCTTTGTTTTTCTTCCTCTCTCTTAGTCCAGCATGACTTGTACTTCTTCGTTTGTTTTTCTTTCCATCCATTTTACCTTATCCACTCTTCACCTCACCGACTTCTTAAAAGCAAACTACGCCTATCGTCTTGCCTTAACGAGTAATTTTCCACGTCGTGAAAAAGCCACAATTCGCTTCAAAGTTTTCATAGATCTTTTCATCTTAACATCCTCTACTCAACGTCAACGCATGATGCAGGAATACTCATTGTGGACAAAAGCCTTGCCTTTCGATTGCAATTATTAAGCAACGGTGATGCACAGGACACTGATGTCGAATCAAATGCCTTTTGTGTCACAAGATATCGCCTAAACAATTACCAACTACGCCATTGAGTAATCAAAAGTGGGTTAATTCGCTTAGACTAATCTTGTCACACGCAAAACGTAAATTATGATATAATGAATGGGATTGGGATCGCCGGGTTTTGGGAAGGTAAATACCAGTAGGCGTGAAACCCTCACTTCTTTTACGCAGAGGCGGCAAGCGCGGGAGATGGGTTCCAATCTACGACATTCGCTGATAAAAAAAAACTTACGAGGGTCACGCGCCGGAAATGCCTGGGACTAAATGCGAGGGTCCGGGATCAATATATCCGAGATGGAGGCACCCGAACACAAAAATACTTGACGGAGCCACTTTATCTCCTCGGATGAGTGTCAAATCTTATCCTTAAATACGTAGTGGGCCAGGGAAGTCAGCGAATACATTCCTCCGACACTGCCCAAAATTAAACAAGGCCGCTTTGGAGGGTGATGCGCCTTTGAGATGGCGGTGTGGCTACCACATCATAGAGATGCGTGGGACGAAGGCTATGAATTCGGACTAACCCCGACACGTTCTTGACCAACTCCCAAGTTATGCCTGCCAGAAACATTATCGCAGTTTACACTGCTGAAGCAAGTACAACACATCAATGCAATACAACGATGGCATAGCACATAGCAGCTAGAATGAAAGTTAAAAATTGTGAAGTGATGACTTTTAAGAATGGAAGTTCTCTCCAGAACGCCTACCGTAATAAAAATACCGAAATAGAAAGTCTAGACTGGATTAAATAATTCGGGGTAACCCAAATGTTCAGGATTTCACTAACGTGAACGTTTACAGAGAATATGAGGGGAGGCTAGCAAGAAAGTAGGACTTATTAAAAATATATTTGGAGTATGTGACGAGAGGGTTAAATAGTGATGATATATTCCGCCTGTTAGGCCTCATTTAGAATCTAATGCTCGTAAATTGTATCTTAATGAAGTTGAATTGATTGCCAAGTTAAACAATTTGCAGCGGAGATTTCAAAAATATTGTTATAACAAACGTAGTATCTATAATATTAAAACTTGGTTTGGAGTCACCTAAAGATCGAGGGCTAAATATGGAATTATCTCTTGCATAAATCAGAAGCACATTATTTCAGAGATGACATTTTAAATGCATTCTTAGTATCATCATGCTACGATATGAGAGAAAATGAAAACATTATTAGTGACATCAAATTCTATCAAACCCACACGCCCTTGCGGGATATTAAGTTGGTGTACGATAGATGTACACCCTACATCCGAATAATTTTGTATGACCGCGAATTCAGCCCGTTAGTACAGGTTTTATCCTCATACTGACTCGCTTATGCCCGTACATACTCGATATGGACAACATTCGCTTCAACTACTACATCCCTCCATAACAACAGCGAGGTATCTGTGTTCCTGCTAGAGTCATTGGCTTACCCTACAATATTCAACTGTTCAATATGACGAATTATCAACTGTTGATATTTTACCGAATATTCGGTACACACTTTATGCCATTTCATACTATATCGTGGCAATATTGTAATAGTGAGTCCTCTCTAACCCCCCCTTCCCTGAGTGAGTGAGTCCCCTCTACTTACAGAATCTGCTTTCTGAATGTAGCGTGTGATGTTCTCCCCTGCGTTATTATCATTTTCATTAGCACTTATATTCATGCTAAATTTTTGCAGGTGAGATCTTCCAGTCATAAAATAAATTACTCTCACAACTGCACTCCATTTTTCGTGATTTATTAAGATCAACTGAAAATGTTGAAATCTGGACTGGTAATTTACAATAATTCATTCAAATACATTGTTCAATAATGTGATACCATCAAGACTCATTCCAATTTGTGAACGACATTTGCCAGCCTAATTATCAAAAAAATCATCACCAACTCGTTCGAGTTCAAACATTAATTAAATTTTGTTTGCACGAAAACATACTAAATTGAGTGAGCGCTGGTGGAACCTTTTGACTTCGGCGCCAAACACAGTGGCGTATGCGACCGATATAAGGCCTCGTGTTGACTCATTGCTGGCAAAACGTTTTTGGTGCTGAATTTGGAATGGTAAGTCAATACGAAAACCAAAAGGCTATTTGATAGTGTGCACACAATTAAAGTGAAAATAAACTCAAATATGGCGAGAGATTTTAATGTTGTGATGAATTTGCGCTTTGGCGGTGTTGACGTGCCCTCGGGATCAATAAATATATTATCGTTAGAATTTCAAACAAGACGACTGAATGAATTGTCGTCCGAATTTATTATGTCTATGCTGCCATTGCATTTGATATCGCAATACGACGTCCAATCGCCAAGGAATGCGTTCCATCGCATTCCGATCCTAACAAGAACTCATGATATAGAAATGTAGCAGTCGATATTTAACGGATAAGTGGTGAAACTGGATAAGAGGGGAGATACAAACTTTACTAAACTCCCACAGAAATATTAGAAATAAGAGTGCATAGACATTTTAGATATGGCAACTGATCACAAACAAAGAGAAATAAGTTGAAATTTTGATTTGATTTGCCTAGATTTCGTACAATTTGTTGTACTGGCACGAGCACAATCTAAACACGTCTCTTCTTATCTATGTTGATATACAAGTGTTGAAGTGAGCCAGACGCACAATTCACTGAGCTACACGTTCACACCAAGCGAGTTGACAGTAGAGCGTGTGGCAAATGTGACGACACTGGTCTTGAATTAAAATATTATAAAAGTCAAGTGAAATAGTAGAAAGAATTCTGGAGTAATTCCAAGAAACTGCGGGAGATGCCGCAACAGTAACTTTTAACGGTAGCCTCAGTAGCTTTGCTGGCTAAAGCACTCGGCCGGATATCTAGGGATTTGGGTTCGAGTCCCGGACAAGGCAGGAATGATTTTTACGCTCTGAAATTGTTGCATTAGAATTCTGAAGGTTTTTCTCAGATTTATAGTGATACATTTTTATTTTAAATATTTATCTCTGGCATTAAAAACAATTTTCGCTTCAATATTGTAATTTCCTGATTTCCTTGAAGACTTTCCCTTTGGTCTCATCGGTTAGTCATTCTTTTATTCTAGAAAAGTTAATATTTTGCATAATAGCTGAAAATTATCCCTGTGTATTTATCTGTTCGTGCATAACATTTCATTGTTCATACCATGAGAATTTTTTGCCACTTTATTACTTGATTTCATATTTTCTTGTGGTGAAATAAGATATACAAGTATATGATTCGCATGGAACGACAAGATTAAATTATGCGCTTGGCTTGGAACTGCATCATCATTACACGTCCCAGACTAAATTTATGCACTTGAAATTGCAACATTCTATACTTGAGGCGTGTGGATTCGAGGTTGCCCATCAACGTCTGCAGTCTCAAACCACTCGAAGCAAATCCTGGCCGCCTGCCTGGGAGCATTTCACCCTCGCGCCATTTGCGGCGAAGGAAACGGGAACAAAAACAAATAAAGGAGTGCACCTACTTAAAATTTTTCAAAATCGACAGACATATTACATTATCTTTTATAGATTATCATCACTATTTATAAATAAATATGTGTGTGGGTCGCGGTAGTCCAGGGAGTAGAGCGTTGGACTACTGACCGGAGGGTCCCGGGTTCGATTCCCGGGCAAGGCACTCTGCCTTGCACCTGGCACTTGCAGCTCCACACTGGCACATAACCGGCACTGGGAAAGGAACTGGCCCCCCTACCCTGATGTGTGAATTTCACACGCCGTCGGGCTTAGTACTGGGTGAACTCTACCATCACCTACCAAACCGACTTTTGTGTTTATGGGTTATATAGTATATATACTCTTGTAGTATGACCTGAAGAAGGCCTCAGAGGAGGCCGAAAGCTTCAAAATTTATGAAATTTGAGTATTATTTTACATGTTATATATTTTATATTTAATTTTATATGAAGTTAGCACTATTGGACAAAGACAGAAACACAAAAAAAGGGTAACTCACTCGGCATCGAAGTTTCGGTGGTCCAAGCCACCTTTCTCAAGAAAGAGATGGACAGAACTGAGGAAAAAGAGGGCTTGGGACAGGACAGGAGTGTTTCCAGGCCCTCTTTTCTGGAGCAAGAATGAACTAACAGTACCTATGCCAGTTGGAAAACACTTATATTATGTACGAATTTTAAATTTGTTTCTTTATGTCTTTTGAGACTTTACTTTTGAGACAAACTATTTTGTTTACTGTTCAAAAGGTCCTGGAAAAGACAGTACATCCCTCCTCAGTGTGTCTTCGAGGTGAATGAAGTTAAAATATCAAATGAAAACAATTCATTTGCACGGGACTGTCCAGGGGAAGTATTTCTTTGCTCGATTTCAGCAAAACCAAGGTAAACACCACCCCAAACGCTTAAGAGGAATAGGGTGATGCCAACCCGTATTTCTCCTTCACACATCAGTGAATATGCTTATTGATAAATTCCAAACTAGTGTCGTGCCAGAAAAAAGCAGCAGCACGATTAAATAATAAAGTATTTAGAAATATATCTACGACTGAAATATCGATTTTGGAATTTAATCTTCACTCTTGGTTTTTTGATACCATCGGATATAAATCACTAAAATTTATGTTCACCAAAGAGTTCGATCCTGAGTACATTAGTACGTGAAGCGAACAGGTGATCATTACCCAGTGCTGAGTGACGAGACTCAGTGGCCAAACTATCTTTAAAAAATATTTTTGGCTATTTGACAGGGTGTTTTAATTAAATTTGGCCCCAAAAAGAGAATATTGCAGTTGGTTGTCAAGATTTTTAATATTTTAAATGTTCAAATTAGTTTTAGCCAGTTTTAAACAATGTTTCGGTGCTTGTACACGCATTATCACGTTTGTGTTGAGATTTCAATTTAGGAAACGCAAGGGGTGGTAAATATGAGAACGGTTAAAGTTGAACGAACTTGGATTATTGCTACAACTTTAATCAACACTTGGGGTGGGGGAAATGTCTGCTGTGGGGATGTGTGAGGGGATAGGGGCCTTTTTGATTATTTTCTGGGCCTGTGGCTCATGTCTGTCGAGTGTCGGTATGGGATACAGGTGCCCCATGCTCGAAGGGCAATGCCTTATATATTGATGACAGGGCCCTAAGAATTTCATCCCCCTCCTAAGGTTGGGGGTTTGCGGCGACGGCAATGGTCCACCGCGATGAGTCTTGCTGCCGGATGTCTCACCTTCGTGAGATGAGACAGATCGGCCTGGCTCCTGCTTTTACTTCCCTACAGTCACATAGTTAAGAATGTGAGAGGAAAATTATCAGATTATATAAATCCATAGTCTCAAGTTGTCCATAATCAAAAGCTATCGTTTAGAAACGACAAAGTTGGGCTGCGTTGACTTTTCCTATTCCCAGATATTTCGTCGATTACAGTCGCCAAAAATGTTGACAATTATCTCGCTTCTCCAGAAAATTCGTGGGGCGATTTCGCGATCCAAATTACCCACCAAATGCGAGTGCAGCGAGGTCGTTTCCACGGTAAATAGAAATTTTGCTTTGTTTATTAAAATCAGTCTCTTGCTTTTAATTTTTTAGGAACATTTTTATCGTCATTCTTTCGATGAAACCGATATATTTGGATATTTCTACGAATTTGCAACACTGGATAGGTTTTTAATTTTACATAATATATTTAAGCTATTTGATTTCTATTGATTCCTTTGCCTATGCGGACAGAATGAAATGAGGCAGGTAGTATGTGTACTAAGAATAGTTAATCGCAATAAGTTTTAGATATTTGTTTATCGCCTCGTTATGTGGGGATTAGAAATATAGTGGTGATTGGCTTCTGGATACCTCAAAAACGACTATTAGTCGGTAGATTAATCTTATTTAAAACCAGCCTCTTATATTCGAGTCTAAGTTAGCCGCACTTATTTTAAGCACGAATTATTGGAAAAATAGCTTGGAAAAACCAGTAAACACTGGTTTTTCCAAAATATTTTTGTACAGGGCTTCTTATCAACGATGTGTTGGTTAGCTCGTTATCTTTCCGCCTCGAGGGCCCCGGTTTGACTCTTGATGGAGGCAGAATTATTTTTCAGTGATATCCCGATCTTCACTTGAGATGCAACGTGAAGAGAATTAATAATGATGTAAATCGTCCGCCAGACGGGACGTTTAAACTTTTAATCCCTTGGTGTCTATCGTAATGCGAGAGTAGACTAGTTTTAGTTTTATGTAGTGTCCTGCGGGCCACCACTAGGGTGTGTTAAAGCAGACGCCGGGTTTTTCTCCACCCTTTCTTGTGTCTCTGGATATTACACCCCCATTGAATTACTTACCTTAGCGTATTCCGTACATGCAATCAGTATTTCTATTTCTCATCGGAAAAAGCCGGCTCCAGAGATAATTCAATGACATTTTTTGTATGTGGTGGTCATTCGACTCTGCCGCCTTAAAGGAAGCAGGCGGACGCGACGGAGACGAGATGGCGGAGGGGCGGACAGGAGAGGAGAGAAAGAGTGAAGAAGAGGAAGGAGCCGGTGGTGGTGGTGTCTGTTATGGAGAGGCGTTCAGAGAGCACGCGCGCCCGCCGCCTTGGAGTGTGGAGAGGGAGGGGAGGGATGTGGAGGAGGGGAAGGGACATAAGGGGAGAGTGGGACGAAGAATGGTATGAGGGAGGGAGGACGGGGTGTGGAGAGAGAGAGAGAGGAGGGCTGGAGGTTTTCCCTGACACGCCAGCCACCACAAACCCTCGCCAGTTTTTCCGACCCAGTCCAAGAGTCGACCAAGAAGGGACCGGATAGGATCCTTCTCCTCCTCCTCCGCCCCATTTTAAAAAGACTCGGGTGCAAGGGAGTGGTGAAGTACCCCTCGAAGGAGGAATACAGTTCGCCCGCTAATCGAGGAAGGGCCTGGACGCCTACCGGAGGAGCGAGGAAAAGGGTTTCTGTGAGACGCCTCGAGGAGTTTCCGCACCAAAGGGCACGAGACGAAGAAAAACACACCCTCATTTTTACTCAATATTTTATTACGAAATCTCTCGCTCATCGTGACCACAAGGATTTCTCAGGGTTGAAGGAAGTTTTAGTAAAGACTGGTCCATCCTTCATCCTCATCTCCCAGGAGCCTTTCCCGATCCGCGGAAAAACCCCCGCGACGGACTTGATCGGATAGGTTGGGAGGGGAGGTAGTTTAACTGGTATACACGTTTATGTAAAAAATATATATATGATTCGGGTGTAAAAGAAAATAATCGTCGCTCGGTTCGAGGAGGAGTTCTCTCGGTGGTGACAGTCTGATCGCGGAATTGGTGCGGGAGACCCGAGGAGACGTCCTGTCGACTTCGTCGCCCGCCCGGAGGTCTCCCCGCTTAAGATGCCGAGGGCGTTCCTGATCACTCATCGACGCTACAACACCGTTGTGGAGTACGACAACAGAGGTGAGTGACAAGGTGTTGCTATTCCGCGGGAGGATAAAGTGGATTTTTACCTGGCTCGCGCATTTCGATCCCTTCAATTCCCTGATCCTTCGGGAGTCTCCCTTAGAGTAATCCGCGAAGTTCGCGAACACAAACTTTTTCGTCAATACCGTTGATTCTACATTCTATGTATTTAGGCGAGAATATTGAACTTATTTTCAGTGTAACATTACAGTGTATTTTTCCTGCATACGAGGACGTAGTATCTCTTTAACTTTACTCTCGTAATTACATAGAAGTGAACATTGGGCAGGTCAGGATAAGCATAACTGTATTACTTTTTTTTCGGATATCTAGTTGGGTAGCGTAAGCACGAATCCGAAAGCAGTTCTTTTGGTAAATTTAAAGAACTATGGGATATATTGTGACGATTACTTTTTCGGACTCAAAGGTTAAAGTACCATGAAATGTATGATTTGCAAAACGTTAGAACCATTCGCCATCCAGATCCAGATGTGTTATTTTTTTAACTGTTAAATGCTTTCAAACTTAGCTCTTTTCATCCTTTCAATTTGAATTTTTTATCATGTAAAAGCAAAAAAGGGTAATAACCAAATGCTCAAAAGCCAAGTGCAGGAAAATCTACCTAGGTGTGAATCATAATCTCAACCTCGTGCGTTAGCAGCTGAGCACGTTAGCCCGCCGCCCTAGTGTCCGGGCTGAAATAGGTGGGTTTGGAGCACTTGAGGAATGTTTGCAAGAAGGGTAAGGAAAAAAGAGAAATATTTGACTAATGAAAGGATATGAATTTTAACCATCCGTTTATTCTGAAGGAAGTGTGCTCTACTGGTGCGGTCACACTTAGCAAAAGGATGAGAGTCGAATCATGAAACACACGTAAGAGAATAGTATATACTTAAACCGAGAAATTCACGGGAGGTTTTAAACGTAGGAAGATATCCAAGAGGAAGATTGTTTGCAATTTTAGAATCAGAAGAGCATGTAAGAAACAAGACATTAATGTGACCGAGACGAAAGGGGCATGCAACGATAGTGGAAAATGGAATATACTAGTGTGAAAGTTAGCAATACCATTTACATTTACCGACCTAGGTTCCGAGGCATTATATTATCATCACATCGTCGTCAGGATAAATCAAGGTGGTGAATAATTAATAATTGATGAAACAAATACCAATTTACTAAAATATTTTATTATGGAGAAGTTCCACAAAGTTCCACAGGATACGATTAAATTTATAGAGAGAGTAAGTTTAATTTCGCGAGCGAATACAAGGTGTTTCTCGATAGTAATTGTCGAGATACGAAAATACGTGAATAGTATGCATATTAATATTACTACCATGAGCATATCACAGGTGTAGTAATGCCACTTCTTCTAGTTATTTCCCTGCATGACACTGTCCATAAATGACAGAAGAATACACAAAAGGTTTTGTTCATCGAATCAAAGGTTGAAAAAAATGTTGGCAGTTACATCAATGAAAAATATATTTCCGAATCTTCCCGGAATGTGGTGAGGTTTGGAAAGCTCGAAGTTTCGCTCTCGCAGCTGAGGATTTTGTCAAGAGATAGCCCAAGAAATTAGCTTTTTAAACGCACTTACTAATTATGAAAATATCTCGAAAATATTTTACGTGCATACAGTACACACACTTCATGTCGATTCCTCTTAAGGTAGTTAAACAAATACATCTTTTTAAATTATTTTGAGAGTTAACTCTCATTCATAAATTCCTCATGCACTACCACGTTCTTTCATTAAATCTCTTCATCCGTCTTAATCATCGGTCGCTTTATTAATGTTGTTTCGTTTCTGAGCCTCTTAATAGTCCCTGTGTTGAGAGTAATTTTGACCACATTCTTTCCCAGTCTGCCACTTTCCCCTCGGATAATTTACAGTACTCACTTATAGTGTAAATAAATTTTTGAAGTACCCTTTTCTAAAAATTTTAGCTGCTGGTAGATGACGGCGACAGGATTTCGAGAACAGGAGATAGCACACTACAGCTAAGGTGGCTTGGCACCAATACTCCATATAAATAGAAAACATCACATGACTACACCATATATTCAGCGAGGGGTATGAACTCGCGACCTTTAGGCTAATTCGAGATTACATTACACACGTGGATAGTCAGGAAGTATGTTGATTTGTTTATGTTATAGAACAAATTATAATATTTGGCTCATCGGTAATTTTTACTTGTGTACACCGTTTCTCTTCTGAGTCGTCGATTTAGATCCCGATTAGTTCTTTCGATAAAACTCGATCATGTTCACCCGATTCGACGGAAACACGGTGGATTTTATTTTAACGGAAATATAAATGAGAGTCCCTTTATGACGATTATTAAAAAAATATGCGACCAGAGCATGGTGTATATATTTCCATTTTTTGGCAAAAAATATTTTCTTGGAATAAAAAAGTGAAGCTTACACCTGTAAGCACATTTACACGCGGTGTTAGACCTTTGAAATAGTGCTGGACACAATTAATATACTTTCAGGACCATTTTCAGTATTTCTTGACAGCAATTTCACATTCATTATCAACAAAATCACTTTACATTGAAATAATTACACTCGATTCAACTTGGGACACACAATGAAAGACATAAATGGAATGAATTTTGCGATCAATTTTGAAGACAAGTAGTCATAATATTCTATTATTAATATAAAATATTCCACGATAAATAGCTTTAATTCTATTGCGAAACTAATTATCATTATAATAGTTTTCGTACTGGGGCGTTTAACTTTGAATTTCAGTTAGTTTATGCGATGAGTTCTGATCATTACAAGTTTTCCATTTATTAAGATTTGACATTGTGCATTCCTCTAGGACAGAAATGGAATAAAAGTCATGCGCAGAAAGGAAGCATATGCTCAAGGTTTTCATTCCACTTTACTTGCTTAGATGATCAACATTTGCAGGCAAGGGAGAGGTATTGAAACGATAATCCCTGAAAATAACTTGAAATGCCTATTTAATATGATTTTTTTTGAATTCATTGAATTAATTTCATTATGTAAAATATAAAATCTTGTGTACAATAAGTGAAAACTAATATATGCGCAACGGAACTGTAATTCGTTTCCTTGGGATAGCACTATGTCGTTTGAACGAAAACGCAAATACGGGTTTAGATAGAAGCAATGTAATCTTAGGTTGAAATGCGTAGTTTCAGGCCTGATAAGGTGAAATGGGAACATATTAATTATCAATATAAGGGCACATTTCCAATTTTAAAATTTATTAAGATAAGTTTTAGATGGACTTCATAAAATCCAGGTGCTTATGAATCATCACCTGTAGATCATTTAGTACATTGAAAAACTTACTTGCGATTATATTAACCCTGAAAAAGTGCTCTTATTCGGTCATTAAAATGTACAATATTTGGCATCAATACACACCGGTATATGCTACGACTTTTTCTGTACGTGTATTCAATAAATCCGTTTTTCTTGGACTCTATGATAATCGGATCCTCATTCTCCTTTCCCGCGATTCGTGCAAGGGAACAACAAAAGTGCAGGGATATTTTGAACGGGTTTTCCCCCCAGAAGACCTTGGCGGGGAAGAGGGGGAGGGGGTGCGACCAACAAAGGAATGCATCGAGGGCTCTACGAACAACATCACACACCTGCACTCGCCGTCGCAGCCAATCAGTGTGCTCCTCCCGGTCACCTCTGGGATGCCCTCACGGATTTTTCAGATCGCAAGTCTCGATCCCACGCGCCTTTTTATTTAATACAATAAAGCCTTGATTGAAATTGAGACTCGGGAAAAATTTGCGAGGCCTTCCTCCCAATCAATGACTTGCCCAGTCAAAGAACATCACTTCCTTTTGTGAAAGACTATCGGGGAGATCACTGCCATGAAGGAAAACTTGATTGGCATGAGAATAAACAGTGTCTATCAGTCATGTTTTCATCACCTGTTCCAGAGGATTTCTTGTGATATCAAATTATGTAAGGAAGAGAATCAATAAAAACAATTCTTCGAGTTATCAATGAGACTCATTAAGTCAGATGACATAATTTATACTACAGAATAAACAATCTTAAACACATTGAAAAAAGTCCAAAAGGGTATTTTATCATTGGTTTTTCACCTAATAATTCTGTAAGTTTCATTATGAGACACATGGCCAAATGTGAAACTTTGGCTTTAGAGTGAATTTTTTTTTCAGAGATTTTGAATGGCAAAGGACACGTCATTTTGAATTATTTTGAGAACAATTGTTGATACTTGAAAAGTAATTCATTGTCGCAACTCCTTTTAGAGACTCTACGATATCATTCGCGGTCAATAAAGATGATAGGTTGGGGTGATTCCATTATGGCTATTGCCGGATGTAAATATGCAAACGAGTACTAGCCTGAGATGTACATTTTTAATATTTACGTAAAGAGGAATTAAAAGACTTGAGTTTTAGAGTGAATCTTAGAAAGTTTGCCATCTATTCGAGTAAATTATTATTTAGGTATTCTTATGTTTAAAACCACTGACAAGTATAAGAGAAAAAGACATGCAACGAGCAACATCAAAAGCAATACTTTCAATGAATTCTTTTAAGAGAATATTAAAGTGCATATGGAGTTGATAGACTAATACAAGGTACTTAAAAAAATTATATAGTGACATTTTTTGAGATGGTATAATACATCCACAGAAAAATTCGAACTCCTATATTAAAAAAAATACTACCTGCAAAATAAACACGTCAAAATATTTAAGCAGACCGTTAAAATGAATGTACAGAGTAATAAATAAACTTTAACTGACTAATAAAATGAAGTTTTATCAGTTTCAGCTTTCAGAAAAAATATTTTCTTTTTACATTTGTAAATAAATGAATTAGCAAAAGTTATATTTCTTTGCTTCCACTCCTTAAAAAAATATTTACCTACTCGCATAACTGTTCCAAAGTTCACATTTAACAGCACTGAAGGTCAGTTGGTATTATCCCTTGTTTACATCATAGTTATGGTATTTTCAATATTCCGGGTATTATAAAAATTTCTAAACTCGTACCAGTGGGAAATAATGAGAATTTATTTGAAAATTGAACTGCAAATTTATTCATTATAAAAACACTCGGATGTATAGACAAAGGGAATAAAATCAATTGCATGATTAAATGTTATCGATGGTCATCGATGTATTCATAGTTCGTGGAGTTGTAAAAAGTATTCAGAGTTATTACAGGATATTAAAAATAATTTGGATAGGGCATACTACATTTCCATAAATATAATTTACGATTATACACCTCAGCAAATACGTATGAATAGAAGTCCAGTTACTCCTACATCCTATGAATATATTTTTGCAGATAGGATCGAGTGAGGCGAAGATGGTGGTAAAAATATGGCATATCTTGTACGCCTACAAGTGAAATAAAATTATTTTAAATAGCCCAAAAACAGGTGAGTGTCATTAAGGCTTTCGCCTTAATAATTGCACGGGTTTAAAATAGCGAGAAGTCAGTTGGCAGAGACGTTTTGGATGTCCTCATTGGGGTGTTTGGCAAAGAGACTAAATGTGAGATGCTGCGGAACCTTCTAAAAAAATGCCTGTTAGCAAGCCCTCATTTTATGATCCTTTGCACAATCAAAATGCTCATCACCTTTCCGTTGCGCGAACGATTCCATTTATTTCCAGGTATTTACGCTTCTATATCTCTATCGCACTTATGCACCTCGACCAGTGCAGCAAGAAAAAGCAATAAAGTAGCTTATGCTTCGTTTCAATAAAAGCTGATTTTGATTCCGTTTTCTACTCCAGAGGAATGCAAAATGCCGAATTATTAACAATGAGAAACCTGAAAATTTTATCCGACGCTGAAAATAATTGAAAGAAAATTTTTAAACTACAGTGTGCCAATGTTGGGTAAAATGTACCAAATTTCACTGTAAAAGTACACCACTTTCATTTCTTAACAGCATAAATAAAAAGTCATAGGCTAACTAGTAAATACTACCATACTTTCTGGAAGTGATGATAAACTTTTTTAGGAACAATGCAAACTCTAAGTTTTATTTATTTATCTCGTCTATAAGACCCTTATCTTCAATTTCCTACTACTGTTTCAATCATGATGTCGGAAAGTAATTCATTTTCAACTCGATTATTCCAGACTTGATTCTATGATTGCTTTCATTATTCATTTCCTCCGGTATTTAATTGATAATATATTGCTAGTTTATTTATTAGAAAGTTTTACCAAGAAAAAATATAAAATATACATATATAGCTAAAATTTATGACTCTAAAATGCAATGCGAATTATAGCACGAGATTATTTTCAAAAATGTCTTCAAATATCTTATATTTCAACTTGAAATTTATTGATTCAGATTATGATTATTATTTAATTTAACTTTGCTACCAATAGAACATATAAGAAACTGCTGCCGACTATCTCAAAGGTGCATTTCAAATCAAAAGTCCTTTAATAACCACCTTACAACACATTCTAAAGCACCCATGCAACATAAACAGTAGATTAACACTCTAATTAGATTTATATTGCATGTATGTCCCAGTGTGAGGAAGTAACAAGCACTTGTAAATTCGTTTGGAATTCTAAGACATGTTCCATGACTGCACTCTCATTAAGTAATATATCGTTATGTGGTGGGAAATGAACTTGATAAGCCTATGCATCACTTTTACATAAAATAACATGCTTTGAAGAAACAGGGAGGTTGTTGAAAAGTGTCTCAATATGATTATTGAAGAAGAAGTATTCAAATCAGACGTCTGCATTTTATGCGCCGGACACTTCTTAGAGTTCCTACTGGTAGTTCCATTAAAACTCCTTCACAATGAGACCGCGGAGTCGTTTACGCGGAAATTTATTAGCGGGATGGAAAACCACAAAGAAAATACACTCTTCCAGTAGATAACTAATGGAGGCGGAGAGAATGACGGCCTCGGGGAAATTTCTTCCTTCCCTCGAGAAACCCAGTGTCCCACAGTGGGGAGGGACCTCCCTTTCTCTCTCTCTCTCTCTCCCGCTCCCCCCTCTGATTCCTCTCGATGCGGGAGATTGCTCTCCTACCCACTATCCCTTCCCACCGTCCCCCATCTTCCCTTCCCGTTTTTTTCCCTCCTCCGTCCCATCCCCGCCTCTACGAGGAGTGTGCGGAGACCCCTCCCCCACCGCGACCCCCCAACACCCCCGTTTTCAGAGTGACTGCCTCTCGGTCTTCAAGGAGGTCCAACGGCGACACTCTTTTGTTGCGAGTCACGGCCACCACTCGACGGTGAGGATTCGGGGAGTGGAGGGAGGGGAGTTGAGCGCGAGAGAAAAAAAAACTGTCGCACGCACATCCACTCTAAATTCAAATTTTGCCCACAGTTTTTGCACGCAGAGATTCTCACCCGACGGCATTTTATGCAAATCTAGTATATTGGCTAGACCTCCCTTCCAATTGAGTTGCACGTGAGCAGCTGGTGTTGCGTCCAAAAAGGTGCGAAAAATCGAATGAAAAACTAGACCACTGGTGAAGTCTCACTGGTGAAGAGAAAATACCGTGCTCCCTTCGTTTTTAGCCATGGTATTGGTAATTTTGCAACTTAACATTAACAAGAGGTTTGAAATAACTAATACCTACTTGTATAGGCAACTTAAATACTATTTACCAACCGGCCAAGTTTTTCCATTTACTACTAGGGTTGCTCTTTATATTTTCAGTCTAATAATGAAAAGACAGTAATTCATTCTTGAAAATGACTTTATTGTTTCTGCTTCGATGTATTTCGTGCACGAATCACTTTTGTCGGATTTGGCTTGTCTTGGAAGGCCCATACAGTGGATTGCCGTTTTGTTTCGGGCTCATACGCATAGAGCCAAGATTCGTCACCTTTGTATATGTTACACCCAGAATTTGATGCACCGCGATTGTATTTGTTGAGGATTTCTTTGCACCAATTGACACGAGCATCTTTTTGAGCTTTTGTCAAATTGTGCGGGATCTGAATTATGCGGGATAGCGGAAATGAAATTTAAGCAGTTCTTAATGACGGACAACATTTTTATTTGATCACGATCCGGTTTGCAGCGAAAGCCGTCATCTACAGGTCGCTCTTCGTCGGCAACCAGATTGTGATTAAATATACATTGGGTGTAGAATAATCTAGCGTTTGTATTTCATTTCAGTTAAATATTTAGATTCCAAAACCAAGCCTGAAACTGTGGAATTCAATGCGCCCGCTACTGATATTAATGAAATAAACTTAATGAAGAATTTTTTATTGGGGATAAATTTAATAGGTTTCTCAAAGCGACCCACGATATATTTCAGTTTACCGACATATTGTGCAAAAATCTTGACAAGTGCGTATTGCACATCATGAAAAATACAAAATTTCAAAATTAAAAAAAAACACGCTTGACCAGGTATAGAGGAGGCGAGCAAAGAAAATGGTAGGTTTATTAAATAGAACGGGTTAGTATTGAATTCTTTTTTACGTCCCCTGTGACATTTATAGTTAAGAAATGTTTAATAAAATTTTACATCGCTGTTAAATTCATATTTTCACCCGATCTATGTTTATATCGCTCTTGTGCCAGAGGTCATAATTTCGTCATTATTGTTTTCTGTGGCCTTACTGGATGAATTCAAATGAAAATATATCTCCTATCCGTTTTATTCACTCTGCTTCATGCGTCTGCTAATGGACGAATATCTTCTAATCTCAGTTCTATTTCCTCCATTGTAAGCATAAGTTCAGCGATCAAAAATTGTATTCAGTTTTCCCAATTTTGCGTAAAATAATTATTTCCTTCTGAACGGGGTGCAATAAATTAACTACTGGCGCACAATGCTCACTTAGGTTAAACTGATGAAGTTTTAAGATTGTGTTATCTTTGATACGGGTCACGACAAATGCAGTTATGAGGAAAAAATCTCGGTTCTGAGAAAACGGTGGGAAAGTGATTGGATCGGATTGTCCGAATAAGAGATCCAGAGTTTTGAATACCTAAGGTGATGCATTTTTTCAATGAAATTCTGATTCCTATTTAAGCGTTTTGTGGAGATTACCTTGAAATGCAGCACACTGGCCGACGAATGAGGCGTTGAACCTCTCATGACACCTTTCTTCAAAAATGGGCGAATGCCAAAACACAGGCTCTCTTTACAAGCAAAGCCTACCAACCCAAATATGCAAGCTGGTTTCAGAGGAGACTTAAAGGAAAATTTACAACTCAAGGGCATAAACTAGATCAGGTAGGGTAGCTAATTTATTGAAGATGGTCAGAGTAGCATGGATATTAGAAAGAAAAGACTCGGGCTAGGCAAAGAAGTTCGTCACAAGTAGCAGGGTACCGATGACCAGGATGTTGAATGATTTAGTCTCAAGGAAATATTAATAAAAACATTAATACTTATATTAATGTTTTACAAAGGAAAACTAGGTAATTTACGCAAAACGTAAAGCATAGATGTAAGCCTTTTGAGATTTAGTTGTAAAAAAGAAAATAAAAAGGAATATGGAAAAGAGGGAACACCAATAAAGAAGCTACTGGCATGGTAAAATAGGAGGGAAGATCATTGGAAGATATTCAAAGAGGTAGGATAAATACTTCAGGGCATATTGATTGTCTATTAAATGTTGAACACTATGATATTTGGAGAACGTTAGTAAAAAGAGGTAAGAAGAGGAAAATAATAGGCATATTGGAGAAAATGAAAGTAGGCAGAAAATATGCGGTAAAGAAGAAGGGTTTATACATTTGTGTAAGGTGTCATATTTTGTCGTGATAGGTGAAGCTTGGAAATGTAACGGTGGTAAATAAAGGTAACGTACCTTTACCGGTGGTAAATATTAATGATTTGATATCCTGACTTCATCCAGTTGAAAAACCGGGTCTAGCTAAATGCAAGTCAATTCAGGCCAAGCGTATGCAGATGGCTCAGATGGCCTTGCTGAGTGATCACCTTCTCTAACAACTAGTGCCAATACGGTGGTTGGAGCACAGTAGGGCAAAATTTTATTCGAGGCGAGAGCGCCGGGATCCGTGCCTTCTCTCCCCGTTGCTTCCCTGGCCGACACACTATATCCTCCTCCTGTGAGGAAGACCAGCCAGCAGAGCGATCGTGCATACTTGGTGGCGTAAAACGCAGGGGCAGATTCCTGAACACGCCGTCTTTAGTATCTATGCCCTCTTGAAATTTCAGAATCTGGTCTCTTGGCTTTCCTCGGGAAAATATATAATCCTTTCGTCAGGTCTTTCCGTCTGTAAGCATATTCTCTCCTGTTCACTCTCGTCTGTATGGTGAAGGCGGCGTAAATTTTTCCCACGATAATGATGAACTATTCCTTTGATTTTGTTACATACTTTGAAACTGACGATTAGCAAAGTCGAATTTTTACAGTTTGGTTTCAATTATTATTACTGGAATTGGAATCAGAAGGTCTATTGATACGACTCACCTTCACCTCCATGATGCGAAATACATCCGTAAAAGTCATGTTTTAAGAACTCTTTCCAATTTCGACTGTAGTCGTAGAGAATATTATTCTTTATCATAAAACACGCAATATATTCAAATATGATGCTCAATTTTAATCGAAAGGCAAAATCAGATAAAACATTAAGTTGATGAAAATTAAATCATTTCGCATACGATTAGTTTCAAAATATAAACGAAATAAAAATAATCAGTGACAGGAAAATATTTACTTGATGAAGTTTTCTCGGGTCTTCCACCGGGTCAAAGTGTTCCGTATTGGCCGACGTTTTGATGCTCGACTCGTGCATCCTCCTCAGGATAGATGATTCCGTAGGTGTCTTTGGTGTTCCTTTAACCTAGTCTTAATGGTCCTCCAATGTAGAAGTCCACGCAGGCACATGGGACTTGGTAAATGCCTGGGGTCTTTAGGCCGATTGGGTCCTTGGCTCTGACATAAAATTTATAACCTTTCTCGATGATTTGCGGATTGCTTTGATTTTGTGCCTCACCGATATCCTGGATATTTGCCCGGAGATCGAAGAGACGTATGGCAAGTAGACCCTAACTATAGGCTTCTCTTTGTCCTCCTGCATCGTGAATACTTGTGGGTTGAACGAGTTCTTGCGGGCTCTACGAGTCGAGCATCGAAACGTCCGCCAATATGGAACCTCTGACCCGGTGGAAGACCCGAGAAAACTTCATTAAGAAAATACGCCGGGAAAGCACCAAATTTTACTTCAGGACAATATTTAAATCATGCGGGAACAATAATATAAGTGTTTTTATGAGCCATGCAGTATGTCGATAAAATAAATACACTTCCAATACTAATTATTCTCATTGTGCCTACGAATATATATTTTCATCTCTAATCGTATGAGGAAAAAAAGATTTTGAATCTGACCGCCTACTATATCCCTGATGTTTTTCACGTAATCTCATCTACCGTAACATTATCATTATTTTTCTGCAAGAGATACACTCTTCCTAAGTGTAGAGAGGACCAGGCATGAATGTCATAGCCTAGTTCTCTATTTACAGTGTTCTCGACTGGTGTGCTGCCTACGTTAAAATTTCTTTAGGGTTGTTTTTCTGAGATTTTTTGTGTCAAAATATTAAAATATATTCGTACTTCATTCATGACGTTTTATACAAATTTATTTAAGGCGTTGTCATACCAAGAATGCGCGGATAAATGAAACCGATATCAGTGTTGTGGTAACAATATCTTAAAATCATTTCGTTATTTAATTTAATTCAAGGTTTTAAAGAATGTGTTCATTATTTTGATCTCTTTCTGATCAATTTTAGGCCACTAATCTTTTGTATGAAAATTTGCATATACTATAAATTACGCAAAGTTGCGGTTCTGGTAGTAATAGCACAGAAATACACTTCTATATCCTAATTAATCATTCATTAAATTACAATAAATATTGGATTAAAATATGCTATTCTATATTTTTACAGTGTCTAACTACCTTAATTCTGTTCACTATATCTAACGCTTTCCTCTCTCTACCTCCCTAATCAAAATTATTCTCTGTATAAAAGACTACAATGTCATATCGCTTCACTATCTTTTATTTACCCGCTTCAGATATCTTAGTTTCTTTCTATGACCCGTTCCATTTTTTTCACTTTGGTTTTGATGAATGTAATGAAATAATGAACATTTAAATATCTGAGAAAGAATTACTAAATAGGTATTAGTTATTTTTAAAAATACTCCACTTTCTTGCAGGAAACGGATTCAATTATAATATTTTGAGTTGAAACCAAACGATACTTTTATTTCATTACTAAATACATTCATAGCAGCATGGAGGAAATTAATATCAATCCTTAGGAAAAACTGAAATGTTTTGTCATTAACATAGATTCCTCATTATAGTAGGCCGAGACATAATTTTGGTCCTTCCTTTTTCCTAATGGAAAACCTACCCCATTGATTATATAAATTTCATGGAAACTTAAAGGATTTTTTTTTAAATAAGAGATATTCATCAGTCAATTTATCCGCTCTTATTAAATATTGATCAAGCTCAATAAATAATTAATGAAGAATGGTTGAAAACATTTATTAGGTAAAAATTTATCGAAGTAATGAAAATGTATATTCCCCAAAGATTTCCTTAAATACTTGACAATAGACACATATAATAACGTAGTTCTTGTTGAGAACTAGGGGCCCATAGGTATCTGTGCTTGACTTACACTAAAATATCTACAAATAGCAACAATTTAACCTAATACTTTGGAAAACCATGAAGCTGAGCTTACGGTTTTTAAGGAAAGTCCCATCTGACTTAGATTTTTTTTAATTTACAGTTTCAAACATATAATCGAATTGCATTATGACAAGAATTAAGGGAGCAAAGACTATTGTTCGTAACATCAGTTACTAGTTATAACCGTTGCATGTTGCGATATACGGTCACTAAATCATTTTTATCTTATTTTGTCTTACGAAAAATCAGATGCAAGACGCAAATATATATGCGCCATATCAAAAATAATGCAATAAAGGTAAGTATGATAAGCCAAGCAATACGAATAGGATATCGTGGATATGGAAAAGGATAGGGATGTTGGAATAAATGACGGAAGATATATAAGTATGGTACTAGTAGTAGGTAGGAGTAGAGGATAATTGCAGGGTTGGAAAAGTGTTTTGTAGAGTGGAATGTCAGGTTTAGTTTTCTCAGGTTAGGCTAAGAAATAAAATTTACTGTCTTTGTCCATCCGAAATCCAATCTTAAACCAATATATCATCAAATTAGTTAAAAGAACAAAAAATAACGTACATAATCAAATGTACTATTCACTAGTTTGGGGTTGTAAGGAGCATAAAATAAGAGCATGAAAAATGTTTACCTGGCCGTATAGTTGGCATCTAGAGGACAGAATGATTACGGGATTATCGTGCAACCATATATATATATATATATATATATATATATATATATATATATATATATATATATATATATATAGTCACTTTCTTGGAAAACCCACGAACGTGCACAATAATGTAAATTCACTAATAGTCATAACAAACACAGAAACTAAAACATATAAAAGAGGGACTCACTTGTTCTCGAATTTTCGGTAGTGCAACCACCTTTCTCAAGCGGAATTTACATTATATATATATATATATATATATATATATATATATATATATATATAGTTGCCTAGGTATACAGAAAAAAAAATATATATATATATGTGGGTCGCAGTGGTCCAGTGGGTAGAGCGTTGGACTACTGAACGGAGGGTCCTGGGTTCGATTCCCGGGCAAGGCACTCTGGGCACCTGCAGCTCCACCCAAGCTAGTTGATTTTTCGGGTACCAGATCTTTCTGGGAAACCATAACCGGCACAGGGAAAGGAACTGCCCCGCCTACCCTGATGTGTGAATATTCAAACGCCGTCGGGCTTGGTACATGGGTGAGCTCTACCATCACCTACTAAACCGACCTTCAGGTTGATTACTGTGTTTATATATGTATATATATATATATATATTATTTTCACACACAGAAAATAGATATATAAGGAAAGGGGATAGGAAAACACATATAAGACAAACACAGGAAAGGTGGGGAAGGTGGATTTGAGCAGTTCACAAATGTAAAATTACATTTGTGACCTGCTCAAATCCGCCTTCCCCACCTTTCCTGTGTTTGTTTTATATGTGTTTTCCTATCCCCTTTCCTTATATATCTATTTTCTGTGTGTGAAAATAATATTTGTTCGCCGTATGGCGGGATTTTCGTGTTTGAATATACAATATACATATATATACATATACATACATACATATATATATATATATATATATTTAAGAGTTATACTCTTTTAGTTGGCTCGCTTTAAATTCTGGTGAAATGTAATTGTTCCTTCGCTAAGACTGTGAGTCTATTTAGCGCAATTTTACACAGAATAAAAGGAAATATGCTATTCCGCTCATGGAAAAGGCTATTCCAAAATTTAAAATCTCCAAAGTTTCTCAAGAAATTCAAATCCTTTGGCCAAATAAGTTCAAATGTAAAGTTCAAAGACAACGTTATAAATATATGAGATGAACCAGTAGGTGAAAATATAGTAACTTAAAACTTAAAAACGTGGTCAGTACAGTATGAGGAACAAATACTAAAATAAATATTTTTCACGCGGTTTTACACAAAATAGTAACTTTACTGGTGATTTTATGTTGTGTATCTCACTCCGAGGATACTCTAACTGAAAATAATTTCCAAGTAATTGAATTTTACTATCGCCAGGATTGTAGAAAGCAACGTGGAAGAAAGGAGGGAGGAAAAATGTTCCACAGGAGAAGTTCAACAATAATAGATCTTAGTCATTCGTCTTCAGTCAATTCAGTCTCTGCTTGTTCATTTGGCTTAATAATTCGATCATTACACCCATAAATCTCTCTACAGAGTTCATTTAAACCGTGAAGTGCGTCTCATAAAATGCATAATTAATTACCAACTCGCAATGGAAGAAATCTCATTGTAAATGAGCCTGGCTCTGCACTACATTTTTTTCAGTATCCCTAGAGATGACTTACTGTGGGGAAAAATAGACGTTCGTCACGAATCGTCCAGAAATCCTAGGAGATATAAATCACTCCTTGATACGCGTGTTTATGCTTGGCAACTGTGCCTCGGTCTGTTTGTGTGTGACGCCAAATTTATTTATTTACCCTTGCTAAAAAGACGCTCCTTCGCCCACACACACCGTTCACTATTTCTCCGTTCTGCTCTCTAGCTCGGACTTCTTCTCTTCTCTCGTGTTTAGGGAAACTCCTTTAATTGTCAATCCACGAGAGAAGGTGAGTCCCACTTCTTTTGTAACCCCATGCGCAGTGAAGTATAGGGAAATCATTATTATTTATTTCTAAGTATCATGGGAAACTCTTGTTCTATGGTCTATCATATTTGTTTCTTCATTTCTTTGTAACTCATGCCTGCCTTCAAGCTCCATAATAAGCCCACAATGTATTTTTCTATCTATTTCCCACTTTCAAAACCTATACCATAGCATTCAAGGTACCACTACTTTTCAATGTTTCCTTCAGTAACTTGCTCGACCTTTTTCGGATTTCGTCCGGTAAATTCATATATACCATCACCCTATTAAAGCCCCTGAATTTGCCTTACTCTCAGTCAAACTCATTTTCGTCTCCATTCTCCACCTCTCCTGCATCTCGAAAGCCTCCATCTACGCTCAACCTTTTGCATAAAAGACTCTCACATCTATAAAGCACTACGCTTTACATTAAATCTTACGCTTTCTCTTTATTCACATATTCACTTAGTGTACTCCTCCGCATATCTACTCAACTTGCAAATGTTTCTTTTGCTAACGCAATTCTTTTCCTAATTTCTTCATAAATATGCTCTTTTTTCCCCAAAATATTTCCCAAATATCGTTCTTGGATTGCTCCATCTTCTTTAGTTTACTCCTTGGTAAAATGGCGTTTCACTTAGTTTTCTCGAGAATCTTATTACTTTTGCTTTCGTTTAGTAAACCCAAATCCTACACTTCTTGTGTTGTTCCTGAAAATCAGTTAACACTGGAATCCCTTAGCTCTCTGACTTAAAATTGCTTGATTATCTGCATACCTGAGGTAGTCATCTCGTAATTTTTTATTCCCAGCTTCAGCCTTTCCTATGCTACCATTAGCATTCATTTCTTCGTATATATCGACGGCCTTAACCCTTGAACGGTAACGCTATTTTTTTTACTTATTCGGGGATCGCGGGGTGAAAAAACACCTCAATTTTCAAGGGCCCGTATTTTGGGCCCAGTATAACTTTGAGGTTTCCACGAGGGCTCATGTTTTTCGTCTTTTGATCAAAAAAACCAAGGGAGCTAAATAGTTGTGGCTAAAAGTTTGAAGGGTCCGGGAAAATCGATCAAGAAGGGAGTCTTAAACGTAAGCAGTTTCTTTTTGCCGCGAGATTTAAACCGGTCTGGGGTGTTTTTTCACCTAGTGTTCCCGTTCTAGGGTTAATATTCAAAATTAAAACGATAACAAATGCCCATTATCACTAATTCTACTAATAGTTAGTAATCTAACACCCCGTCACAAGTCCTTGTCGTGATTTGCAGAGTATTTTAGCCTAATAAATTACTCAAAATAGAATATTATAGAGTACAGCGGGGCAATTAGATAAATAATAAAGATTCTGTATTAAGCGCAAGTTTCACCATCATCAATCATCGCCGGACATTTATCCTAAGACTGATTTAATTCATTTCTTTAGTTAATTTTTTAACGGATAAACTCTTCGTGCCTACATATTTCTCTTCTCTTTGACTAGCAAGATCATGCACACAAAATATCAGGGAAAATAAACTTTAAATGATGAAATGAAACACACTCGAATAAAGTTAATTCATCCGGCATACTTCTAAACATATGCGCTGGATGGGCCAAATTCTGGAATAAGGGAACGGGTTTACTCAGCGGGTCATTATATTTCCCCAACTGCTTATCTATATACCGCCGACTCCTTAATTATCCTTCTCAAAATTGCTTGCCCTGCAACGGGAATTCTCCTCCGCACATCCGTACCACTTATAGGAGGACAATGAGACGGGAGATAAGGAAAAGGTTGGTTAAATATTAGCCCGAAATTCGTAAGCGAAGAACTTTGAAGAAGGGAGTTTGTGAGAAAACCCGCGAGGTCTACGCTGTGTCGTTCCGGAGGATGTCGGAGAGGGTGAGTTGCAGTGAAAGGAAAACAAATGAAGGAGGGAGGATTTTGTGAGAGGGGTGAGGAGAGTTGAAGGAGTTGGAATAAAAGCGTATCTGTTGGCGAATTTCCACAGTTTCGCATAAACTTTGGGAGTATGAATGGCCTACAAAAAGTGAGCAGGCAGACCAGAGTCGTCGCATAAACTTCAATGGGAAAGCCAATAAAAAACTGGATACTACAAAACTTATTGCTGGCACCAGTGGTTTAAAAGTTTAGAAAACATTCCCTTCTCGCTAAGGTATTTTTAGTGGGAGTATTTTGCAGATGAGTACGAAATTTAAAAAAAACAGGAGATTTAAAGATATTTTGAAGTAATTAAACAATTGTTTCAGTCATTATTCCACAATAGATTAATATATGCAATCAGGACCACATTTATTTACGAAAATAAATAAACAAATATCGGAAATATTGAATGTAGGCACTTATAATGATTGAGAATAACAGGCCTTTGCATTAGAAGTTTCAAGTTGTAAGCCAATCATTCAGCCCATTTTCCTGTTCTAAATACCATTATAAGCTACACGAATCAGATCCTTGGGAAAATAGGAGGGCATGTGTACAGATTATTACATTTGAAAATAGGTACCCTATGTAAAAATTTACACTTTTGGAATTTTTTTAGCAAAGATGATAACACTGATATGTCACAAGCTAATTACAATTTTTAGCACAACTGTGAAGCAACTAACACCTATGGTGAATTTAAGGTCGTAGAAGCATAAAATATAAATTAATTGGTAGAATTGGAATGTTTTTAACGTTTTACCTCAATATTTTGAGCTGAAAACTGCACATGATTTCGAGAATGAAAGTAATTGAAGGTTATAGGCTTACCACGAACATATATACAAGTATAATTGTGTGTATGTATATATATATACATAGATACATATATACATATATATACATAGATACATATGTATACATATATATATACAACACTAGTAGATACAAACACATAAAAAGAACTCTATAAAACACTATAAACTCACTGGGTCTCAAATTTTCGGTGGCCTACCCACCTTTCTCAAGAGCAGGAACTATACATAGATATATGACTATAACTACACTATACTATATATATATATATTATATATATATATATATATATATATATATATATATATATATATATATATATATCTAATATATAAAAAATATATTAACAGGTGATTTAGCTTTGTTTGGTTAGACCATTAGCGTGGCGTTGCCTATTTGAAAATAAAATTTGACACGGGTACATCTCTAAACTCACGATATAGATCTCTAAAAAGCACATAGACTCCATTTATACTAAATATTCTTGTTATTTATATTTCCATAGCTCAGTATAGACCATTTCATCTGTCATGATTTTAGATTTCCTAGCAGCTACTATGTGACCGAAATTTCCAAATAATGAAATCATAATCCTATTCTCTAATCATGCTGATTATTTGAAAATTGAATCATCAAATACTTGTAATTATCACTTAATGTCTTTATAAGAAGACGTGAATTGTTTGGGGGTTAAAATTGAGATCTACCTTCAGCATATTGCTACTAATTGAGCCTAAAACTCGTTACATTAAGACCCACATACAAACAATAAACTCTTGATTGTTTACAACAGCGTTAAAGTTGCCACGATAACAATGCGTAAACAGAATTTTCCAACAAATTTATTTTTACAATCAACTTATTGTTCATAACGGTAATCCATACTGGAGGTTAAGCAGTGGACGTGGATGCAGAGGACGAGACTGCAGGACATACAGCCAGCCATTCATTTATTACATCGGTAGAGAAGACGGGAGACACAATGTTAATCGTTGAAGGTAAGGTGCTTGACTCTTTCAGTTAACTTGCTTCTTCGTTGTTCCATCCGACTTACATTTAAGAGGGATATTGACGAGTTAGCATATTTATGTTGTATTTTCGAAAGAATATTTTGCTGTGTCCTTAGCTCCCTTCTTCCGCGTTAATAATTTGAGTGTTTCTTCATGACATAAAGCCAATTTTAATGTATACCGTCTTATATGTGGAAAGTGCATGACTTTATCCTTAATGTGGGTTTTAGAATAATGTTTGAAGGGATCAAGATTTCCAATAGGAGTGTCGAAGATCTAATTCATTGTTTGTCGAATGCCAATTACGCATATTTTTTTTTAAACATAGCTCATTAACTTGAATCATCACCCACCAACCTTAATTTTGAAATTCTTTCATTAATTGGTAAAGCAAAAATTGCATACCAATTTCTCGACACTTAGGTATTCTCGTAACTTTTGAACGCATGATAAAAAATTAAATTCTTCCCATTCCGTACAAATGCATAAATTTGGATTTTACTTTAAAACTTTAAAACATCACCCGTTAATGTTGTTTCTTCAATAAACATCGACACATTGATGATTTAATAAAATGCGGCATTTCTGCAAGATTTTCCCAGAGACTTAGAATCTTCAAAACGTTCTATTCAATTCTTTCCGCTATTTGAATCAACAATAACTTGTTGCAATTCAAACGATATGATTTCTAGGTGTGCAGTGTCGAACCACCTACATACGCCTGCATCTTTAACTCACATTTTGGTGATTATTATTTGAATGCGGAGGACGTTTTAAACGATGGTGATAGCTAGGATTTTGCGCATAGAAGGCTCATGGAAGTATTCTAACCTAACAACGGTATCAAACGGAAATAAGTAATGTTTAAATATTTTCAATCACTGGCGGAAATTTTTATATGCTTCTTAAGTGCTACTTTTTGAGACTATGATTTTCTTATTTTTTAAAAGCTAATTACTGTTATTTTTATTTTAAATCGATTCATTTTCGATTTCCTCCCATATGATTTTTTATAAAAGCCCACCTGATTAAATTTAGCCAAAGGAGGAAAAAGTTGAGTCTACTAAAATGCGGAAAGGATAAGATCGACACAGTCATAATTAAATGCAGATAAATTAACCACATCAGATACCAAAGCGAAGGTTTTAACGTGTTACTAATATTACTGTTTGACGTAATGCGCATACGTGATATACTATAATATCCCTGAATATACACGTGTACAAACGGACATTTCCTGGTGCAGAGTTATTTATTGCAGCGAGAATCGCACTGAGGCCTGTTTGATAATCGCCCTTCGGCTTCATAGAGGGTGAAGGGAGAGGACTCGATGCGTGATGCGCTCGCGACAGCTGCGCAAGCACGGATGGGGATGAATTCGACCGGGAGGGAGAGTGAGGAGGACATAGGGCGAGAAGTAGGTGAGACAAGAGAGATTAAAGACGCTCTACCATGGGGGCTCCCGTCACCGGAGGGGTACGGGTTTTTATTATATTTTAAACTTTAGCAAGGAGAGAGGAGTCTAAAAGAGGAAGGCGGGAGGGTATGTGAGATAGCGGAAGGGGAGAGGGATGCGATGGGGTGCAAAGGGAGTTCCGAAGGCGGAGAGAGAGGGGTGTTCTTTGGAGTCATCCTCCCCTACCCCACCCCCCGTCTACCACTTCCGGCTCGAAATTTTTCTCCTTTATAACGAGACGAGAGCACATGGTTTCCGACGGGAGCGTGGGTGCGGGTGGTGACGGTTGAATGGGGGGGTGCAGGGTCCTGGATGGATGGGGATGGAGTGTGGATGGCGTCGGCGTGTGGATTGCGACCGGAGTGTGAGGGAGGTTAGGGTCCCGCGGGGAGGAAATGGGGGGAAGGATTGAGCTCCGCGTTTGAGACGGAACAACTTGCGCTCGTGAGAGAGAGAGAGAGGCGAGCGCGAGGAGAGATTCCCGGCGGCCCTCTCCGGAGATGCCGTATCGGAGAGGCCCGGCCTCCCTCATCCCGTTTCAATTACCACGCCCACCCAATGACCCCGCGAACTTATCCCCTAATCCCGCTCCTATCCCCTAATCCCGCTCCCCGTCCCTGATTTGATTGAGCCGCCCACTACCGATAGCCCGGAAGACTTCGGCAATCCAAAATCCCCGAAATAAAGATCGGATGTGGAAGGAATCGATTTGAACAACGCTTTGTTTACGTGAGCAAGACTAACAGGAGATCGCGGAGTCTCGGTGCTTGGAAAAACCGGAAATATGTGAGTTTCCCAACCCGCACGAAAAGCGAATTTTCTCGAGAGAGGAATTCGACCATTAAACACTAAAAGAAACTTGAATTTGGTAACATACTTGGGGATTATTTAGTGAAAGATATTGGTGTAATTACAGAGTAAATATTACTATAAGACATGAAATAAAAAATAGGTCACGCGGTCACTACCCTTTTACACTACCCTAGACAGACGAATTACCTTATTCGCGGAAGTCCAATTTACAAATAGGTGATGGGCATATCAAAGAATCACTGAAGAACGGCCTAAAGATCTTTTAAATCTTACTCATTCAACAGTTTACCAGGGAATGATTTCTCATTAAACTTTAGTTTTCATTTGAATCCAAAAAAGCCAAGATTATTATTTTTTCAGTAGTATACCGTTTTGATGGACCCAGGGACTTAACACTAGTACATTTCCAAGCTCCGTATAACATGGCACGAAATACCCGATAAACAAGCATTATGGTAAACTACTTTAGCTCCACATACCTCATTTACCCTAGTATTTATAACTGAATAAATACTTTTAACTAACGCAAAATAATAAAGAGAAATATTATAACAAAATACAAGCATTTCATACTTTAAATATTAAAACAAATATTTTATTACATAAAAGAAAGCTTCTATAAACTGATTGTGTCACGCAGAAATGATTCGATAACATGAATATTTGTTTCTTAACCTCCAGCTTGTTTTCTGTCAACATTCATTAGAGCTTCTGTAAACTTTCTAGACAAATTTTAATTGTAACGGCGCAGTAAGCTTTCGATTGGCTGTGTATTTGAACCTATGTCTGGAATAACTAAGTCCTACAAACGGTTTACCGTATTGTGCTGCGTGTACCATACTTGCCTGAGCGTGTTAATGTTCTGATTAATATTTCTTATTTACTGACACAATAAGACAGGAATAGATTAGAGGGACAGAAAGCTAATCCGAAACCTGTACATATCTCAGACTGCTCGGGTGCGAGTAGAGGACGGAGTGTTCGGATGGGCCGGAAGAGGTGGTCGGCAGGGTTGTCCATTATCACCGGTACTTTTCAATGTAGATATGGAGGTAATAATTGAAGAGACATGGGAAAAATAGAGATAGAAATGAAAGTTGACGGCGAAACCGTAAAATTAGTTAGGTTTGCTCATGACCAAGTTCTAGTTTGTCAGTCAGCGAAGGGATTGCAAGCATTACTGTGTGAATAAAAGTTCAGTGCAAAAGCTATGGGATAAGAATCAATATCAATAAAAAAAGATTATTGCGGTTTTCCGGAAAAAGAAAGGCTGAGCTTAAAATAAAAAGAGTAGGGCAAAAAATAGAGAGCAGGTCGAACAGTTTACGTATCTCGGAAATGTTTTGAATCACAATGGTCAAAGTAGCACGGACATAAGGAGAAGAATTGTACTAGGCAAAGGGGCTTTCACAAGTAGAAGGGAATTTATAACTGGAACGTTGAGTAAGGATGTTAAGAGAAGGCTCGTAAAAAATTTTAATATGGAGCGTAGTTATGTACGGCGCGGAAACGTGGTCATTGAATCAGGTGGATAGAAGCAAATTAGAGGCTTTTAAAATGTGGGTTTGAAGCAGGATGGAGAAGGTGAAGTGGAAAGAAAGGAACGTAAATGAGAAAGTGTAGGGTATGGTGGAAGAAGAGATGATATTGTTGGGAGAAATCATAAAGAGGCAGGGAAAATTGATGATGGGCGTATTAATCGGCAGTGGAATGTTGAAGATTTTAATAGAGGAAAGAATGTTAGGCAAACGAGGAAGGGGCAAGAATACCCCTAAGGCTGTTGGACGGTATGAAGAGAAGTAATCAGAGATGAAAAGGGGCTTTTTGTAGAGAAGGATGTTGGGTTGTGTTTTGTTAGGGAAACACAGTAGCTGTGTCCATCCACAACATACCTTAACCGGTAGATTACCTAATAATAACTGCCACAATGCTTATTTAGTGAGAAAGAGAATTCCTTGTAGATTTCACAACGACGTCTAGATTATGGCTGTACACCACTTGCAAAATGGATTCCTCCAATCTTTTTCTCCCTCCACATTGCTTATCATATATTCTCCTATTTATACTTGTCTGCGATATTTCATTTCACTCGCAAAATATCTCGTGTTTACTCTTCCTACATTCTTTCAATGGTTCAAACAATTCCACATAGTTTGCTCAAAGTGGAAAGATTCGGATTAATCCATGAGAATCACGACTCATACCATTACTAATCCTAAGTTTCTATCTCAAGGTTCACATTTGCTTCGTTTTATCTGGACGTATATTCATTCTTAGAGTTTTGAGCCCTTTTATGACTTATTTTTTGAGATATAAATCTGTCTCGGTTTATTGTCACAATAATGTAGTTCAATTTAAGGTACTATTGTCGACTTAAACCATACTTTCATCTGACCATATATCGATTTTGCTTCCGTTTCATTAAGGGGAAGCCGCCAATACTTATATTCATCTATTAGGTATTACACATTCCCTTAATCCTTGAAGACATTTTACTTGCTTCTTCAGTATTGGGTGCATCCATAATTTTTATGTTAGTGAATTTCGCACATGATAGCTATTGCTGTATAATTATACCCGATTGGACGCAGTGAATATTGCGGATAATATATTTTGTGCATTTTCTGCCCAATTTTATTTCAGGAATACATACTGATAACCGTGGGATATTATGTTTAATTATATACGTTTTCTGCCACCGAGAAAGTTGGGTGACAGAGAACGGAAATTTGAAAATTATTTAATTTCTAGGGAATTTTCTGAATCCTCTTATATTTTAATCGCAATTTCCAAGGTATTGTCCATTGACAGCGGAAGAAACTGTAATTAACGTTTGGTTTGTTCGGCAATTTTATATACCTTAAAACACATGAGGGACACAGAAAGCTGGATTTTTATTCGATAATTGGTTATAAAGGTGATTCCGGCAGTGCTCTCACGACTATCTTCTATCAATCATTCGGGCTTAATTTTCATATCGTAAACCGCAAAAATCTCAGTAAATTTTCTTTTTGACGTATGATATACAATTGCTGCAAAAGGGGTGAAAAGGTACTTAGTCAAAACGGCCAATTACCCAATTATGACGCCGATTTCGTTATGTTTAGCTCCGTAGATTGTCTAGCTCATGGATTTTGTTACTTCCGACGTGACATGGCTCTTCTTTTTATGGGTTCTTGAACTCTCGTCCAATCACATTCTGAATTATCCCTCAGGTATTTAAGCACATGGGATATAGCATTGTAATAACTTATAAATATATACTATATAAAAATTTAAAGGTTGGATAATAATAAGGTAATGTCATCATCAACTTCTTTTACCCTGGTTTATCGTAATAGGCTTGGAAAGGGCATGTATTTAATGAAGAAGTGAAGAAATCAATTGCCCCAATTTAATGTTATTGATACAAGTTGTCGTTTTACTTTCTGTTTCAATGGTACCCGTTAGACGTAATAGACCACCTGGTGGAGCGTTTTGTTACCCATATATAGTAGGTTCCGTATTAAATTCGACTGATTTCAATGTCCAGCCGGTGGACCTGGAGGTTTAGAGAATGGATGTTACGTACACTCCGAAAATTAAACGGTTTAGGTTTATTTCTCGCTTTCATTAACTGTCCAGTCTTAAAACGTAAGAGCTTGCGTGATGGTTACGGATTTGTTGCCACTGGCTTGTTCCTGTTTTAAGAAAGGAAAAGATTTGAAAGTTTTCCCCCGGTTCCCGCATATCAATCGTCATTTACTGTTTCCACATTTTTGCATCCTTACTCATCCTTCAATTTAACGTTCCTCTTTATATAATCCTTGTGAAACTTTTCCATTTACTCATCTTTCTGTTCATTTTTCCCCCTTACCTTCTACTTCTCTTACCAACCCATTTTTTACTCTCACTATCCACTCATCCTTCCATTTCGTCCCTATACTCAATTCTCCACAAATTGCTACCACATTTTTCCGAAGGGTGACTTTTTTTTTCAAACCGATTCCTTATCCTGAACGTGCAATGGCGTGCCGTATGCGCGGGTAAAAACCTTTGAGGGATGCATGAGAGCACCGGACGCATTACACCGCGGAAATGGCGCGTCTCCCGACCGGATGAAAAGGGTGAACCGGTGACCCGCGGGCCGCGGAGATGTCGGAAGGGAAGGGAGTTTCTTGTCTACGGGAGTTCACGGAGGGAGGGATGGGAACGGCGGGAGAGATAGGATGGCGGAAGAAAATATGAGGGGAAGAGGGAGGACGCAAGAGAGGGTGCACGCCATTGGGAGGTTGGGGGAGAGGAGGCGCGGGGGTGGAATGGGGCCGAACCGTGCAGGGAGTGGGGGAGGGAGGCTGAGGGCATGCGACAGCTGGGACCGTTTTGGCAGGGGCTGGAGGGCCACGAGAGAAAGCGAGAAAAAGAAATCTTCGATGGGCTTCCGCAAGACCGACTGCCGACAAAAATCCCTCACGCATCGTCGAGGTCACGGATCGGGTCACCGTGTCCGGGGTTGATGCACTCTTCGACGAGATATTTACTTTATTTCTCTAGGCACGGCACCTCGGTGTGGTACCCACGCTGCCACTAAGAACCGCGGTCTGCGACATCACGTAGGGGGAGGAATGAATCACCAATCGTTTCCGAGAATTTGTCCATTTCGACTGATGTCCTCATCACAGTAAACCACGCTCAGAGATCTGATTGGGAGGGAGTGTATTTCACCTCCGGAATGTTATACCGCCACCACGTAAATATTAGTGAATGCAAGGCTTCATCTTCTAGAGAGATCAAATGTGGATATTTCCTTTGCCTTCAATTTCGTAGTACTGCAGCCTGTTCCGTTAATATCACTCTTCAGCGCCCACTGCTGTGGCAGTGATGATGCCAGACTGATCTTGATCTTCGCCATCAGTAGTTTCTAATCAAACCAGTGTCTAACACCAGCGGCACATAATTTATTAACTGCGAGAGGTGTGTTTCTCGTCGTACACGATAGTGACTTTAAAGGGGAGATGATATTCATTTCCGAACCTAGTTGTGGTGAGAGTGAATATGCAACCTAAAATTACTCTTGGTAAAAATGAATCATTGAACCCAATATCAATATCCCTCTCTGTACTTTAGTGATTACTCTTTGGAATACCAATGTTCTGTAGTAAGTGGCAAAAATTGTTTCGTAAAAAAGCTTTAACTTGCCATCTCACTGAATTAATTACAAATTTCATTATGCAAAACGAAGAAAAATTTTTAAACCTCATCGTGGTCTTATAAGATTATCCTTGGTCAAAATCTGGAAAATATAGAGAAAGTGATGGAGTACTACCTAAATATTTGCGTCTACAAATTATTTTTATATTGACAGAACATATTTGTAATAATATAAAGTTGTAAGTTTTACGAAATAATGTACATTCCATTTTACTGACTTTTTTACACAGGATACACATGTGATTTTGCCATTTTTTCGAAAATATATTTGCGTTAGACACACATTCCTTCTTCGTGTCCTGTATGATTGAAGTATATTAGTGCGCCATTACCAGTATTACTCTTTAGTCCCGCCACTCGAGCTCAATGTATTATCAAGGTACTTGCTTGCTCTCATAGCGCTAGCTCCAGTTTTCCCATCTCATGACAAATGACAGCGCCTTGCGACATGGCCAATCCATACGCTAAATCTTTTCTGAGTGCCAGCTCACAATATTTTCTACCCTTCTATTCCTCTATGCATCCTTTCATTCATCACCTCATAATTCCACCCTTAGTTTACAGACAGTCCTTGGCTTTACATTGACTGCATCACTCTTGTGTCAGAGCCAAATCTGAATGGTCGGGTGAAAAATATAGCGCGACAAAATTTTAATTAGAGGACAAAAGGCAGAGTAGCAGGACGAATGGAGAAAAAGAGAAATGAGAACATCTCTTTGTTCTTAACTTGGCGGCCATAAGTTCAATTTGAATTTGAATGGTACCTCGACCATGAAGTTGGAACGAGAAACATGAAATCGTTTAAAAAATACAATCAATGACACAATTGTTTTCTGCTGTCCATTTTAATTCTGTTTTATTCTTCATAGTTACGTCGGTTCCTTAGATAATTTCGGACTAAACTCAATTGGAAGAACACGGGAAGAAAGAACCTTTCACGGAAAAGGAAGAAGTCAAATCGCAAAATTTTTCTTTCCAAGCTTTAAGACCAGACTTCAAATCCATACAGAACTCTTTACTTCACATAAAAACCTGACTAATTTACCTTCACATTTATACTCAGCATACCAGTCATCAATTCTCTTCTTCTTGTGAATGACTCATTTGTTAACGCATAAATTCTCATAATGTCACGACTACTAGGCTTCTTTTCTTCTAAAACATATTCCGAGTACGTGATCAAATCCATATACGACTCGTACTTCAGCTTCAATCAAAGTAATATATATTGGATTTTTAAGAGGCATGATAGTCTAGCGATTAGAGCGTTTGGCTACCGACTGGAGGCCTCGGATTTAATTAAGAAAGACCTCTCTGGGAATATTCAGCTTTACTCGAACCGTTTAATTTTTCGTGTACCAGAACTTCCTGGGGAAATACAGAGAGCTGAGTATTACGAGCTTATTTTCTCTACTCTCAGCTACCACACAAATTTCTGGATTGATTTCTCCGTTCTTTTTAAACTGTGAAAAATCTCCGTTGACAGTGGCCATATTGCACGATTAATTAAACCAGTGTAATGCATTAATTGGAAACACAACTTCACCGACCGTGGAGGGATACGAACACAAAACTTCCGCGCTGACCAGTGAGTGCGTTGCCTATCGAGCTAAACAAGTGGGTGCTACTTGATAGTTTAATTTCATGGCAGTTGAAATGAATAATGGCGAGAAAAGTTATTTGCGAACATTCTCAAAAATCATCTGAGCTAATTAAGGAAACCGGGTAAGGAGGCCAAGGAGAGAGTTGAGGAAGAAGAGGGGTATGTGTAGGAGAGAATTTCGGCGTCGACAACAGCCTGCTACACTCGAAAAAGTTGACGCCACGTGGGGCAGGAGAGGAAAGCACGCCCCATCCAGGAAAAAAAAACATTCTACACTCGAGGGCTATTCTCCACGACACTCTTAAAGATACCGATTGTCTTTAAAAAATAGGCCACCAGCCGCGATCGAATCCGGTTTCTCGAGTTGTGACTCTAGAGCATTAGCCACTCCATCAATTCATTTCCTTTAATTACACCGCACATTAGGGTATGCTTCTCGCAGCACAGTTTCGGAGCAGGTACTGTTAAGGCAGGCCTGCTTTTAGGTTAGATGAAACTCTAATTTACTACTTTCTTCTATCGTTGCATATTTATTTTTACTGTGTCACATTCATACTTCAATGATCGTCCTTGCCCTTTTATTTACGAAAATTCTTACTCGAGACCCGCTTCAACTAAATTCACACAAGAATTCCTCGGTCAGACTCTTCCTTTGAAATCGTTAGGATTTCTCTCCCATGTACTATTTGATGATTCGACTCTCAAAAATTTTCTTAAGTGACCAAATCGGTGCTCACACTTCGTTCATACTTGCTTAGGACCGGTGCGTCCTATCAACACTCTTTCATGACCCACTCATCCCTCACCCTGTCTCTTATTTTTATAACGGTGAAAACACTATTTATTTTTCATGTCCATGTAATATTGTGGGTAAGTGTAACCAGGAATATATAATGCCATTTGTTTGCTTGACGGAAGTGAATCGCATATGGGAAATCACTCAGATGTTCTTAGTAAATCGCTACAGCTCATGTTCGGGCCGACAAAAATCGTTATGGACCTATTAACGCATTATCCTTGCAATCAATTTTGCCATGCGTTGCTTAGCCACTAGACTTTGCCATTTATAAAATTGGCCGCTACGTCTAAAATCGGAACATATCACTTTTCCAGATGAATGTTGCACGCCACTGCATTTTGCATTAAGATGGGGTAAAATCTTCTCATGAAAAAATATCGAGGGGAAACTTGGAATGGCCGGTATATCGTTCCCAGCCACCAAGTGCATTTGTAATACTCTTGGGACATGCCGCACCTAAATTTTACGGGTGTCATAACGCCAAACCGTTCTGTTTCGTAAAAGTAATACGACCACCAATGGTAGGGGCAAGAAGGGGAACTATGAATTCGGCACTAAACTATAGCGAGAATATTTTGCTACCCTCGCAATCCTTAGTCTCTCCTCTCACAGGAAGTGCAATGAAGTTCTATCGATAAAATTAAAGCAAACAATGGAATACTTACTTAGGCTATTATTTCAAATCCCCAACCCCTAATAAGTGACGTAGGCAATGAAATATAAACATAAAAATTTAAAAACATTCCTGGACGGGGTTGATCAATAGTTCATTGTGTTTCAGAGGAAAAAAAATTATAATATCTATTGTTGCCACTCGTGTGGAGTTATTTTCCCAAAAATAGGAGAGTTCAGATATGAAATATGATATAGAAATGTAAATAACGTTACACTTAAAGAAATTTTAACTCAGAGAAACATGTGCTGCATTATTGTCGTTTACGAAATATTTTAATACTATGCATAAGCAAGAAAAAGCATCTTAAATACAATAACCTAAACATTGTAACGGGGTATTTATATTTTTCAGCTAATAGATATGGTGGGCTATCTGACATAATAAAATTAACTTCTGGCCCTATTAGGATTCTCTCTACTGATTTAACGATCTTGCTTTGTTTTGTACATCAAAGGAATTTTACTTCGTGGACAGGTAATTGAAACTTATTCTCCGTAGTTTCATTAATAAATATTTCAGTCTGTAAAGAAATATCCAATTTTTTAAGCTGTCCTTTTCGTGAAGCAAAAGTCACATTAGTGTCAAAGAAAACTATTTTTGTCCCATTGGCTCACTAGACTAGAAATCGAAAAAATGCCTAATTATTTAACGACATCGCGGACGGATCATCGTACTCGTGCGTGGCCCTAGTGTCGAGGACTTCACTTGATCGGTTTAACTATTTCCGAGAGCGGAGTTCGCCTTCTTGGATCTACCCCTCCATGATCTACAATCTTTTCCGCTCTTTTCGGAAGAGCACTCTTTGAAAATTTACTTAAAGGGATCAAACGCTCGCGCCAATCAAGCAAAACTCAGCTTCTCTTTTGTGGAGCGATAGAAGGAAAACCGGCGTGGACCCATCCCCGCTCCTTTATTTTTCCTTTTTCATTCTGTGAGGAAGAGAGATTGTTGGGATAAACTGGGTACAAAATTTCACTCCTCCTTACGTTGACCTCTGAAAAAATTAGGGACGCAGCAAATACGCGTGAACACAGAGGGAAGTCGTTCATGCGTCAAAACTTACTCTTTAATGGGCGATCCACAACCCTTCTACAACTAATCGCAATCTCCATACCCGCTCCGGTGAAAATAATAGCATCGAAAGAGAATAATTTTACTGCACTGCGCGTCCGAAAATAATTTTCACTCCTCCTCAACAAAGGGAGATGCTGAACTTGGCGCGACATTTGAAGTTCCGGGCAATAAAGACCAAGGGTCCAACCTTTGTGCCCTTTGAGAACCCTTTTCTTTGGGATTCTGGACCCTCTCCACGAGCACCACGAGTTGAGAGCGCGAACTGGAAACCAGGGAAAGGAGAGCTGGCGACGGAGGAAGGGGGCAGAAGGAGAAGGAATGAGGCAGCGTTGTCCGCTCGAGTAAGACTCCTCCGTGATGGGGCGAACGTGAGACGGTCGGGCCGAGGGAAAGTGACTCCCGTCGATGCTAGCCTGTGCAAAGATAAACGGGTCGCCGTGGTGCGAGTGGGGGGTCGTGGTTAGGAGGAGAGAGGGGTGGGGGTGAGAGAAACTTCGTCCGAGAGGGACAGACGGAGATTTGTAAAGAGACTCCGGTGGTGGAGGAGCCCCCGCAAGGAACAAGGGGAAGGGAGGCGAGTTCCCGCCCACGAAAATGGAAACTTGGGAGGGGAGAGTATAAGGGAGGGGACCTCCGTTGGGAAGGAGCAAAGGGGAGCAGTGACCGTCTCGAATCTAGGGGAAGGAGTAGGAAGGGGCTGTGCGATATTCATTCTCAAATATCGATCATCGGTATACAGATTCAGACGCTGCAGTGATAAACCAAGGCGATGATTTTAAGCTAAGTGCAACGAGCACTATCGATCATATCGAAAATAAGAAGCTCATATTGAACACATATATGTATTTAGAATCATATGTGCATGCTTCTACACACGAAAGAACGTAAAAAATAAGAGATGTATATCTACAAACACCATCCAAAAATAAGTTTAACTAGATTAATAGCTTGTGGTTTCCCGTCGTATTAGTTGCATAAACTTCTCTGGGGCTTTCGAAGTCTAACGAGGCACGAGATCTGAGGCACCTGAGTCGGCCAAGACTTAAACACGGCAACGACCTAGATGCGGTTTTTGTATTTCCCGCACAGCTAGGACAAATGTCAGACTGTACTATGCCCCGGGAAATGACAATGAGGAAATGTTGTTTATCGTAAAACAGCTGAATGGACATTTTTTTCAACATGACATAAACGTTCGAGACACGGAATGGCGGCCTACACTGGGTGTTGCTTGAATAGAATAACTAAGTGAACAGCACATTGCGAAATGTGATCCTTTCATTAGGCAGTACAAACCGTTGAAATCAAATTGATGACACAGTACTCATCCACTCTGAAGACAATCTCCGATCAGAACAAAGAAACGTTTCTGAACGTATAAAGATTCGAGTCGACCAGTATCGAGTTCGCTCTGTTCAATAGAAGGCACGATTAAGGTTAATAAATATAAAAAGCATGAAAAGAGTCGAAGAGGAAGACAGAAATCATTTTCAGATATGTGAGATGGGTCTATAGGTGTGTTTGTGCAAAGGGAAAACGAATAAATTCAGTTTTCAAGGGGGTAAATTCAGCAGAGAGGATATCTAGAGGAAAAAAGAACTTTTAATCAGGGTTAATCTTAAAGTGGACGTACGTAGTAATACTCCGAAAAATGCCAATGGAAAGCAGATCAGAAGAACCAATGATAGGGTTTCTGATAAATCAGCGTAAAGAAAAGTGAAAATTTGTTTCCAATTCATCCCAGCAATCTCCCTAATAGAATGAGAACTAAAACTGTTCTTTGATTATTTACCGATATCAAGGAAGAAAAAATGACCGCCTGCAATTTGACTTGTTTCCTCGATTCACTTGGCTTCATTTTAATCTTCTCCTCTACAAGAATTGTATTCAATAAAACTTTAAAGAAAAGTTTTAAAGCTTTGGAAAAGAAATCTATGGATACATTCATGGAAAGAAGCGGATCAAAGCGGAAGAAACACGAAACAAATTGAGTCGTCTGCGATTCACTGCAAAAGTCTTCGGAGCACTACTTTTATGCTCGTCACCTTCCACACGTTTGTCACTTCATGCTCGTCACACAATAAAATTCCGACGAATGATCGACTGCAGGAATATGATTAAGGTTTAATATGTTTTGCGTGACACCAGGCCTTTTGTTCACACGCCTCACTTGCTGAAGTGAACCGATCCCGGTCGGTGGCAGTTAATTTTCTGAATGTGTACAGAAACGCTGACTCCAATTTAACAATTGATCTCAATTGTTAACATTTCCTCAATTTGTGCAATTTTTAAGGTGTCAATTTGAATCAATTCTGATCATAATACAACGAGATTTAATTGAAAGCTGTAGAGCCTCGTAACAAGGGCAAATTCGAGGGGTAGTTTCTTTTCTCATTGAAGGTGTTTGCACTAGGGCGAAAGAGGCTAGTTGATAAAGTGATCGACTACTGACCTGAGGGTCCCGTGTTCAAATCTCGGGTGATACCTTTGAACAACCCTGTCTAAAAATTGTATCAGCGAAATTTGTTCCCCGGTTCAATTTTGCAGGAAACCAAGTTGTGCCATGGAAGAGGGAACTGCTGCCCCCCTCCCATTGCACTGAATGTATGAATTTAACACCGAGTTGTTTGGGTTGAGATCCTTCAGTTATCAAAACCAAACTTCTCATTGATTACTGCTGATAGATGAAGTATACAAAAATCCCAAAAGAAATGTGTACCTGTAACCCCATCGAGACCTTTTGCCGAAACCTTTGTAAGACAGATGCGTTAGTGCACCGTATGGGTAAAACAACAGGCAGCAATCATAAGGTTCATTCATTACATGGGTTTAACAAGGAAAAAATATAGTCATGGATTTGAGCAACCGACGAAGGAGAGAATATACTATATGTAAACGATATTATGATTTCATAAATTATCACTATTAATCATATTGACATTAAGTAGTGTGCTTCTTATTGTCTCCCTTACAAAAACGAGAATTGATGGTTGAAATACAAATGTATAATATTCCAGCCTGGATTTTTCGAATATTAATTTCTATACGAATATAATAGGCATGATTTTCCAGTAAACTCATCCATTGCAAAAGCAGTTGATGCGCTTATAAATCTATGAGATTTTGATAAGGCCTTTCGGAATACCAACATTTAAAATAAGTCAGTCTTCTATGAATTATTTGTAAAATATTCATACTGCTTCCGGTGAGGAGGGCCTTAATTAACACGGTGGTTAACACCTTTTTACATTTCTTTCCATGTTATCTAATAATTTCGTGAGAAAATTTTTCTTAATTTATTAGCCTATTCTTATTTGCTTTTTAACAGTAACAGAAATTCTACTTACAATTCGTGATACCGGTAGCATCAGCATGGGTGTAAACAATGCATAGGAGGACCACGGTATAGACTTGGAATGGAGTAAGGAATTTAGTATTACAAAAGCAAGAGTGGGGATTGCTGTCTCTGATGATGACGATAAACATACATTATAACTTAAACACAATTATTCTCTCCCTGCTTAATTACATCAAGGAATAAAAGATTTCTTCAAGATCCCTTCCAAAAATGTTCTACTGAGAAATTTCAAACTTTTTCTCGTGAAACAGACATAAGCTCTCTATTACTCATGGCTTTGTTTACCGGAAACCCTGTTCCAGTTTCAACGACCTCGCTTTCGAATCTTCGCTTAGAAAAACACACCCACCGAAGCAGACTCAAAATAAATCCGGAGTCATCATCGATCATTTACCCAGTTTTAAGTTTAACGAAATTTTTTGTTTTTAGTTGGTATTCCCTCGAAATTATTGCTAAAACGCGGAGTAATTAATGAACAAAATTCAGGTTACTTGAGAAGATTATGCGGATGCCTGGTCCTGTAATACTTATTTAATCATGTCAACCACCTGAAACTGTTCATGTACCATATTTCAATGCCCTTTGACGCTGATTTTCACATAATGGAACATTGTGGTCGGTTTGCTGAAGGCGGCGCTGAAGGCTTTAACGATTTTTAGCAGTTGGTTGGGCTATCTTGATAAGGAACGTACTCTTCGAATTTAACAAAAATAAGTGGCGGCGGGGAACGTGATGGTGCGGTAGCTAACGTACTGGCTTCCCACCCAGAGGGCCGGGAGTCGATTCCCCTAGCTGGAAGATATTTTTTGTTAGTATCCCGATCCCTACTTGAGGTGCTTTATGGAGAGCGCTTTGAGTGAGTACGCCGTCCGTCGGATGGGAGGTTAAGCTGAGGACCCTTTGGGCATTTCGTTAAGAATAGGCTAATCCCGACGCCGGGTTTCTCTCCACCCTGCAGTTTTTCCTACCCAACCCTAATGGTGCAAATGACCTCAGCCCTCGGTCGCCTCCCATTAAAACTACAACTCCATATTTGACTAGGAAAGTATGAGTAAGTTACCTGATGCAATTATTGTTATTCTTGCGCTAAATACTTTTTTTCGGAATTCACCATACGAAGCGAAAACGTCGAAAGGTAGTAAAATGCAGAAGATCATGACGGAAGGAAGAATGATAAACGGGTAAGTGAGGGAATAGAAGCGAGTATGTCTTCAGGATGGGATGAAAGCAGGAGGGAAGTGTAATTATTCGACGACTGAAATTACGTAGGGCAAAGGAGATCTAGGATAGGGGAGAAGTCTACCGTACGTGTATAATTCATATGATAGCTGTTACGGGTCATCAAAAACCTGTGTTTTATAAATATCTTGTACGCGAAATGAATGTAGCATTCGGAGCACAGCAAATACAAATCTATTCCTCGTCCGTGAAGAAGAAAAAGTCGCACTGAAAGACTCGCGGTAATAAAAAACCTCCGGCCGGCACCATTTACACGTACAGATGAAAAGTTTAGGATCGTCTCCGATTGCCCTTCATTTCTCTCCGACCACTTTCCCCCCCCCTGCCCTCTCACCCTCAATCCTCCCTCTCCTTCCCCCATACCTTAAAGTGGCCCCCCTCCCATGGCAGAAGCCGCGCCACCCTCCACCCATTTCCTCCCTCCACCTCAGCTCCCTCCAACCCCCCCATTCAGTCCCCATAGCTTAAACCGACAGCCTGACTCCTATTTCTGTAACCATTCTCGGAAGGGTGAAGGAAGGAGGGAATGGACGGGGGGTGGAAAAGGAGTGGGCGGGATTGGGGTGGGGAGTGAACGGCGGGGAATAGGTCGGGGAGGGGGGAATAGGGAGAGAGTGAGTAGGTGGTGGTGCGTCTTAAAGAATGGCAGCTGAGCGCGCCTCCTCCGCTCGAGACGGGGGTTATTTTTTCGTCTGGGTGCGGGAAGGGAGGATGAGGCGGGGGGGAAGGGCGGCGGGGGAGAGGATTTCGGAATCGCGGGCGATGGATCCGTGCGGTTAAGCGATGGGAGAGATGTCGGGAGTGGGAGGAGGGCGGAAGGCATCCGTCTGGAAGGAGGTTCCCTCCCCGGGAACCGTGGTCCGAGTTCATTTCTCTATTATCAACCCTGTTGACGCCAAATCCGGAGGAAAAACAACTCTTGCTACATAGACTTGTGGGCGCGACGACCTACCGCCCCTTGGGGGTCAACCACCCGTTCGGTCGATCAGGGGAAGGTCTCCCTATCGCGGGGGAGCCGGAAAACGATGGAGGGAAACGTGATCTGACAATGAGACGTACGTGTGCTCACTAATCAAGTTCCATTGATTCCGTCCCGGATTCTTAGCGAGCTAGAATAGCGACGCCGTGGTTTTGTGTCCAAAGTGTATGCGACTCGAACTCCGTAATTAAAGATATCGGAGGGAGAATCGGGATGGTCAATGATTAACCAGAGAGGGGGAGAGAGTATTCTCCGTTAGCATACGTCGTTTTTTACTTTTATGCGGAAGAGACGCCAAGAGAGACATTAGGTCTGGAAGTAGGACTAAAATTAGGCGCGGAAAGGATTAAAAAAGATTTGTGGATGATCAAAATGTAGTTTATCAGTCATCTAAGAAAGCCTGCCATTGTAACTTTGTGCAAGACGCGAGAAGGAGAAAAATAAATGGAATAAAAATGATAAGATTTTCAAAGAAATAAGATTATGTTGAACATTAAGTAGGTCGGGCATTAATTAAAGTAGATTGAGCACTCTTGTTCTTTGCGAAGAATTTTTGAACAAAAATTTCCTAGAATTTGATTGAATTGCAATATAGCAGCATTAATAAGCAAGAAGGAGTTAGTTATAGGTAACTCAATTGAAGACTTAGAGAAAATATCGATAAAAAATTTATATGAAAAATTAGTCATTGATGAGAGAAGGTTGATATCGTAGATTGGTTGGAAACTTAGATTGTAGGTTTGAAATATGTGTGTGTGGAAAAGAATAAAAAAATAATGCGGAGAGACAAACAATAAAGAGATATACATGGTAGAAGAAGAGAGAAGAATATTGGGAAAGGTATGGATAAGTCAGGAAAAGTGGATAAAGGATATAATTAGTGGCAATGAGAATTTGAATGTCACGAAAAAAGAATAATTTTGGTTAATCACACTAAATTAGGCGTTAATGGTGCGCTTATTACTTAAACCTGCGGATTCATTCTAGCGATCATCATAATTCCATCATCCATAGAGGTGAATAACCTTGTTAAGACCCAAAGTAATGCTTATAATGATATCTATCCAATACCCACTTGAAGTGATTAAAATATGATAAATATATTATTAGATCATCGTAGATAACCGTTTTACCATTAGGAGTCAGTTATTACTACCGATTTCCTACAATTACATTACTCTTGCTGATCACACCCCTATATGTCACATCTACAGTTATCTAAAATATTTTTAAATTAATTTCAATGTAATTATATCTAAAATATAACTAATTAGGTATTTCCGAGGAACAACAGTTACATCTCCCGATGAATTGGTGTCCCATGACTTCAAACCTTCGTCACGGTCTGTAAAAATCTGGCTACGGATCAAAAATGTTTCAAGCCATGTTGGACTCCCCACAAATCAGATAGGCATAGCAGGAACAGGCGCCCAGGAAATGAAGACGGGCCGAGATGAATGTTGTCTCTCATTGCAAAGGATCACCGGCCGTAAAAAGCGATGGGTACGCTAACCAAGAACCAAGACGTGCCGCGATATAAAACTCCCATTTTTGCCTATATATTGAAAAAATGGGAACGTAGTAGTCCAGGGATAGAGTGTTGGACTACTGACCAGTTAGACTCGCGGGCATGCCTCTTTGAGCACCCTCAGCTTCACCCAAGCTGTGTGATTTTTCGGGTGCCGATCTTCCTAGGAAAACGGAGGCGGCACAAGTAAAGGAACTGGCCCCCCTACCCTGATGTGTGTATTTAAAAATCCATTTGGCTTAGTACTAGGTGAATTCTACCTACCAAACCACCCTTCTGATTAACTACTGTGCTTTTTATTAAAAAATCTATCCCATGTTTAACAAGAGCATACCTCAAATTGTTTTACTGGAAACAAGGCGGAAAATGAAAAAGGTCCTAAAAATAACCACTTTTTTATCATACTGAAATAACATTAAAATAAGTATGAGAACGTTAACCCATTATCTTTTGTGGCATAAATACGTGTCGCTTTTTACTCCGTCCGAATGATTCTCTGTCCACTTTGAGACGCAATGTATTTGCACGAAGGATTCACGAAATTCTTGGTCAATAAAAAATTATGGGTGATTTATTGAGATCTCACACTCAATGCGTGAGTAATTACAGAAAGGTACCCGAACTACCCTAGAGAAAGGAAACTAGACTATCATTCCCAGTGCGATATATCGTCATTCACAGAATATGCAGAAAAAGGTGACTGAGGCAGCATTGATGTGTTTTTTATTTTGGTTTTCAGTCGAGGAAATCGTGGTGGACAATATATATTTTTTGCTTGAGAGAGAGGTTTCTTATCCAAACCGCACTTGTAAACTTTCTCAAAAGGAAGATACTTATCAAGTGGTGTAAATCCTCAGCGCACGCAACATAACTACTTTTGTCTAAGTTTACTTGCACATAAGATTAGCTTAATTGTTTGACAAGGACATTCGTAATGAAGAGGAAACGAAAGCTCAAACCTAATAACTGAACCCTCTACAAACCTAAAACAAATTTATCCTCCAATAAATAAAAATATCTTCACGTTTCAAAATATTTGATGATCTCTAATACGTAATGGAGAGGAGTAAAGAGAGTGAATGCGCGAGGATAAGGCCAGAAATCCCATCGTTAGAAACTCCAACCATAAAATGTACATTTCTAGGAGTACAAGCAGTGGGTTTATTCAGGACAATATGGACTGACATTGAAATTACGTGTAAACTAACAATACTTCAATTATTTCCGTCCTGTGGCGTCTATACCTCGCTTGTATAAGAACAGACCTAAAATTCTAGGCAGACTTAGGTGTTAACAGTTTTCGCAAACGTTATTGTAAGCTCACTACACTGTATTTTGTAAGGTTGCGTAGCTCCAGTTACCTGTATTGTAAATGTTGGTGCGTACTGGATCCATTCAGTGTGCGGGTGCTGTTTTGGTAAATGTATTCCTCTTCAAGTTATTTGCAAAAGTTCGAATAAGGGTACACCTAATTATATCGAAAGGGGAATGTCTGTGCCCCATTTATCTTTTGTGAATGGGAATCTTGAATAGGTAGTTTTTAATGAAGTAGCATGTTTAAAAATCCCCCGGCAAAGATTAAATTAGGACTTTTAAAGCTTGACGCAACTGACGACATTTTGATGATGTGAGTGATCATTGAAAGTTACTGTACCCAACCAATGCTTCAACTATATTAAAGTTCATTTTTAAATCGCGTCATAAAAAATCGAATAGAGTGAGTGAAAACCAGTTTGTGTCATCAGAAATTGTTAAATACCATTCCCCCTTAGTGCCACAAAAAACACTCATTTTCGTCCTCTTCTCGCCATCTACCCCGTTCGCTTCAATAACAATCTTTTGCATGTCACTACTTCCCAATTAGCCCTATATTCACTTTCTTCTCCTTCTTTAAACTTTTTCCCGTAAAATTTTCCACCTCTCAGTACCACATCACATCGCATCATTTGGTCTGTTTCCCAGATTATTTTCTCTACTTTCCTCCACATTTTACTCAATCTACAGCAAGGCTAAGTAAGAGTTGAATAATCTACCTCTTCCGCATTACTAACTCTAAAAATCACAAATCAGATGTGAAAATCGCATGAATACATTGCAATGTAAATGTTATGACGGTAAAGACAAGAGTCATAAAAGTTGAGAACGTGAATGTCATGAGATTTGGATAGGATTTTTTCTCAAGCCTAAGTTTGATTGATATTAATGTCGGAAGTTGCTCAAAGTTATGTAGAAATAAAAGAAAGAGAAATATTAGCATGTTTATGCCTGAGGAATTTTCAATTTCAACGATTTCTAAAAATTCGTTCACCCTCACCATTTGTGGCTCCATTGCAATTGGTAATTCTTGCTTCGATGGACAGATTTAGGGAAAATATCAGATTAAAGTAGCTTTACTTCACGATTCGCCTCCAATTATTGAAGCTGCAGGTGGCCCTCAAGTTTCGATAGGGGTGACATCCAATTGCATTCCCGCTAGATTTGCACGAAATTTTCCTAGTGCAAGTGCTGTTCCCGGATAATTTTACGTCGGTTGCCCTTTAAAGGTGAAAGGGCATTTAAATTTCGCAGGTCGTTCGATCCTAATTACGGATACCAACTAGTAAGTTGAGCTTTCATAACTTAAAGGTTGCTTGTATCTATGTTGAGGAAAGACGTATGCTATCCTTTAAAGACAATGAGGCTCGTTCTTTTTCTTAATAATTAGGAAACAGTAATTAAGATATTAATTTATAAGGGATTTCAATTATTAGTGAAAATTATCATTGGCCATTAATATCCCTCCAAAAATAATAGTACTGTTTCGCCAAAATCAGAGGTCCTTGTTAACTATAATTTTGATATTTATTCCATAATAAATTTTATTCATAAGGTGAATACACAAATATATTCTTAAGTTTAATGGATATCTTCATTGCTTTCTCTCCATCATTCAGTCAAAAGAAAAACAATTAAAATAAATAATGGTTTAAAGTATCGCCATGCCTCAATTTAAGAAAGATTCACGTGAAATAGTTTAAGAACGCTAAACGTGATTTAAAAGACATTGTGCGCGCTTAAAAAATTAGGAAATAAATACATAGTCAACCTTATTAATATAAAGACGTAACTTCTCAACAGAGGGATATGAAGTGAGAGTGATTATGGGGTAATACCAACCCCAATAAGCAATTACAAAATCGAACGGTTTAGGATTCAGTTCCAGGTAAATCTATAATTGAAGATCGTTTTAGCAGTTCAATATAAGCCACACGTAGGCAGTTTGATCATTTCACCGCACTATTCGTTTATTCTGACTCTCTTTCCACCAAAGGTATACTCGTACGATTACGAGATTGTCTCACTCTGAGATTCTCTATTTTTCAAATGAATCAAAAGTGCTTCACTGGATCTCACTTCGCTATACCATGGGGCAAGCACACCATCACTACAACGTAGGGCTGACGAAGTAAGATTTCCGGTACTAAATACGACCTCAATCTAAAGAAAGCAACAACGAAAACAGTCATCATTTTAAACACACTCCTTCCTTCACGCCTCCTTACACTAAGTTCACTTGGACCTAGACAACCATCATGCGAAGAAATTTTGGCTTCCCGCTAGAGGAACGGAAACATGCAAGTTCCACACACATCTCCACGTTTCACAAACACACTGGCAAGGCGAGTGGAGAATCGGGCCAGAAGTTTCCTTGATCCCTGAGGCCTGAAACCTTTTTTTTACATAGGATCGAAGGATTTAGTTGGCAGTACTACGGCCTAGAATGTAAAGCAATAGGGCCAAATTCCGATGAAGCAATAGCGGGTAAATCAAAGCCAGAAAAGCTCTGTGATCTTAATACCAGAGGCTATCGCCGATGCACTCAGGGGGAACAATTCTTCCGCACTCCAAAGCCAATAAAATTGTAGGTGGTCAATAAAAATGGATAACCGAACGGTGCCTGTTCGCCATTTGTAAAGATCGCAAACGTGAGCTTTCGATTCGTTACACATCATAAAAATGAGGAAATATATCTCCAAAACAGAGATTCAGTAACAATAAGCAACTTTAAGGTTACACCTATTCATATCTTAGGTTGAGACTTATGACAGAGAAATAACTAGATTATTTTTCGTAATAAAATATTTTGAAGATAAAATAGATTGTAGCTTGTAATATAGCCAACCAAATTCATATGATTTTTGCTCTAATGCCAATGAATAAATATGGAATAATAGCGAGTTATTATTATCACACAATGAGCGAGAATCCGTTTATATTCTCTCTCATGACCCTGACATCCTGCCTTAAAAACTCTTGAAATAATGATGCCTGAAGACAAACCCGGCTATTAGCTAGAGTCATAATAATGGAAACAGCCCCATAAGAAGGCTTAATTTCGCTTTTGTCATTGGAAAAAAATCAACGGACGCATTTCCCCCTTGGACGCTGGTGGGGATCGTCGGCACCAAAAGTTGCCCACCGCCTGACGAAGTGGCAGCGGACCAAGAATTCTCCCTCAGCCCCCTCACTCTCCATTCCCCCTTGAAACGTCGGCGCCGAGAGCGTCTCCTGGCTTCCAACTTATCGGTGGAGAGACGCCAGGGAGGAAGGGGGACGAGAAGAGCGATGTGGAGTGTTGGGGGGTGGCTGGAGATGAGGAGAGCGAAGCGAAGACGGGCCCCCGGCGGCGGCAGCCACCGGCGGCAACTTGCTGGATCGCGAGATGGCAACATGCCTGCGGCCACCTTACAACCGCCGCACGATGGTGGGCCGAGAGAATATGGCGGATGGGAACGCGAAATGGCGGAGAACAGAGGAGGCCGCGCTATTGGTGCCGGGGTGGGTTTAGGTTGGGAGCGCGCTATATACCAGCAAAGCTTCCCCGACAATATTAAATTTACGAGGATTATTGCGCAGGTAGCAATGACCATCTTCACTCAGCGATGACGTTGGGCGGAAATCATTTATTCCAACCAACCAGCAATGGCAACTCGGCAAACAAACGAGAGGAAAAACATACATTAATCCAACATGCTTGTGAGTGATGGCAACATATTTCTCGCGTTCAAAAGGAACTGACAATCGCATCGTTAGAGCCAAGTCTTTTTTTTAGGGAAAAACGTGAGCCAATAATTATTTTTTTCTTAACAAGAATATCTTTGTTGTTCGGGTCTTTAAAAACAACATCCAGAGTACACTGTAGAAGCTGTCAGAATAGCAGGACGAAAATACTCTCTCTAGCACAACAAAACGCAATGCAGAAGCAAAAATAATGAACTGGAAAATTCTACATAACAATTTATGAAGCAATCTAGAATTGTTTTCTCATCTCGATCGAACTTTCTTCCGATATGCGAAACTACAGGAGTCCGTTGGAAAGAGGGGAGAAGATAGATTACTAAGTGGTAAAATAATGCTGAAGACCGATCGGTGGATGGGTTCAGAATGGCTGTTTCCAATGGAAGCACCGGAAAGGCTAGGCTAAACTAGATCCGTTCAGCCGAGCCGATTTTACTCTCCCAAGAGGTTAAATTCGGCTCAGACTGAAAAATCCGAAATACTTCATTTGGATCAAGTGCGGTCTGATCGTGGAGCACAGCCTTGTCAAATCCGTAAATCAGATTGTCCATTTAAGTAATTTACTCCAAATTGCGAGTTCTGAATATATTAGGGCACGATACAACTAGCGCATGTGGTTCGGAATAGCTTGACTATCAGGTACTTCCGAGTTAATTCTAATGTAACCAGGCCCATGGACCGATTTTCAGTTTTCTCCATGAACGTACAACCCGGACACTTAGACCACTACGACTTATGTGAGGCTTTGATCCCCCGCTTTAGTCTGAATGACTAATTACAGCAGCACGGAAGAGCAACCGTGAGATTCTAATTCAGGACGGAATACTAATAGTGCTTCAGATTTCGGAGAGCAAAATCGTAGAATTTGAGATCTTTCACCACTGATTCATTCAGCTGCTGTAGAGACAAGTGAAGAAATTTCACGCGTGAGCATCTTCCGCGAAGGAATGCGGGGAGTCGACTTGTCAAGGGCAATGAAGGGCAGAAAGACGAAGGAGGAAGACGAGAATAGAACTTAATAGTCAAAGGGTTTATGAAAGAGGACGAAGGCTTAGACGGGGAATGTTAATCGCAAAGTGCTGTTTGAGTAAGTACCTACATATTCACTATCTCCTAAAGCCGTGCAGTGGTGCGATTATGGAACCTATTGCGGTTCAGACGTCCTATTCATGCGTAGTTGCTAAACAAATCAATCTGTTGCCATTAAATATCCATAATATTTCATTTAGCATGAAAAATTGACTTCTCCGTTACAGGGATATAAAAGAAGAAAGACATAAAGAACGTTTTCTATTTTTTCTTTGCGAATAATTGTTTTTTTTGCATTGTGTATTCCATTGTCTCATTTTGAAATTAATTACAATATACTGTATATACGTCAGAAACTTAATTTACCTATGTGGGTAACAAGGCCTTAATATTCATAATTCACGAATTTTAGTACGAGTGTTTCCATCTAATTGGAGTAAATTAAAATTCACACAAACAACTGTGACGAGAAAATATTATTTTAAATCTCTGAACAGATAACCAATCATCGTAATTAGAAGTACATATTTTGTATAAAAAGTATCGGGAAAAGTTCCGGAAAAAGTTCCGGAAAAAAGTTTATTTAAGATATTGATAAAATGTGTCGAAATTCTTCCAAGTACATCCCTTGAGCGACGACAAGCTTTGCCAGCGGCTTTTCCACAACTCGAAGGCTCCCTGGAAGACGGATTCCGGAAGGTTCATAAGGATGCGTGTGCAAGCTTCTTTGACGACACAAAGGGTCCCATGGTGGTGTCCTTTGAGGGAGGATTTCACTTTTGGGGATAGGAAATAGTCTACTGGGGCCAAGTAGGGCCTGTAAAGGAGTTGGGGAACCATCGCGATGTCATTGTGGAACACCTTTGCAAGTAGCCACTCGACTGTGCTCTTGGTCGTCCGTCAAGACCTTCGGGATGAGTTTAGCGCAGATCTTTCGAATCGCTAAATTTTCAGTGATAATGCTCTGCGATCTTGTACACACTTTACCGACGGTCTGAATACAGCACTTTAGGACAAAATTGTTACCGATACTTTTTATAAAATCCTTTTAAGTTGTGATATTAAACATATATTGATACTTTAGTTAATCGAAACGGGTTGCACAGTTTTTTTTATATTTCGTCACAATTTTCATAGATGTGCAGGTTAATGAATAAGAAACTAAAATACTTGAGAAAATTAACTTTTGAAAACTAGCTATTCACCATAATCAGTTATAATAAATATTAGATTTTGTTTAACGCAACTTTTTTGCCCAATTTTTCCTAAATTACTACGATTTGTATGTTTCTTTTCCCTGATAATCTCCTGGATAGTACTATTTCCTACTAGATGTAAAGGATTGAATAATAGATAAATACTGAAGGTATAAAATAGTGCCCGGAAATTAAAGTCAATATAGGTTACCCGTACCTTCATTTTCCAGGGTATTTCCTTTCTCACATTATATGAAATTGAGATTGATATAAGTATGACATTATTAACAAATATATAAAAATTACTTTAACACACCACATTTTCAGAAGAAAGGAATATGAATTAATCAATTTTCTTGACTTAAAATACAAGTAAATTTAACTAATTGGAATATAACTGAACTAAAATTAAAACAAATATTTCGTTTTCATAAAGAATACCGAGTATTCTTCTGCAAATAAAATCGGTTCCCGAGAAATTGTCAACTATTCTCATGGTACGGTCCTGAGAAACAAGTGACTACGATCAACACAACTATTAGTTACCACTGTGACTGTATAATAGAATATGGATTGAGGAAGGAGAATACATGCAAAAACAAAATACGAAAATGAATTGTGTAATCATTGATATAACTATACACCACCGTGATACTGCAAGCAATCATATTCAGCCTTCTGAGGCTATCCAGAGTTAACATCATTTTTATTTCGACACCATCTATAAAGAAATAAACTTTATTGATAATTGAAAGAGATATTTTTAATATCTCTTTGAACCTACCTTTAATACGCTCAAGGTCTTTGAGTGATATTTAATTTGATTATCATTCAGGGTAAAAAGTAACACCTGTAATAACCTGTAATATGATTCCACAGACATATGGACTACGCACCATTAACGCGTTCAAAGCTGTCTCTCCCCCCTCTCTCTCTTAATTTACAACATACATACATTTAAATTCAGATCACATATTTGTTCTTACTAATTATACTTCTCTGTTCAGTTTCAGTTATATATGTTTTTATTTCCGTAAAGATATGGACATACAAGAGAAAAATAAAATATTATAAAACGTAACAATATTTACAGTACGGAAACCCCGTTTTAGGATGAATATTCTCTGGAGTGCGTCTTTTTATGAGCACAATACTTTTGAAACAAATGGAAATTTTTCGCAAAAGTAATAAATATTAATAATTAACAAGTGCTCCCTGGTCATTAAAATAACTTTGCTATGCACATACTTCAGCCACCAGTAAAATCGTCCATATAACTGACGCAAGTTTTGGAAACGTTACAAAGCTTTCCCCACCCAAAGGAAAGTTGGCAGTCAATCGATAATGCCTCCACCTGTTGTGGGAAACCCTCATTAAGAAATCCCGAAAATAAAAATCAGATCCCCTGGAAGCCCTCGAACGTCATCATAAGGACATATAGCGATTCAGTTGCCCTACCGCAATGGCAGCGAGCCAATAAGGGATCAGGCGCGTTGGCGTCAGGAATCACAATTATAGCTCCACTGACGTCATCCTATGCCCGTTGAGAACGATATGGAGTAAAGTGGCTTGGGGGAAGTTGTCTCCTTACGGTGGTATGGTCCCGACGGGAATCTTAGACGAGGATGCTGGGCTTTCTAGGGTGTCAATCCAGGAATAATATAGTGTGCTTTTTCTGTCTACAAAGGTTATTGAGAAATGTGCGTCACCTGCTTGCCCACAAACCAAGTGCTCGGATTATATTGTTTCCTTGAGGCACGTGCTTTCTATTTCCGGATGTGGTATACGTGCAGGATGCGAGTTCCCGATTTTAATTATCCTCGAAACCACGCATAGGATATACAAGGGAGACTAAAGAGACTAAAAATATTACTTTTACGGCCAAGCGAAAACCTGTGAGGGCTATCCTAGTAAAAGAGTTGAACGGAGGGAATCACATTTATGCCCCAGATGCCTTTATAGCCAAATATTGTATTAACCATTCCCATAGTAAAGCAGCGTTCACCCCTCTCCCTTAAAAATATACACGAGAGCGAGACCACAGCATGCCTAGAAAGGAAAGTATGGTTGGATGATCAAACCGATAGAATTTTGTAAAAAAGACGACAATACAAATAAAGGGTGATTATGCTAAGTGAGATCCAATTTTCATCAGGTCCATCTTTAGGTGTGGTCTTTAGACCTGAAGATACGGACGTAAACGCCGGTGAAACCGTCGTCTATCAAGATGATCCAACTCGGGAAGAACCAGAAAGACATCGAATCATCTTCACATCACTGACAAAACCTTCGCAACAAAAGTATCGATTTTGCCTCTATTCGCGAAAGTTATACATTGCTATCAACGAGCGCTGACCGCTCTTTATTATGCATGATCACAGAAGCCTCTTACACGTTAACGTACATAAGATATTCTAATATGAGATTTCATCAATGTAATGCAGAGGGCAACTTCATATCCGCTTTCAAAATTCGTTCATTCATTTAGCATTTGCTTTGTTGTACAAGTTACCATAAATAACACATCTTGACAGAGATTTTCGCAGTTGCGTCGAGTTAGAGTTAAAATTGAATGAAATGTTGAAAATTCAGCTGAACGAACTCTAGGCAATGGCAGAGAACGCTAAACCGGATTCGAACTGCCGAAATTCGGGTAAGCGGGTGAACGTGACGTATTAAAGGCACAGGTTATGCATTTTTGTGACGATTTAATAATTGCCTATACCTATTTTTGCCTTTTGCCCCTTTTCTATATGCCATAAGTAAATGTTCAAGCATAGAAACTTGAGTTAAGTTTTTGTGTGCCCATGCAATTGCTTTTTAGGTAAAATCTTAGTACATTTAATAGTATAGATTATTGGTTATTTTTTATTTCGCAAGACAATTCGAAGTGAATTGTAGTTTAAGGGCCGAGGCATTTGTGCCTTTAAACATTCCTAGATACTACCAATGAGGGGTTGATGCCTTCTGAAGCCAAAATTCCTATAATTTTCGGAATAGGCACAAGGAAACTTAATTAAAGTAATCGTCACATTATATATAGTGGTAAAAACTAAACAAATGCATCCAATTCAAATAGTTCCATTCATTACTCATCGAAATATGGAAAAATAAATACTTTCTAATTTCCTTTCAAATCATCTGCAAAAAACCCTAAATTCTTCTTTTTTTACCGTGAAAACCTATGTCCACCATTATTTAACAGATGAAAGATTAAATACTAATCTCAGGAAAGGTGATAATAAAATTATCCCTATTACATTTCCAGAGAGTAGCCCAGAGCGCAGTGTCAGCGAAGCCGAAGGAGGGACTGTGGAGGCTGACGCCAACCATGGGACACCACCAAGAAGCCATCAACAACACAATCCCGTTTCCCACTCCTGCCACTCCAACGGACTGCTCTCTATGGAGTCAGCCTGGACAACGCTCTCAACGGCGTCGGTGACTAGGAGGGCCTTCCAGCGGAGGGACGCCGAGGAGAGCGGTAATGACTGCCCCGAAGAACTGTACAACCTGACCAAGTTGGCCGAGGTGAGCTTAGCGGCGGCGGCTGGGCACGTGTTCACGCCGCACGTCACTCCCAGCGCCACCTCTAGTGACGCCGACCGCCTGGACGAGGAGGACGAGGAAGAGGACGAGGACGAAGGCAGCAAAGGCGGCGGGGAAGCGAGAGACGAGGATGAAGACTATGCCAGTTCCCAGAGATCGACGTCCCCAAGGCAGAGAGGTGGCGGCGAGTGTCACGGTTGCCCCGAGTGCGGTAAGAGGTACAGCACCTCCAGCAACCTCGCCAGGCATCGGCAAACTCATCGGTCCCTGGCGGACAAGAAGGCCAGGAGATGTCCACACTGCGACAAGGTCTACGTATCCATGCCGGCCTTCTCCATGCACGTTCGGACCCACAACCAGGGCTGCAAGTGTCCCTTCTGCGGCAAGTGCTTCTCCCGGCCATGGCTCCTGCAGGGACATATCCGGACGCACACGGGGGAGAAACCGTTCCGGTGCTCCGTGTGCGACAAGGCGTTCGCGGACAAGTCCAACCTGAGGGCTCACGTCCAGACCCACTCCAACGAGAAGCCTTACATATGCGGCCGGTGCGGGAAGGCGTTCGCCCTCAAGTCTTACCTGTATAAGCACGAGGAGTCGTCGTGCATGAGGGTACACCACGGTGGTGGGGGTCCATCCAAGTCGCCGGAGGAGAAGGAGGTTAGGGCCGCGGGGTCGGGGAAGAAGAATTCCCGACCCGCCAACCAGCTCGCTCCCCAGGATCAGATCAGAAAACTAGAGCAGCAGACGGCGCCGAGTAACATCACGGTCATGCACAACTCGGAGTTCTCCGGGGTGCCGAAGGATGACGGTAGTTCAAGCGGTCCAAGACGAGTGTTAGAAGCGGGGAGGAACGAGTCTAGGGAAAGTGGCCTAGTGTCCTCCATCCTCTTCCAGGACTCAGTGCACCAGCAGCGAGATGACCAACAGCATGGCCACCACGGGACGCAGCACCATCACAATCTTTACGTCAGTCGGTTGCATATGCTGTCGCCAGGAATCACAGTCTGAAGTACTTAACTAATTTCGGGAGCAAACATGACTGAAATCGGAATTTTTTTCCTAGCTGGAAATAATGCGCGAAGTAACATTGGGGCTGAATACGAATTTTGGGGAATAAGTATGACTCCAGACCAATTTCATTTCCAGGTTGAAGATATGTCTATAGCTAACATTCCGTAATTTCATATCGTTCTGTCCAGTGTCACATCTTTGTGCCACTCATTCTGCATATGATGTTGATTTTTGATTATTCCCGTTCTTCAAGTTTGGTGCTAGCTGTTACTGAACTATTGAGTGGCTTTTATGATTCAACGCCACACAACAATAATAATAGTATTCCCTAAAACAGTGGACGATTGCTAAAACAAATGCGACCTTTCCTCGATGTCTCAAATAGTGGCTCCCTTCCAGGAAAATGTTGCGATTAAAAATCGGAACCACATTTTCTAGCAAAACCTCGGTTGAGGCTGCGTGTTAGATATTTTATAATTTTTCAGGAATGCTGGCCCTTTATTTAGCTCCATAAGTTTCCAAAAAGGTGGAACTTCTTCGGTCATATGCCTTATTTGCAAAACTATTTTTAGATGATCAAGTTCAAAATGCAAGGTAAAGCTATGTACTTGCATTCCAATTGCCCAGATCCTTTCGTCCGAGAGTGTTCTTTGGACCAACAAGTGCTATCGTCACTGCCTCATCCACTTGACTTGGGACCATGATAACTTCATTGAAAAACGTAAATGAATCGAATCGAATATAGTTTTTGCAATTCGCCATTTTTATGAGTGATAATATTTTACTCTGATCACACGATGAATGGCTTATTGTACTACAAAGCCAACTTTGCTTCGTCAAAATTAAAAAAAAAGCAGAAGGTAGTTTCGGTTGTGGCGTTGAAATAACTTTAGGAAAATGAAAATAGTTGTTTTCATCTTCTTCGATGTTTCTTCCTTATTTAAAACCGTCCAATATGAGCGTTCACTAGATAAGGTAGCTATTTATTTAAATTCAGAGGGAACCCAAAACGGGAGCTATGCGAACCATGGGGTTAAAATGGGTCATGAAATGGCAAGAAAGAACTTTACTTGAGATCAAGCTCCAGAAATGGAAATAAAATGTCTTTGAAAACAAGACTACTCCCTAGATTAGTGACGTTTATGAAGCCTGCCTGTTCGGGATTCTTACGCACTACTTTTTTGCGGAGGAAAGTTAGACAATCAGGGTTTCTTTAATAATCGTCAATTGCGCATAACAGTATTATGAGGAAGCTAAAATAACACAAAAACATTTATGAGCACGGATACTTTATCTTTCAACCATTAATTCGATGTTTTCGTTGTCTGTGCTAAATATTGTGCCTTACAATGCTCATTCAAATCAAAGAGTCTCTAGTCTAAATTCAATTAAATTACTAAAGATCGCACAATCATCTAATGGTTTAAAAGTACGGAATTCAATTCATATGTTCGACCAAAATATAAATGTGTCAGATAGGTGCAATTAATCTACGATAGCTTAGATTTAAATTGTTATAATTTGAAAGATATTCTGAATTTGGTGAAATTCTATTCATCTGCTCACTCTTGAGCAATGAAATTGTTTTCTTGCTCAAAAACAGGGTCAATGGTCTCCCTAAGAAATCCAAATGGTACTTGAGCGAATGTTTCAGTGTGTGTTGAAAAACACGATGAATAAACATTGACAGTCTTGAAAAGGCGTGTCCTCACTCTCAATGTTATCCGTTTAAAAGTTAGAGAGAAAAAAATGAAGTGAAAGGGCTAAATCCAAAGGTTTTTCCAACCGAAAGGAAACACTGAATTGGTACCAAATATTTAGTTTGGTTTCTTTCAAGTCTACAATTGCGTTCGCCCAACTTAGACATTTTAACAACTATTGTTACATTAAGATCCAACGAATATGAGATTTTGACTGATGGAAAATTTTGAAAAATATTAATTGAGGTTATTCTGTGTTTTAAGCTCAAAATTGTTCAAAAAATGAATACGAATTCATTACAATCATCCGAAAACAGGGTGAAACGACTATGGGCGTCCTCAAGTGAACGCATACCTTGAAGTTTTTCAAGCAAATCAAAGAGACTTCAGGTTTTCCAACTGTGCAAAGGCGATAGTCCGCCTTTGGGCTGGAATATGAGACTAGTGCCTATTATATTGGCTCAAAAGAGGACTTTTTTAAGTGCTCAGCATTCGTCCATCCCCGTATTTTGCGTTTAAAGCGTGTCTCAGCTGTTTCAAATGTCTCACTCACGCAAAGGACTGGTTCGTGTGAGCCCATTTTTCCTTTTATGTTCACCAAGTGTTGTGTTGTATTTATTTTTTAGTTTTACCTGTTTGTAATATTATTATTTAAATCACTTTCATTTTATTCTTTATTTATACAATCAATTATTTTAATCGAATATGCTTTTGTAATTACGCATCAAGCTCGGTAACTCGAGAGAATTCCGCATCGAATGCTCCAGCTTATCCTAACACACCAATGACGTGGTCCCAACCGACGCTGCGCTCTCTAGTGCGGCACAGCCAGTACCATGCCTACCAAACAGATTACCATGTGAGAGACGCAAATGTTTCCTCCAAATGATATTGAGGTACTTTGGAAGTCCTCGATCAGAAATAGCGAATGGAAGGAAAATGTATCAACGGTCCTGGTGATGAGCCAAAGATTCTCGACTCATTCTTAATTCTTTGAACTCTTGTGAAGGAGCCTATATTTTTTACACTTCCAATCTTATCTTGACTATAGGACACACCTCCTAATAGACTGCTCCAATTGTCGAGAGTTACGTATACCTGGGGTACTATGCCAAGTAATGATCTTAGTTGAAGATCCCCTTAGTACGTAGGGATAGCATTTTAGGTTTCCTTCAGGAAGCAAGTCTCTTAAGTTCATCTAATTTCATAAACCAATGTAGAACACTTTTTGGCGTAAAATAACTTAAATTTATAGCATTATTTTAGAAAAATTATCTAAAATAGCTGTACAAAGCGAATTATTGACGGATTTGGGAGGGCCCATGGGGCTCATGGTTCCACAATGTCCTTATCGGCCTTATGTCTTTGCTGTGCCACACATCCACGGGGAGATTGAGCAAGATAGCGGAAGAGCCATCAATATTTTGGCGAAAAGTAACACAAGTCGTCTAGATTTTGTTCCGTAAATAAGTGTACACTATCGCTAAAAAACAGTCTTTTTTTTAAATGTTGAAATAATCTAACAATATTTCTTGAAACCAAGAAAAGGGCGCGACCCATCTCCAAATCGAAAGTCTAGATCGGTGCCTGACACGAATAACTGTACCAGAAATTACTTATCATAAATCAACTTAAGTCAAGGTTATTGAAATGAAATGAAATAATTTACCTTGTCATTCCACACACTTTATTTAAAAAACACGACCCAGGTTTCGACGCTCACCGTCATTATCAGGTCTTTTTAAGAAATTAATTTTAACAACAAATTTTATTAAGTCAAGGTACGACATAATTCTAATTAACTCCACTTCTCCGACATTGTTTCCACCAAATAAGTCCCGAGTGCATTTATCATTCATTGGTTCGATTTCTAATGGCAGCTGCGTTTGGTTTCCTCGGGAAAAGGTAAAGGAAGGTTTTTTTAGGCTCGCACATTAGCTGGGGGGCACAGAAATTCGGACCGCGTCACTCCTCGACGCCAGTGGACGGACGAAAGTGTGCAAAGGGGATAAAACGATCTCGAGTGACACTCACGAACAAACGTTGAGGAGAAAATTCACAATTTCCGAGACGAGTGCATCGTCTCCTCAGAAGGGGTTGAGGGGGAGAGGGAAAAGGGTAAAGGGGCCTTTGAAAGAGTTCGGGGTCGGAATTTTCAAGGGCGCATCGCGGAGAGGAAATGCCGAGTGGGCGGGTTTGACGAGAGTGTGCCATCTCTCTCATTCTCGAGAGAGGTCGTCCCTCTCTCTCTCCCTTCCTCGTGATTTCGTCTAGAATAAGAGCTCCGACTCACCTCCGGCATGTTTCTCCTCTCCCCTCCCACCAGTAGCATTCTCACCCCCACAACCTCGCTCCCACCCCTACCAGGAGGCGAGCCTCTCTCTCTCTCTCGGACGCCCGACTCTTCAACAACACGCCCCTGTTTACCCAACTGTAATGGAATACAGATTTCTTGTGGGGCTGTGCCCCCTTCCGTCCCTCCCAAGCTAGAGGAGAATAACCGTGTGCATTCCTCGCGAGAGAAGGCGAAGGAGCACCACTATGGCGGGAAGGTTCGAGCAAGAGTCAACCCCACATGAATCAAGGCTCCGGCGGGGTATTTTATCAGGTGGGGCCGTTCATATCCTAGAGGGGCTCGAGGATATGAGTTTGAGACCGCGTTTGTGGGAAAGTTTTTTTTTCGGGGGAAATATTTAACGATCCGAAAGGAACGCTTCGTCATATCCCATATTAACGCAATCACACAGTCGGAGGGCTCAAGGTGAAAAAATACTTGGCGACGAGGAGTTTCTTCGTAGTTCACAAATAGCTTAACATCTCGGAAACAACGCACTGGAATTCACGCCTAAGTTCTTAAAACAGTGAGAGGATATATCGACCTCTCTAAGATTAATTTTTAAAGTAAGAATGCAGAGCATGTGGATAAAACCGATATTTTACGTCGATAAATTACATTAGTAAAATCTGAAGATCCTCTTTTGAGCTTAGGACAAAGTTTCCATGCTTCAGTGAGTGTGTGAAAAATCCGAAGGATATGTAACGGTGAAGAAACAATGTAAATATAAAATTTTCAATTTAAAAAATATCATATATTTTATTTATTTTCTTTGCCAGTCTTTCAAATGTTAGCTGGAACATTATTATTATGCCAATCTTGGAGCTATGCGCTTTGCAAACAAACACTCAAGTATCAAATTATGCAATTCGTTTGAAAAATGATTCTTGGATCTTCACTAAATACTTGGTCACAAAAACTCGCTGATCACTCACGATTGGGAAAAAATACTTTTGTTGGAAAAATTATTTACTTCAAGGAATAATTTAATTTGTTTCAAACATCAAAGGAACAAAAAAACCACGTTTACTTCGCTTTACCTTTAAAAAACACAAAGAGTAACAGAGTATATTCTAAATCGATCAATAACTGCATATTCATGCAATTAAAATTACCCCTGGTTCATTATTACTCTCTTAATAGTCACCGTTTACTTAATGACCGTCAAATAGAAAGGTGAAGATTTAGAAACAGCAGTAAAATAATCATTTTCCTCGGAAGCTTATCCGAATAAAAACTCTTTTAAGTCTTTGGCTTACATAGGGAAACGGACACATAAACAGAATTGTCTCATTGGGCATGACCCATGCTGTGAGTTGAATATAATTCGCAAAATAAACGATGTATTTTCGTGAATTACACTATTTGCAGAGAAGGGAGATTTCATACTACGGCAAAAAATCATCCTGCCCTGATCCCAATTTTTTTAAATCGTACCTAGCAACGAGAAGAAAAACGGTTTCAAAATATGCGTCAACATTGAATTAGGGCTCCGGGCGAAACGGATGCTTACTCATTGAATTTCGTCACATAAAAAAGTAGACAACTGAACTCCTCTCACTCTCTCTTTTGGATGGGGCCCGTTTGACGCACGACTGACGGCGTGACGTGTCGCGAGGTGAACGGAACCCTCCACGACGGATGAGTTGGCCGTTGGGAAAGGAGAATGCCCACGCATACCCCGAGTTCCCAAAATCAACAGGCCAAAACAGGGGAAAAATTTGAGGGCGAGCGGGTAGGAGGGAGCCGCAAACCCGTGCCCGCTCGATTCACGCCTGCCCCGAAGCGTTTGAGATGCTGGAAGGAACGCGTGGACTAGGGGCGTGACGAACCCCCGGAGAAAATATACACGCGAAGGAAGAGTGGAAAGTCACGGATTAGTTGGAAGGATTGAGAGGGAGAGAGAGGGGACGTGAAGGGGTGAATCCAGAGCCTCGAAACACCCCCCCCCCCAGGTGACGCCGGTGAACGCTACGAGCGGGTTGTATGAGGATGAGGCGGGCGCCCTCCACCTCCGCTGACACATCTGCTCCAGATTCAACATCCCCGCGGGGATAGGGTGGATCCCGCCACCACCGACTCCAGCTCGCTCGCTCGACCCCACTCCCCCCTATACCGTCGGCTTTTTTCCACCATCCGAAAACCCTGCGGGGTGATGGGAACGAGGGGAGGCGTGGGGCCGTGACGCGTGCCACCGCCGCCCACACTCCATCCGCCGCCGCGACCAGACCCCAGGCGCACCGCCCCACCAGACGCATGTCCCTCACGACTTCCTCCATCCCTCCACTTCTACATTCTCCCCCGCCCCGACTCCCCTCCCCGGTTTCCTCCTCCGTTCCTTTCATCGCCGTGCGTACGTCTTTCTCTCCCTCCCGATGGCTTCCGCCCGCAAGGAGGCTGGTTGCGGGGACCGCGTCACCCACACTTGCGCGACCCGTGAGGTGGCAGGGTAGCGAGTGACGGGACAGCAGCAAGTTCTTTCCCCCCCAACGGCGGGCGGCAGGATCAAATACCCATGATGTCAGCCGAAATATCAGGAAGCGGTTCTTTTATCAGGGAAATCCTGACTTTTGGTGGGGTTCGTCGGGGGAGTTGATCAGGGGGGGTACGCGCCAGGAGAGCCTGGAATTGTCCTGGATTTTTTGAAAGTCTTCGAAAAAATTACCAAAGTTCTTGAATTTTTTGATTACGATGACGTATTTTTCTGATTTAACGGTAAATCCGCTGAAAATGAAGTACTGTCGCCAAGTACACACCCTTCTGTGTGTTAACTTGTAAAGTAACTTCCTGTCAGTGTTCGGAACCTTACACTTAACTTGTAGCTCACTTACTCATCTTACTCAATGTTTCTCGCAATGCAAAGAAACCACGGTTTTAAAAGATCGTTCCTCCTGTAATTAAAAGGTATCAAGTTCTCAGTTAAATACGGACTGTACTAGTATTTTATAAAGGGAAATACAAACTAAACAAATTTTTATTATGATTTCATGAATATATCTGCATAACACCGCTGGAAATAATCTTCGGCGTCGAGGCTCCAACATAAAAATATACCAATCAATGAAATTGCGCACAAAAGCATTGAAATTTTGCAAATCTTGGTAGGAAACCCCTGAAAATCTCCTAAATGTTTGTCCTTAGATTTTTGTGGTCACTCTCAGGATAGTCATTTGTAGTCATACAATACTTTTTAAATATCGACACAGGTTTTTCACTTATTCGAGACCGTGGCGTCATAGATGAAGAGTCCTAGCCTTGAAGCCTTGATACACCTTAAGCGGCCATGCGCCATCCCATTTGCCATTTCAAAAAGGTTGGAAAGCTTTAAACGAAAGTCTGGGCAAGAATAGAGTGGGATTCTCGGAGCTGAATTCATTTTTAGAAGTAACATACATATGAGGTGAAGTTAAAAGTTTTTTGGGCCATGAAGTAATCAATAGGAAAGTATTTAGCACGTTATGCAATGAGACTTAAGTCAAAGAAGATATTAAATTTTTGAGTGTCAATGCTTGAAATTTCAAAGAACCTTTTTCTGAAGTAAGACGTTTAATCGATATTACTTGAGCGAAATTATCCTACCGTGAAGGAACTCGAACAAGTTACTTGTCAGTTAATGCCGAATATTTAGTTTTTTATCACGGTGGAAACGATTGCAGAAATTAGACTGATGTCCAGTCAAGAATTTCTACACTCTTTAACAGCAACTCGTCTATGAGCAGTAAATAAATGTATACTAATTTTACAGATTTTTAAACTATGAATGTAGCTCATAGTTTTCAATTAAATTTTTTATTCCTATTCAATTACAGGTTCCAATGTGATATTATTTTCATTTAGATCCTTTTCCAGATTCATATAAAACTTTTCAATTCTATCGTAGTGTTTACAATAAATGCAAAGAGTTTAACAACACTGAAAAGCGAATAAAAACTGGCTTTACTGAAGTACTAATAACTACATTTTACTGAAATAATAATAAATCAAGAAACAATGTCTCTAGTCATCTTTAAATAATGTATCTAGTAAAATGTTCCAGTCGAGTCAATATGTAAAATATGTGAGGTGTCCCTATTACACCCTACTAATTCATATAAAAGAATTCGAGAGTTTCCTCCAACCTAAGGAAGACATGCACGCAAAAACAAAATTCTGACTCATAAAATTTTCTACTTAGGCTTTAAAATTTTCTAATATGGCAGGTTTCGTATTTTGATATTCATCGTAAAACGGGAAGGCTTTTGATAAAACGCAAGATTGTCATCTCTAGCAACAGAGTGGGACACGAAGATAACTATGAGGAGATCGATGCCCTGCGATATTTAAACGACCCGAGTCTTAAAATGGTTGCCGGTCGGTTTTGCGTTCTCGACACATCACTGCAAAAGGCCACAGAGCTCGCATGCGCCGTTCCTAGCATACCCTCTGCCTCGGTGATTTAGTTCGCCAGCAACCGTCGAAGAGATTAATCCAGTGGTAAAGGACATGGTATTTTTGTCACTTGAAAGAGTCTCGGTGCTCAAGAGTATAAGGTGACGCCGCCATCTCTCATCTTCTGCGACTCATAATTTCCCTGCTACTTCGTGCAGAATGAATTTAGGTCGATGCCTTCATCACTGCGGCTTCCCCCCTTTGGTTTTAAGTAATTGAAGAACTGAGAGGAGAAACGAATTCATTGATGGTAATCTCCTGGGCAGTCAGTGAGAAAAATGAGTAAAATTAGATCAATCTTAGCATCGCCACTTTCACTCTTCTCAAAGTCGTTGATTAAAGAGCTATTAAAACTAAATTGCAAATTTTAAAATAATAGAGTTAGAGTATAAACAAACTTAAAACGCCCAGTCCAATCAGAAAAGGGCAATTTTTTATCAAGGCCGTTTTCAGCTCTCCATAGAATGCAGATGTAGGTATTCGACCGTGATTAGAGTATCACGGAAATATGAGTGTGTGTATGTATGTCTGTATATATACATACAATTGTAAATCATATTGCATCAAGAATATATTGATATTTTATAACTATATTGCTGGCATGTGAATGGAGGTATGACGGATTTAGACTGGACTAGGGACTTATAACGATACGAAATGGGTCACTAGGTAGCGAATTATGTAGTGAACTTCTGACGAATGTACACGATTCTCTCTGATTTCCAAATTTCATATGCTTCTGCATCAGAGGTTATTCAACTTCATTCCCTGTGAATTAATCATGAGAAGATTACAAGGAGCACATAAGGTTCAACTCAAATTCCCATCCTGTATATTAAACTCCATCCTCCCATTACATCTTCCGAAGTTTGCCAACAGGTTTCCTCAGCATCAGCGTAACGAATTCCTAATTTCACTATATTTACTCAAAATCAAGTTGAAATTCCATAATTATGTCATTCCGGGTTTAAATAGAATTTAATTCGCTAATGTTCGAGTTTTGATTCAGATTTTCTCCCTGGAACGAATTATTAATCGTCGAGTGATTAAATTAGGATTTTATGAACTAGCAGTAACATACCCCTAAATTTTTTCGTAAACATTTAGTGCGATTTTAATACAGTAAATAGTCTAAGAAATGAATATGGGCCCTAGAAAATGATAATCCATATTTTTGCTTAGTAATTAAATGTTTGCCTTAAGTTTGGTCTTGTTGCTCTATGCTAATATTGTACTAATCAATATAATTGCAATGTTATTGTTGGTAGATATTTCATTGTGTGAAGAAGTTTAATATACCTAGTTTTTTGTGATGGTCGAACTAAATATTGCCGAAACACGAATTTCGAGGACAAGATTATATCAGACCTACTTCACCGATTGAAAGCAATTATTTTAGGGAGGATTTTGACCAGAGAATTGATACCCCAAATTGATTACCAAACTTTATGGCGGCATGACCGGTTTTAACGTATAAGTTTATGTGACATCATGAGGTCCTAATTCACATATGTGAGTAAATCGCCCGCACCGCAATAAAGCTTCGGGGAAATATGCCATGTTTGTTTTTAATGCCTCAAGATGCAATTTCATAAGATAGGAGCTCGACCCCATTGAACCGACTGTTACGAGTATAAAAACAATGAAAGTCAGCCCTAGAAGATCGAACAACCATAGTGATACCTATTTGCAATTATTTATTCGTCAAAATGGTTTACAATCGGTGAACGTATTGGTAGAGGGGCGCTGTGTTTTTTTCAGTGGAAGAGTGAAGGGATAGATACTAGCGACGGGAGTCTGACTTCCCCCGAACGTCGTCACGCCCCCCTCCACTCCCTTCCCCCTTCCCATTGCCTTACCCCGAGAGCGGGTGGGTGCCACACGGACTGCGTCCATCTTTAAAATCCACGGCACACGCCTCCCACCCTACGTCCCCCCTCCCTTTCTCCTACCACCCTCCATCCAGATTCCCCCCCCCCCCACGCCCACCTAGCGCAGCAGCAGCAGTCAACCACCGCGGCCAACCGACTCCTCCCCCTCACATTTCACCTCCTTGCATCGCCACCACCGCTGAGCTTGCCTCCGCATATACACCATCATCCCTCCCTCTCTCTATCCCCCGCACACGCTCTCCTACCTCACCCCCTCCCCTCCGCCGATCCGCTAATTATAGCACGAGAGGAATGCGCCCCCGAGAGCTGACGGAAGGAAGTTTCGGAGTGTGTGCCGGAGGCAGATGTTTAAAGCAGCGTGCGTGGACGTGGGGCATGCTCGCTCATGTTCGTGGGTCTGGGTGAGTGGGGAGGGTCAGAGTGGGAGAGTAGGGTGGAAATGGATGGGTGGGTGGAAGAAATGAGCGGGTGGAGGAGGGAGAGGAGGAGGAAGGGGGCGGAAGGATGGAGGGATGTTTTTAATGCCACAGGAGGATTGGGGGGAAATGTTTTGCAGTGGTGGGGAGGTGAATCGGGTGTGTTAGGAGGGTGGTGGTTTGAAGAGGGAGGGCGAATGAGAGAGTTCCTGCCGATAGACGCTTGTGCGTAAACCCAAATCCTCAAGGAGCGAATCACCTTAAAAAAGCATTAAGTCTCAATTTTTTTAAGAAGAGCAAAGATAGGAAGGCTCGTTCATGAAAGAAATTGAAATCTTGGGGCGGTAGGCGTGGGGACCGTCAGAGTGTGTGTGTATGTATGTATATATATATAATATCTTTATAATATATACATATATTTATAACACAGTGGTGTACAAACCTGTTGAACTTACGACCCACACGTGATTTCTCTCGAGCGTGTGTGAGCTTTGATCGCTCTCAAAAGCCAATGAGGTTCCAAGAGTACGTAAGGATACAATGGTGGCTTGGATTAGAATTAAATACATCCGTGAGTTTCGAAGTTTTCGTACGAGTCTCAAGTTGTTTGTGATCAGAAAAATGATCCTTTCCGATATACGCAGTATAAGACTTGGGTATTTTTATTGTTAGGCGCAAAAATATGGTATATAGGTTCCAAGCCACACCACACGACACCCTAAACCACGTTAGTTCACTGATAATACAACTCTCACGTTCTCCCGTCTAAATTATCCAAATCCATTCTAATAGCTTTATTTCCTCACGCCTCCTTACTTGACCCCATAGCTCATTTTCTGCCACTCGATTGTCAAGGTTTATCCTTGGTCTTTGTATTTCTTCCATATTTTCCTTCAATAATGATTCTGAGTAAATGGCCATGTTTCAGGACATACCCAATTAAATTTCATTCTTCATGCGAGTGTCCTCCATTGGTTTCTCTTTCAACAATTCTTCTTCACTTGTTACTGTCTAACTCTCTCCACTCTACTGACATCAACATTTTGGCAGCACCATATTTTCCTTGCATTCATTCTTTGCCTCCCTGCTGCTTATTTGTTACCTGGATTTTAACTTATGGATTACTTAAGCATGAGATTAATTTCATATCACTTCGGTTCTTCGACTATAATCACCGATAGCTTCCTCATAAACGAAACTTAAAAAGGTTCATATATATTCAAATGCACTCATATACACAAATATTCATATGCACTCATCTTATCCCCAATATTTGTTCTGAAATATCAACATTTTGGGGAGACAAAGATGTCTTTGACTATTTTTATTTAAAAAATCCAAATAATAAATTATTTTAATTTCATATAATTAATTTAGGGGCAAAATTGTTATAAACGGCTGCTGAGATCAATCTTAATGCCTAGAAAAAGCTCTGTTTTAATATATTAATAAGTTTGTTTGTCTATCTCAGTTTTTAGAATGTGCTGAGTGGTCGGCCAATGGCCAGAGTGGTTAGCCAGGGTCATCGTTGTTATGGGTCATCAACATAACCCCTTTGCACGTCCCATTCCTTATTTTTTGAGTCGAAGAACGAGTATTTTGTGCCAATGTGAGATTGAATTGATATTGGGTTCCTTATAAAATAAATTCTAACTTCTTGGATTTGGTCAACAGGAAAACATTTTATACTTTTAGTAATCCTATCATAGTTCCCCCAGATTTGCAAGGCAAACTCATTCATCAGCAAGTAATCTCTTAAATCTTGTCATTATCTTCAAAATCTATTCTTATAAACCGTGCCTTCTTATCATGTAAGTCCAATAAGTTCTCTTCCCTCGAAAATATCATCAGGAGCCTTGGTAATTGTGGCAATTTTTCATATTTTTTATTTTTATGAATTTTAATATTCATTAATGAATAATTAATTTTAATATTCATTAAATTAATAATTTCGCATTACAATGCAACAAGTTATTTTCTCAGAGGTAACAAAGACCGGAATGTGAAATACTACAGAGAAAGCATAGAAAAAATGGGTAAACAATTAAAGATATGATAAATGGAAAATAGAAACTTATAGTTATCAGGTTCCGTTTATTTCTTAAGAAAATATGTAGTTAAACCTTTGTGAAACTCGAGTAATACGATAAAGACCAAAGAAAGTTTTCCCTTAGCTAACAACTTAGTCAAAGTATCCGGATAAAGAAAGAAGGGAACATGTTTAAGAGAAGGGCTGTCTTTTCCCCTTTGAAGTTTGAGAAATGGGGTGTATTGTTCACTCTACGAAGAGCCCGGTCCATTGCACCCCCATAAAATTATTTTACGAACCATTCAAGAGGGTGAAGCGGGCTGAGACCGTTAAAGGCAAAAAGAAACGAGACTTTTAAAATGTTATTATATCATGAATTTCTGCTTTGTACCAGGCGCCGGCCAATTACGGTATTATTTCCTTTGATGCTGCAAAAATAATACTTTGCATCCAGAGAGCTATTTGCTTCGAAGCACCGCAGGTGAGGTGTGAATTAAATACCAGGTAAACAAAACATCCTGATTAATAACAGGGAAACCGTACTATATTATATGCTTAAGGAATGGGAAAACCGAATTCTAGAAATGTTAATCAATCCATAAAATCCTAAATTTATGCCCATTAAATGGATTTCAAGCTTACTTAGAGCCCCCTTGTGGTTAGTCGTGAAATAAATTTACGGCGCTGGGCCTTTTAAAAGTCATAAAGGACCTTTGAGTCCATATTTTTTTATTATTGTTTCAGTCTCCTTCGAGTAAAAGGTCGTTAATGTCTATGCCTTAAAAGAAGGTGGTGCGTGAGTAGTTAAATTTATTTTTTAACGACGGCGTTTTAGGCTCTTTTTTGCCTCTGTCGATTCCAAAATGTTCATTTAAACGGCTTGGAGTGAGCCACTGATGCAAGCAATCGATACCAAAATGAAGAGGCAGATTTCGAGTCGCGTGATTGAGGATAATTTTGGTGATTCACGTGTAGGGCGGGCAACCATGACCGTGCAAACAAATCAAACTTAATCGGCCAACTTACTGAAACCCGAATCCTGTATTTGCATTCTGGCGGCGAGGAGTCGGCACATGCTCGATTGGTCGTGGGTGTAATGAGACACCTTCCGTGAAGCCAAAGCAATTTACTCCAGAGTTCTTACCACACCGAAATCGCTACTATACGCATCTACCACCCTCGACTAGTTCGACCATCTTCCTCTTCGTCACAGTTGAGGTAAAATGCATGCGCTGTAGTTTGTAAACACAGTTACCATTTGGGAGGATGTAATTAAAAAAAACGCCGTTTTATTATTATTATAACTTGATTACTTCTCAAGGTCCTATGGAAGAAAAATACGCCGCGAATATTTGACTTCTGGGAGATGAATTAGTCGATTCTCTTTAAAATCCGTTCACTTTATATTACAATCAGTAGAAAGTTTTGATGAGTGCAATTAAAATAGATTCCTTCCTTTTTTGCCAATTTTACAGTTTAAACACGATAATTTACGGGAAACTACGTTGAAATCATAACATTACAGTAAATTGCTGAACAATTGAATACTACGAAGTGCCATTAGGATAATTTTCCATAAGGTCATAATGCTATATCGTATCTCATTCTGATGAGTTGGATATAAGATCAAGACGATAATTCATGCGAGGCCAACCAAAAAGCAAACGACAGGGTTAAAAAAATCTCAGAAGTACCACAAGGCGCCTTTTTGATAATTTTCCATAAACGAAGACTTAATCGTTGCCCATAGGCTGATGCATTCTGCGTAAAAAATGACGTAAACTCCACATATCAAATTTTGGGGTTCACTTAGGATTCGATGTAGTTGAACAAACTGGTTTTGAGGCAGTTTCTCTCCTTTGGGAGAATAAGAGGGGAGGGGCATAGTGAGAGGGTGAGTGGGTAGAAAACATAGGGGAGCACTCTCCAACTAGCCTCCCAAACGAACCGTAACTCTCCTCACGGGACACGAAGGGCACGGCGACCTCTCAGCAGCTGCCTCCGGAAGGAGTCGAGTCGAAAGATTTGCGACCACCACCGCTCCCCCTCCCCCCCAGCGTCGAAATCCCTTCTCGAGGATTATTTCGGGGCGTTTGCCTCCCGTCCCCACCGCACTCTCTGGCTGGCTGCACCGACCTTACCAAACCTCCCACCCCCTCCTCCGACACTCTGTCCCACGCGCTCCCGAAAGGCTTTTCACTCCATCCACCCAATGCAAAACACCTCCATCTCCAGAATGCTTCCCGCCCCCTTACATTCTCACCCTCGCCACCCACCAACCAGGCATCCCACGCCTTTTAAACGACGGAGGGCGCCGACGAATAAAAAGCGAACGTTTCACGAGTTCTTTCACGACCGAATGGAAGTATGGAAGGCTAAGGTATGTCAGACTTGAGTTGGTTATGAGAAATAGGTTCCAAGACACCCATGTACAATTTTACTCCACGATAATAAAAAAAACTTAAAAACTACATGAATTGGTAATGCAGTCGTTGCCAAGTCATCAAACGTGCCGAATAAAAGCGAGGATTTCGCAGGTTCCTTATTGACTCTCATCTGCAAACTTGAAGTTATTCACTTTTTGTCACTTAACAACGAATGACGAGGTAAATATGTTAGATAAAATGATTTGTTTCAAACAAGTGACTTCAAAGCAAGAACGAGGAAAGAGTATTACACATAAGGTACCCAAACGCTTGAAATAAACGTACTCGCTTATTAGGATTTTCGCAATTCAAAGATTGACCGTCAACATTTATGGACACCTTGCAGAAAAACATCTCAAGAACAACGAACTTGCGTGAATTCAAGTTTAAGAGAATGTTTCACATTCCTTCAGCCTTGAATACACGACCAAAAAATATTTCTTCTTCATCTCCTTACATCCATCACCGTTGTGGGAGAATGAATCGATAGCTTGCGCAAATGACACGCGGATTAATACTTTAGGATGACAACGGGAACAACTTAAAGTGGTAGAGGTAGTCTACCGCGGCAGGTGCCCCGGTGGGGGAGGGTAGGAAGGAAATAAATTACTTCCATCCTCGGAACCGACACTCCGCCACGAAAAATTCCGTTGAGACGGTTGGAAAATTATTCTCCTTTCTAATGCAAGGTGGGACGGATTCCTGGAACGCCGTCCCGACGGAATGGGAGGAGATTTTTGTTGGAGAACGTCGGGGAATTCCCCCTGAAACCGATATTCACATTTAGACGGCACGTTGAAGATTGGGTGGGGAACGAAGTGGTAGGGGGGCGAGTGGTGAGGACGGAAAGGGGGGGAGAGAGATAAGAGTGAAGGAGTTGGAGAGATGGAGGAGGAGAATTCTTGAAAGAGTCGACGCGTCCTATCGGGCCAATGCCAAGTGCCAGCCTCGACCACTGGATTGATCCAACCTTTCGCCGTCCAAACGTTACCACCACGTTCGGTGATCCAAATCTATTCGAGTCCTATAAATGTGATAAATATCCTGCAAAATTATTCTGCGAGAAAACACTCAAAGTTAGTGACTTGTTATACTTCCAATATGAATGTGGCAAGTTCGAGACCGCTGTTAGAGTTAGAACCGCTTTAACTCCTCATGATCGTGACGAATAGATACCTGTCAGGAAACAAGTACAGCGTGAGCTCAGAGGGTAAATTAAGTTCTGATAAGTAAATAAAAATAATTCCAAAGTGATGAACGATAAGTTAGCTGCAAGAAGAATATAATTATTCTTAATGTCCTTATTTTTTGGTGAAGTTTTAAACTTATTTGTTCCAGCAAGGTTCGTTTAAACATTTCACACCATATAAATCCACAACGCCTTCGATTCTCATCCAAGTTTCCAATGTATTTGGCAACAGATTGTTCTTGCAAAAGAAATAATGGAGGTGTTTTAAAAATGGAACTAATACATTGCTCGAGAACATGCCCTGTTCAACAAAAATACGAAGGATTCTTATGATATGTTAAGAAAATTACACCTGGCTCTCGACACCACATTTCCTTTAGAAAATGCTCGGAGGGATTATGAAGGGATAGGTGTAGCAGGCTGACGGTCTATTCGGGTAACCCCGCGGAGGCCTTCGTTGTGTGCACTCTTAGGAAACTGACAAATGAGCGAGCCATTAAAATACTGAGATGTTCTGTTTGCCTCTCCAAAGAAACAAGGCTAGGTCCAAAAAAACACTCCCTCCGTTGTACGAGAGGAAATTCTTGGAGGACGGAGGATGAGATCTTTAAATAGTGCCCTAATAGAGAACGGCGGAAATGTTGTATATCATCTTCAGCGGCTCACGTGCCCACAGTCGCCGCACACGCCCTAGTTCTCGCTTGAGTTGTTACGCGCACTTGAAGCTCGATGCGCTTGCAAAAACAACACGTGTTCCCTCGAAAAAGAAATAAAAAAGAAGAAAAATACAGAGGTCCCCAGGCACTCACGTTCGCTGTTCAAAAAAAGATTTCTATTTATTTCTCTCCCTCGCACTCTAACTGTATTTCCTACGTGCTTCCTGGGGTGCGGTTGCGCGTTCCGACCATCTTGAGAGTCACGGCGCTGGACCGCCCACGTTCCTCTTCCCTCCTCCCCGCTAAATCCACTCCCGTCTCCGCCGGGTCTCGGTAAAGACTTAAGAGACGCGAGCGATTGACTTAAAAACCTCGGGAGTAGTAGGGTGTGCGAGTGTACGTGTTCACTTGCAAAACAGGATCACGGCTACCCTGATCAAAACCCGGCGCAGCCAATCACGCCCGTGCGAAGAAGCCTGGGGGTTCAAGGGAGAAATTGGTCGGGTCCCAAAAGTGATTTCCCCCATTGAATCTCGAATTTTCTAAAAATAAAAGAAATGGCCGACCTCGAATGACCGGTGGCCTCCTACGTTACGACTGAATTGCAGCGGAGGAAGCATCCGGTTTTCACCGTTCAGGTTCCAATCAAAGTGCCTCGGGGAAGTATTTGGGTGTCTGTTTACCCCTCATTTTTCCTGACCGGATTGTCAACAATACTGTGGTTATATTTCATCTACAAATCACCTCACGTTCGCGAAAGATAAACATTTGAGCGTGGAAGTCTTGCCTTTCTCATTTTATTGAGGAAACCAGGGTGATCAAAATCCCAGTTAGAATTTTCTCACCGAAGATTAACAAGATGGACAATGATGAATAAAGTTTATACATGAAAAGCGATACTAAAATTTGAACTCAGAAAAATCGCTGGCAAGAAGCTTACGCATTATTTTATCTGGCTAAGCAAACCACAAGTAAACAAAATAGGTGCGGCATTATTATTTAACCATATTCCCTACGAGCATTTCAGATCTACTTTGTAATATTATACATACGATATGTATATGTGTACACATATTAATATATATATATATAATATTTAATATATATTAATATGTATTACATATAAATATGCACATATATACAGAGAGGGAGAGAGAAAATACTATTTTGGAAAAGTCTATTTGCAGCTGGCTTGCAGTTTTGGAATGAACAAGTCACGCGAAGAGTATTCGCTTTGCTTTTCTCTTGTTTTGGCATGGGTATTAAATGTTCACAAAATCTTTCAAAACGCATACGCATTTGTTGAGGGCTAGTAAAAATATTATCCCCCAAAACACAGGTTTGAGGAGGAAGCACTTACAAAAATTTGAGTATTTCAACATGGGTATCTTTCAGGTTTAAAATAATCAGTTTGCACCCATTTGGAGTTTATTTCCTCTTGACAAACATAAAATAAAATTGAATTCGAATGCCGAAATATTACACAAAGGCTGGTTACTGAAGTCAATACTATTGCTGCGCAACTTTTTCTGAACATTCAGAAAAAAAAGATAGCTGGAGCGAGCAATGCGTGTATTTTTCTCTTTCGTTATCGTGCAATGAACGAGTGTTCCTAGTCGCAATAAGGTTTAAGCGATGCAAGGGAGGAACATGGATGTTCCAGGATTCCTTTCCCGGACCGTTTTACCTCAATAAGTTTGTTTTGTTTTTCTTTTGTTTCTTCTAACACAGTCATTAATTTTTAATTGTTTCAATTTAACCTTTACTTTATGCGTCCTCGAAGCTAAACTTCCCGAGTACGTGGTGTGAGTGGGTATGAATTGGTCTCGTGATTGAAAGAGAAGATTGCTTTAGCTCAATTAAATTGTAGACATTTCGAAACGTATCGTCGTTTAGTGACTGCACTTGCATAAGTCCGGTAACATCATTTACGTGCCTTGAAAATGGAGTAAAAATTGTCTTCTGTCTGACATATTTGAAATTTAAAATTTTCAACTTTCAGCCGCGAGAATCATTATGGTGTGAAAGTGACCCACATCTCTACCCAAGTGTGCTGCTCACTTCAGACCACGCACTCACTAGTGTTTTCTCAAAATATGATAGAAGAATTTTTTTAGTGCGAAAAAAATTCTTAAGACATCGAAAACCATTATGAAAACTTATTTTTTTACTAGAATAATTTAAATATTTTTGTTTCTGTATGCTTCGAGGTTCCTTTTGTTGCTTTCTTTCGTAATTTATTTATAGATCCGAGTGTTAGCTAGTCCATCATGGTCGCAACTGTAACAGTAGTTTCTTCATTAACAATATTATATTCCTATGAAAATGGTAACGCGCATTATTAAGCTGTTATTATTTATGTTAACATTTCAGTTAGATTTTAATTTGAAAGGAGAAATTATTAAGAATGTGGATAAAAGTGGAAGCATTGTTTCTTATAATCAATCTCTTGAAAAGTATTTGTTACGAAGGGAATGCCTGTATTCCTTCGTGACTTTTCTTGTAAATAAGTTCATTCAGTCATGGTGCAACCATATATTACCCTATTATACAATAAAAAATATTGTAATTTATTTCCTGAAAGTATTTAAACAAATCAGTTATTAGTTAAGCCATAATGATTTTGTGTATTTTTTTGTATAATTTTTATATGTTATTGTGTCATATTTGCTTCTCAAAAAATCTCCTTTGTGCCATATGAATCTATAGCAATCGGTTGTCCTAAATATTGCACTGCGTGGTTGCACCTTTAATGTGCACCTTGAAAGTGCGTTTTGTTCAAAGGATGTAAATCCAAGCTAAAGTAATCATTAAAAAATATAAGCATGCCTAAGAGCCAGATACAGTTCAAATTTCCATAGACGGTTTTGAAACTTCTAAGAATATTTTTTAAAAATTGATCAACTTGTCACAAACTACAAATTGCCAACTGCATACGGTTGCCTCCATTTCTATTTTATGGTTCACCATTCCTGTTTCTCCATATCAATTGACTCGCGGGTTTCCAACGAATGAAATGAGCGAGTGCACGAGTTGAGGTTACTCTCACAAGAATGACTAAGATCTAAGTTTGTAATAAAATTACGTACTTCTGTGCGCGGCTGTATGGTGCATGAATACTCATTGATATGAGTGGGTATTTTCGTATGAAATCATATATTTTAGTACTTTCCTAGTAGAAATAGTTTGAAAAAAAATAAATAAAAAATTGTTGTGTGTTCCTAAACTCCTTCATTCGCTGTTCCCCTCACCTTAAAATACTTGGAAATGGGGAGTATGAAGTGAATTTGTATGTTTTTAAGTGAGAAAAATAAAGTTATTATTGATAAAAGCAAAATCAACTTTAAATCAACGTTCATTTTCACTCGCTGGGGCTTCCACTGGAAACGAATAGTAAGTAAATGGCAAGAAGATAAGTGTCCAGGTGTAACAAAAATCCCGTAAAATTTGATGAATCCATAAGGTGTGTATTTTAATATACTCGTATAATGTGGGTATCTAACGGAAAAGGGAAATAATATCACTGCAGAAGAATGAGTTTAACCACATTTCTTGAAGGTGATATAAAATGTTTAATGAATTATTCCTAATTCAATAGGTTTTGCCTCGTAATTTGACTGTTTCCCTCGAGTTAGTTATAGCTTACAAGTAGTAAAAACAATGGCTATTTCTAGAAGGAGAATTATGAGGATTCTAGAATTGCAGTGATGATTAACTTTTCTTTACTCTCACTTTCATTCAGATTTTAACACTTTACAAAATAGTATATGATTTTGGAAAATATAAAAAAACACAATGAGTATAGATTGTAATGAGTGAAGCTAAGAACAAATGGCAACATCATATTCCAAAGATAACTTGAGAAATTTAGCCCATTCGGAGAGACAGAGGATTTTATAAAGTCATTTGATGGAACGATAACTCTATCCACCAACCACAGTTTTCAACGCGGAGGTCGGATTAGTAGGAGATGGTAGAGTTCACCTAATTTTAAGCTCAACGGCGTGTAAACTTTATACATTAGGGTAGGGGGTGGTTCCTTCCCCAGTGTCGCCAATGATTTTCCAGGAAGATCTGGTAACCAAAAAATCACGCAGCTCGGATGAAGCTGAGACTGCCCGAACGGCGTGCCTGGAAATCGAACTCGGATCCTCTGGTAAGAAATCAAATGCTCTATCCCTTGAACTAAAACATCACCTGACAATCCTAATAACACGAAATAATGAATGCGATGACCTGGTTATCAATTAAGTGTATTCATTAGTTTTATTCGAATACCCCTTCTACTATATTTTCAATCACCGCTAACTCAAAATCGTACCTGGAAGAATGAATTAATATACGAAAGGTTTATTATAGTATAGGAGCCACCAAATAATTGGCCTATAATGACTAACTTATGGAGGACAGCAGGTAGAGGTGATTATTCCAGCAACGTAAGCCCAAGTCAGGGTTCACTCTTAGGTGACAGAATATTTCAACAATTTCTACTAAAGACTTATTATATTAAATAATATTTCTTTAAGCTGTAAAACCTTTTACGGCAAAAGGAAATGTTATTTAAAATAATCAGTCTAAAAGAGCCCGTAAGAAGCTCAATTTGTCTTGTCCAATTTTTACTATACCAAGTTTCGTGAAAACATACCCCATTCTCTGTACACCATCTCTATTATGGGAGAAGGTATGCAAGATTCTTACGCACAGGAGCATATTCATTGGAATAAAATTGACCATGATTTCGACTATAATGCTGATTTTTCTTATACGTTGTTACTCGGTGAGATTTATAGCAAATGTAGAAATTTCACAATGTAAAAATCATTAACCTTGGATTGGGACAAAGCCGACCAAACCCACTTTATGTTCAGCCTTCGATCTATTAAGCAACCAAGATGCCCTCTTACAGTGAGGATTTTACACTTACAATTTAAAAGGAACAAGGTGTAGCGAAAAATTCCAGAACATACGATGTTACATGTAATTGTAGCAGTGCGTTTTGCATCACAGTTCATAGGGCTGAAGGCAACGCTAAAATGCTTGAAAAATCTCACAGAACTGCGGTATATGTCGCGGCAGTCATTTCAACGAAGTAATTCGCCCATGTGCATCGAAATTCCAATACCAATAGCATTTCAATCGATTGGTTGCAATAACTGAGACCATTTAGGTCATAATCATTATGTGCTCTAGGACGCTCTTAGTTTTCTTTTCCTGCAAAAACTCCTTTTTCCGGCATCATATTTCAATGCATGACACTGGCAGATGTCTTGAGTATATTGTACCATCAAATTTCTACCAGAACAGGAAATTTGATCAATCTGAAAGATTTAAGTGAGAAAAACAGTAAATTTAATCCAAAATATTATTTTCAAATGGTCGGTTTTTCCGCATAGGTGTGGCGGGGTGCCAGAAAAGATTAATTTAAAAAAGGTGCAATTTGCTTTTTTATTAAATTCCATTTACCTAGATACTTAAAATTTCCTAAGCAATATCTGAAAAAAGAGGGTTTCACTCGCTCTCTCGAGGTTGCTGATATGCTCAAGCTGGTTTCGTTGGCTTAGGTCCCCGAGTTGTCACCGCTAATGAGGACGCATAGGAAGTTAACAGAGTGGTGAAAATATGAATGCTGGGCTCCATAGTCTTTGAAAGTCCCTGGCATAACAACTGTTATGTGAAGTTAAGAGTTGCTCGAGAGGTCCTCCTTTTCAGAAGAATGGAACGTCGAGGGTTCAGTCCATGGGTTCATTTTCTTTAGAGACCGAATGTATTTTAAATAGATATGTAACTTTGGTATTGCCAGTAATCGCTGGATGCAGCAAAAAACCATGATACAGAAAAAACAACCTTCTGCTAGGTGAACAGGTTGTAGGATACCATAGAAAACGAAAATGTTGCCAAAAAATAAAACATTTCAGGACATGCATATACACTCAGGCGTAAGAAATAATGATCAGTCATCAACGATGGTTATCTTTGTCATTGTTTGTTTTTTTTATTTTGGGAAATGACTGACAAAGAAAACCATTCTATTAATCTTTCTAGTAGAAAAATCTACATCTTTACATAATACCCCGCTAGCCACCGCAAGGGCGTGTGGCGGGGGGTGATAGATCACCACCTGGTGATGATAATTAACTTACATAAATCTCTGGAAACTTGTTAGAAGATCCCAGTGAGATGGCATATGGGAACATAAAAAATATTTGATCATTATCGCGATTATTATTTGACGCATGTATTGAGAAAGCAATTAACGAGATCCAAATTAGGTGGTGGTGTACGAATTTAAGATGAGAGGATGAGTACGTTACGATTTGCGGACGACAGAGCTTTATTGGCAGAGAAGAAAGAAGATCTGACAAGGATATTAGAAAACATGAAGAAGAAGGTAAAAAGTATGACTCCTTCTCATCATCACCACCTAATGATGCTGCACGGTAGCCAAACCATTGCCGTATGATGATAAATTGTGAATTGCTGAATTGCAGAGTGTTTTTAGCATTTCTTGTAAGACAAAAATTACAACCTCAAGATAAGATTAAAACCAAGGTAATGGTTTCTATTCAAAGTATGTTGGATAATATTTAAGTAAGACTAGGGAAAGACGCATTGTAATAAAGTAAAATGCTGCTTTCTTGGCAACGAGATAACTAGTGATGGATGAAGCAAGCGGAATAGAAAAGATGGAGAAGACTTTACATCGGAATAAGCAATGGCTCACAAAAATAATATAAATGTAGACATAAGGAAGTAATTCATCAATTGTTATAATCGGACAGTACACTTTTCTATGGTTATGAGTCTTCATGACGATAGGAGTAGTATAGAATAAAACTTTGGAGGGGATGGAAATATGTTGCCACAGAAAAATGCTGTAGTTAAAATGGATAGAGTAATACATGAAAAAGTACTTCGAAGAGTGGGTAAAGAGAATAGGCCTATGGAGGACACTAACCAGAAGACTGGATTGATGGGCATAATGGTTCCCAGGAATTCACTGAAGACCACAACCGAAGGAAACATGGGAACAGTTATAGAGGGATGAATTAAGACAAGTAGGGAACGAAAAGTATAAATGCAAGGCGGTATGAGGGAATGAAGATATTGGCAGGAAAAAGGAGAGCTTGGGGAGTTGTTACAAATCAATCATCGAATTGATAGCCCATGATGATGATCAGGAATAATAACTCAATACCAGTCATATGGCATGTGTGTTGCCTAACTACAAGGCGTGTGGGTGTCATATAATTATATGTTCAGGTTTCCACGGAATGTAGTCAATAAGTACAATTGTAGTTGGAATTACAACCATGTGAAATGTTTGTAAAACACGGTTGTTCCGTTGGTGTTCAATTGACTCCTTCACTTAAAGGAGCTGAATGGGGCACCGACGAAATCGTTGTTGGATTACAAAATTATGCATGGGAAATATCCGCGACAGTGAAGAATATTCACAATGGGGTCAAATTTTTTTAAACCTCTGTACTATACTAGAATACCCAGGCATTACAGTGAAACTTTGTAACTCACAAACTATCTGTAACACATGACAAGAAATATATTTTTTAAATTCTTCTTTTAATCTCGAGGCGCATACGGGAAGGTTATCGGTTGATGGTAAGAATGGGTATATCATATATTCCTTACTTTTTCACATACTAGTCACTAACTTGTTCATCTTTAAGGTTTACAGTATTTCTGTAGTGAAAATGAGAATAGTAGCTTTAAAGAAAAAAGTCAGGAGCCATGGAAACATGGTGACATAAAAGAATAGTGAAGGTTAAAGGTAAAGGATAATAATGAAGACGTCCAACAAAGAAAAGGACAATCTAGAAGTTTTCTAAACACGCTTGTGGAAAAAAAGGTAGACTAAAAGTCTAAGGCAACTAAGTCTTTGGAAGACATACAAAAGAGATAAACGAATAAAAGAACCATGGACTAAAACTAAGATAAGGTTACCTCAAGTGAATGTGAGTAGATAAAAATGTCAGGAGTAATGAAGGAATAAAGAAATTGCTTTGTAAGAAGACAGAGTAGAGCTATGAAATAAAACAAATTATAAATTAATAGCTGCTAATAATAAGGATCATTCTGAGGAGAAGAGGAGGGTTTTTATTATTCATTGATTCAGGATATCTCTACACATCTACATCTACACAATATCCCGCAAGCCGCAACAAGGGCGTGTGAGATCGCCACCCGTAAAAGAGAAGAAAACCACATGCAAAATAAACATATTTATTCTAACCTACATCCCCGGTGGCGGATAAATTGATGCAAAAACCTTTTCTATATCTTACGAATGCATATCTACTAATGGTGATTTACATAAGAAAGAGTGAGGAACTGAAATACTCATACATTTAAGGTCACATTTTGGGTCGATTGAAGATACATATTCATGCATATACATTTGTCTATGGACGATGATTGATTTACTGTGAGCCGAAGATTTTCTTCAAAAGATTATCCGAAAACCTAAATTATTTTTATAGAATTTAGTAATCAGATTACCAAAAGAATACCGTTCTAATTAAAGACATTGGTTTGAAATTTATATGTACAAATAAACGTATCACACTGGTCTAAAATGTGTGCGCTTTTCTAACGTGACCTCTGTACGGTGTTTTTAATAAAAAAGATGTAAAATACCAAAAATTAGATAAAAATCTTTCCTCAGTGATTAATAGAAAACTTATAGTGCCCTCAAATTCAATTCCCGGAATTATTTGCAAATTAAAACATGAAAGCTCGGGAGAAGAACTCAATTCAACGTTAATCATTGGACTGTCAAGATTCATGCTTATTTCTTGAAGCTCTGTTTTTTCATTTTAATGATTCTGATGACTATTGTGCAGAGATACGTTTGGTAGAAGTAATTAAAAACCATTTTTTATTCTTAAAAATTTAATATGTTATATATTCATAAAACATTTCTTTCTCACTGCTTCTACCCTTTTTCGACCTCTTATGAAACTTGTTTTGCTTCATTTAGTTCATATAAATTCATTTATTTTCTTCATTTTCCCATTTATCTAATATCCTTCCATCAATCGCGGCCTTTAATTTCTTAAGGCTTCCTGAATAATACAGCATTAAATACTATTGATCTTCAACGGGAGAAAAATTCACATAAAAAAGTATCACTTTGATATTTTGTGCTAAATATCATCAATTACTTTTCGATAAGAGAACATGTTCATTGCTCAAAGCTTGGTGATCTTTTTGTTAATAAATTTGCATTGAAACTCGTGCTTTCTTTCTTATCCTAAGCCATACGATGCTAAAATTATTCTTTTTATGGCTTAAATTTGCAAGTTATTGCTCTAAGTTTTAAATAACTATCAACATTTTCAAATATTATAACATTAAGTTATCTACTTAATCCGTGATTAAATTACGGTATAAAGTTTCTCATGCATTACAAATAGAAAAATGAGATTCGGTTTGAAAATTATTTTTTATAAAAGATAAAATATTTTTATCTGGTTATGAATTATCTATGAAGCGATAACTACGAAAATGTAAGGGTTAACATTCTTAATTTCCAATTACTATGTGTAAAAATTACTGCAAATCTTTCCAAAAACTATATCCATTTTTGTGTTTTTGGTTACTCACATTAACTACGAAAAATATTACAATATTTTAGAGTTCAGAGTATGCGTAATTTACTTCAATAATTTGTGTCTTAAAGCACCAGAAACTAATCTTGGTTAGCTTTTTTTGCCCGTGTTGGAAATAAATCAAATTAGACATTTCAAAACTTCCGAAATCTACAATTGACTAATTTGTAATATTTAAAAGCAATTAAAAATATAATCGCCTTAACGCCGAACGTTTATCTTTTAAACATAGTGTTTATACAAGAAGAAACAAATAATGGCACGTAAATATCAATGATCACTGCCTGTAATTTAGAATAATGGTGGATGGAGTAATGTATAAACTACTATGATGTCAAAAAAGTTATATTTGATTTTTATTCTTCAGTTTAAGGCGAATTTCGAATGTGTCACAATCCTAATATATTTCGAAGCAGATGCTGAATCTCATGCGGTTGAGAACGCCAACTATCAACTCTCGGTGGAACTAAGTAGGTTAGACCCCGTCGTCAGGATGGCGAATGTCGATATCTGGTGGTGAAAGACTGAAACTTAACTACCAGCGAATTGCTTTTTGAATTCGTCAGAAAAACAGTACCATGATGGGATATGGTAAATTTTACAGAAGTGCATCTAGACTTAAGATCAAGTTCTCATAAAAACGATGAAATCATTTAAAGGTTGACTAGTTTAAACAAGTAGTTTTTTAATCAACGCATTGGATTTTTTAATAGAATTTAAAACTTCACTATGTTAGAATAATTTTGTTTTACCAAATGCATAGATTTATTTTTGTACAAATTAAAAAAATATTTATAAAAACTGAGGCCCTATTCAGATAAATTTCCAGGGAGCCTATCTCTAGCAGCAAAACGTTATTTAAATGAAAACCCAGATATTATGCCAGGAAACATTCTTTTTAGTCTTCATATTTGTAAACAAATAAACTTTTCAACAAAAATTTGTTCATTCTTCATCAACGATATACACAAAAATTAAACTATCCGACTCAAGGAAATATAGTCTCTATAAATTTTATTTAATACGTTCGGGAGTTGTAGATTGACCAAATGAAATAATTTTATCCTTGAGGCGTAAAGGGTTTCCCTTTCCGGCTTAAGGATAAAATTATTTCATATAGTAATTCTTAAGAAGACCGTAAGAAACTCAATTTCACTTTTCATTAACTGCTCTAGATCATAAACTCCTGTTTTAATATTTAATTTAGCTTTCCTCTTTCAAGAAAACTGAATAAACTTTGTTTTGTGTTTATTTATTCTCATCCATTACCTATCGCACTGACTTTCCAAAGTGCTCAGCAATGCTTGCAAACCCTTAGCTGACTGGTAAACTAAAACTTGATCACCCAAAATCCCAACTGATTTTATGATTTTCCCACGACTTTAATTCCTATTTTCAGTTATTTCTATACTTCATTTATCATTTTTTCCTCACACACGATGAAAATCACAGATGATAATGGTCACTCCTTTAATAATGCCTTACTCCTCTTCCTAACACCCTATCGGAACTCTCCATTCCCCACTCGCCCCTGAGCAGTCTGAGACATGTAAAGGTTGCAGGTGTCGCTTGTCCCTCAAATGTAATGTACTATCTTCTATATTACAATAATCAATTCTATTCAATTTAGACTATCAAACAGCTCCAAATTTACAAAATAACTACGTCCGGCTCTATCAATGGCACTACTGCTATGGTACCACGTGTGCCTCTCCCTAGTTTCAACATAAACTAATCATTCCATTTGCTCTCTTCTCCATCCTCTTATTGGTTATCCAAAGTGTTACCTTAGCTGCGAATGAAATCAAACTTACTGTTCCTGGGCCTAAGTTAACCTTATCTACTACATATTTTCTTCCAATGTCTAAGCTTGCTGGACTAATGTCTTTACCATATATTTCTGCTATCCTATCTTTCAATCTTTCGTGAATATTCCCGGGGTTAAATAAATAATTTTCCTGATTTTCATTCAATTATCAGCGCGGCGTCACCTCTCTCATTTATTTTCGGTGATTTTAATTTTCCAGTACATCATATCAATTTCATCCTTCCTCTATAAACTTGCCATATTCTTACACTGCGTTTCTCACCACGTTTCTTTCCAACTATTAGTGTCCCGCTTCAGTTAATTATTTTAATGCCGTGTTAACATTCTTCAATTTTCTTCCTAATAATCTTTTCTGCAATCCATGGTTTCCTTTTTCTAATTTACAGTGTCTATAGTTTTGTTTGTATTTTTTCATATCTCTTTTTTATATCTCTCAATATTCTTCTATTGTACTCGTTTCCCTGTCCTGATTCATCAATTTCAACAGTATACTACCCAAAAGTTGAGTTTAAGCTATGGTTCCAATGGATAATTTGGCATAATTTCGCTAAAAAATAGTTCTTTTTCAAAGCATTTATAATTTTTTTCTTGTTTTGAAAATTTTAAAATATTCCAGATAAGCGTCGATGTAGATCCTAAGGAGGGTCTCTCCCTCTTCTTTCTGTTGATGATACAACTGTGTCATACTCAATAAAGAAAGACGGAGGTCGAATAAGAAAATAAAAACCCAAAAATTTTAGAGCTCTGATTAAATCCCTTTCCAGCATCGTGGTTACGTTGGGAAAAGTGAGAGGTAAAAAGTTTAATGGGAAATCAGCCCTCAGCGGAGCGAATGTCTCAGGGTCGTACCTCGCTTGTATGGGTCGTTCTTCACGCTGAGTTTACGAGTTCAAAGTCGGTACTCTCGTATTTAATGGATGGGACGCCAAAAATGTGTCCCTTTTTTCTGATTACCGACGAATATTTACCAACCACTGAGTTGTATGACTATATGGTTTTTGACACAACAACTCTCTCAAAATATTTAATACATTTACCTGCATATATATGTTGATATTACTAAAGTTCTTCGTGAATTTCATGAGCAACAATTGTTTCTATACCTTAATGAAGTCATACAACTAAATTCAAATTGACAATCGAGAATTATGTATACACTAAAATCCACCTAAATTAATTATTTTTGGGTAAATAATCGTTAATGAGGTGTTTGTTTAAATTCTGGTAGTCAAATGATCCAAGCAATATTGGAGAACTTTGCGGACTTTAAACATAATCTTCATTGGATAACAAAAATCGAAATGTGAATAAAATTATGAAAGATGCCGGCTTCATTGAATCGCATATAAGTCAAAATCTATAGTTGTCAGCTGTAGCTACATTAATACACGTAGAATACATGTAATTGAGCAAACACAAAAGAACAACGATTAGTATTGTTATTTTTTGTCTTTTCTATCACGCAAAATTAAATAAGTCTAGATGAAAATTTAAACATTTTTACTCAAATTCCCTTGTAAAATATTCTCAGTTTTGCTGATAGAGGTGCAGTTCTCCAACAGATTCGATTGATTGGATTCTATCCATTTTAACAGTGGGAGCTCTTCACGTGAAATGACGATGATCACTTTTCTTAAGTGATTTCCAACCTGTTATCGTATTATGCCGCAGAGTAGGGAAGGAAAGAGTGTTCGTGGACCACTAAGTTCAATTGATAACAGAGATACCCAAGTGTTGAACGATTTCAAACTGAGTGCAAAGTAATAAGAGTTCTCGGAAAATGGCTACAATTAATTAATATGTAATAAAAAATCAAATACAATACACATTTTTCTGTGTTGAACCTTAAAAAGGATTTCGTGTATCTAGTCTTGGTCGGAGGGAAGACATCAATTTTACTAAAGCAGGATCAATGAGTTCCGAGTAAATATTGTGTATAGAGCAGTTTTTTTAAATGCCACGATTTTATGAACATAAGCTGACTATTTTTTGATAAATACCAAAGATAATATAAACTATAGAGAACGGAAATTTTAAGTAGAAACAGTATGAGAACCATGAATAATCAATAGGGGATCACAAGTGGTATTTTATCAGTTTCCTTACAAATAGACTGCTGTAAACCTCTTCCTCACTAATAATATTGTTATAGATATGCCCAGCAGAAATATGGATGTATTTTCAGCATCTAACTCTTGCGACTGCGTGAACATCGTAATACCCTGTCCTACAATAAGTCATTCTTCAATTTCGTATAGTTCCTGCAGAAAGCTTCACTCCTCCCCTATCATGTATAGCATTCCTTCGTTTCCTCTGCTTTCGCTTCCATTTTACTATACCAATCTCCTTCAAACCCAAATCGCAAATCGTTCTAATTTATATCTAGCCTCATTAATTGACGACCATGTTTCTAAACCATAAAAACTACTCTCCATATAAAAAAAATCACTAATCTCTTCTTTACAACTTCTTAGGTACGGATATCCCTTGTCATTAAACTAATATCACTAGCGTACAAGCTAATCTATCCCTTATTTGTACAAGCTAATTTATAAGTAAACTGAAAGTAGTGACTTGAAACACCAAGGGATTAAATTAATAGAAATAAATTAAATGAAAAGCTTTCCGACAGAAAAAATCAACCGTATCCAGAATTCGGTTAGCCTCATACTCCATTCGACTCATCGATTCTCTATATGGGATTTCCGCTGTCCCCAGGATAGGTCAAAATAGAGGATTCTGTCGTCGAAGTCTGTTTTGATAGCAAAGGGCCAGTAACGGAAATTGGATATCGTAACGATCAGCACCGGAGGGAAGCCCTCCCTCATCCCACGACTTTCACAACCCCGGCGCAGGTTTTTCCAACTAAAAATTACTGCAATTATTTTTTTCACGAGTCAAGCATATCACATAATTTTTCCCTTTCAAGGTAATATCTTCGTTTACTTCCTAATTAATACCTAGAATATGTTTCCTTGCTCAGTGTTCTAATTTGATGTCAAACAAACACGATATTAATACATCCGAAGTTGGCTTTTGATGTGCGAGTCTTAGAGTTTACCCAGCTGTAAGCTCTATAGTGATTGCAATTATCATTTGTAAGGTGTAATGAGGGGAGATTTCTTTCACTGTACCACTTACCACTCACCACAAAGTCTTGCAAATCAGAAAATCACCGCTGGTGTGCCAAAATAACTCGTATAAAGTCTCAGGAATAAGTATTTCCCGGAATTTACAATTACGATATCCACTTTATATATCCCTCTATCCACTGAGTATACACTATCCACTGAGTTACCACACCTTCCTAACTCACCAAATCCAAAGTATTCATCGTGTTGACTGCTATGGCCGATATAGAATCATATGATGTCAATTTAAATTTTATCAATAATTTTTTTAAAAAAGCCTGGTATTCCACCCGCAGCCATTTGTAAGATCTGACAATCGTGCCCGTCACGTAATGGAGATCACGAATATTGAGTAAAATAAACTTAATTCTCATTTCTACTCAAGATAAGAGGCTTTAGGGCAAATTGTTCCAGAGTTAACTTTATCAAATGTACGTAGTCACTGGGTCATAATAATATTTTGAAATAATATTCACGCGTGTGAACGCTAACTCACCATTTGTTCAATCCGTATGCCTTGACCACTTCACTAGGAGCACGGATTTCTGAACACGGATTCTGAAAATAAAATATCATTAATTAGTAATTAATTCCATCAAATCCATGCGTTTAACGAAGATTACTTTGCAACACCTTTTTTTTATTTAAAAATTCATAATTGAATTGTGTTTCACTATCCTCTCGGGAATTGTCGCTCTCTTTCTCGATGTCCGAAAAAATAATATAAGAGAATGCTTTATGTGAAACAACACGTTCTCAGCTAGAGAATAACTGCGGGCATTCAATTAGGTGAGGAAAAAATGAGATGTTATTTGACATTTTGATTTTCTTAATCAAATTTGACTCGAAAAAAAAAGGTTTACATTTCATTTACAATTCGTTGGGAGATTCACGATATGGCAAAACGCTAAGATGAATGAAACAGCCAAAAACTGATTCCACAAGAAACATTTTAGATGAATGTCTTCCTCAACATAAAAAAACCTCATGTCAACCCAAGAAGGATTGAAAAACGAATCAGTAGAAAATATTAAAATATATTCTCATGGAAAAAGTGCAATATTCCGTTTTAACTTTTTTTATCTTAAACTTTTAGTTGGATATGGAGTAATTATTGACTCTGATTATTTTTAAACAAATAAACATTGCTTTATTAATGAGACGACGATAAGAACGACATTAATTCTACCCATTTATTAGCATTTAGGTAAATTAACTATGAGGAACACTTTGCCCAAGGGGATGAATATCTTATGTCACGCCACACACGATTGCTTATTGAAATGGAAGGGACCTAACTGATTAGACGACCGTGTTCCACCCATTGAATTTTTACGCGCTAAATTCACATTAGCACCCTTTTACTTCCTCATTGTGGGCGCACAATGAACTCCTTATGTCGGCCGATTAACTCGCAACTGGTTTGATAGACATTCCTTACGGGAGCGTAAGTAATACCCTTGCTTTACATTAGGGATAGTGAAGGTCCGATTAAACTATTAGTGAAGCGTACCTCGCGACGCGCGTTTGTCGGCAATCGGCACGGAAAAGCATCTTCAAAGCCGTGAGATGGGATATGGGACTGCATAATGCCACTTCCGCCGTTAACAGGAATTCACTCTAGTGACATAGATTGGAACTAAATGGCCATCGTTTTAATTGCCCGCGGCGCATTTTTTTTACGCTGCCGGGATGAGCCAGTGGCCCCAATTAATCGAGTCCTTAATGGCGCCTCTGTTCCATGCAAAACTGTCATGAGCTCCCGATTGTGTTCAGGAACTCCGTCTAATTTTAAGGGGTTGTTTGCTTTGCTTAGTTCAGAGTTTTCGGCGCAGGAAAATCTACTAGGAACAATTACCCAAATGAATAGTGAAATTGAAAAATAAACAACTTGGCTTTTCTACATAGAAAATTTTTATTTACGACCTAGGTTTCGTTTTGGTATAACATCTTCAGGATAAGATGTTATACCATAACGAAAGCCTAGTATTTTTCAATTTCAATATGAAGATTTGCCACCAAGTTACTACAGAAACTGTTTTCTTTATCAAATGAATAACAGTGAATCCCTCGTCTAGAATGTAAATACGCAGGAAATGGCTCAAAATATACTTACTCATGAAATTTCATAATTGAAGTTACGAATTTTCTATTCTCAAATTATATTTATATCACAGGTGCCTAAAAGTTAAATTTTATTGTTGTTATTTTCTCATTTAAAAATGTTATCATATCTCACACACACACACACACACACACACACTGTTATTCTCACTGAGTGAATAGAAGACACGTTGTCGTGACAACACCTAAGGCCCACCTTTTATTCTTTATTCGAATGTGATGATTAATTGGTGCATTTCTCTCTTAGCAACAGATGCTATTGTATTCTGGTAAAAATATCAGATGCAACCGGCGTAATCAATTATTTTTAATCTCCGTTTCAATTCAACGAACACTAAGAAAAACATGTATCAGCTGTTCCCTGATTGGCAATCACCAATTAGACCACATACACTAATATTTTTGCATTATAATAATATTAATAAAATAAAAACTCCTATAGCTGTAATAAGTCAGCAACACTCGTCCCACAATGAAAAAAAATTATTTTGATGGTTTGTGGGAAAAGAAATTCCACGGCAATGACCAACCACAAACCTCTCAACCAGAACACCATTCAGCAGTAGTTTGCGGGAATGTTACTTCCTCGCCAGTGACCAAATACAGACCCAAACAGCCTAACCCAATTGGGATCATTGACAGGGTTAAAGGGACTCCGTTAAGGATGCCTGGGTTTATGAACAGATATACTCGTACACTATCGGTGACTGTTTAGAGGAATAAATTCCGCGCCAGGGACAAACACAGAGTTGACACACTCGCGAGCACTCGGGAAAATACTCGCTACGTACATTCAAAAAGGGCCTCCCTACTGGGAGAATACTACTCAAATTGAACAAAATTAGCAAAAAACAGTGAAAGACGAGTATACGCTAGTACGCGTATTCCGGATACAATGTAGCCCTCCTCAGTGAACTGAAGGGGAAAAAGACTTGAAACAAAAGGTTGTAAGTGAATCAGGAAACGGATAAACTTTCAATGTATACCCTAAGCTAAAGAGCGGTAAAGGCAAAAATTGGAGAAACCAAAAACAGTAAAATGGGGGGAGGAACACGGAAAAAATAGGGTGATTTTCAGAGAGGGAATTTAAGGGGGGTAGTAGCAAAATTAAAGGAACCAATGATGGTAAAGGGGGAGGCGTAGCAGTGGACGGGCGGGGTAAATGAAAGGGAGTTAGGTGATTTAACAGAAGAACATTAAAAAAATGTCGGTTAGAAAATTGAAATACTTATTTTAAAATAGAGACAAGAGATGAGTAAGAAATAGGTCCGTTTTCACTATTAATAACATTCGTTTTCAATTTGTGGATAAAGAAACTTTCATAAGCGTCAAGTAAATAATCGGTTGTTTTTTTAATGAGATGAAGATTATTTTCTGAGACTTCATGTCCTGTGTTGAATAAGTGTTGAACAATGTTGGATTTTGCCGTTCTTTTATACATAAAAATGGGCAATGTGCTCCTTGAATCTCGTCTTAATGTTTCTACGTGTTTGTCCCACGTAGGAAACATCACATGAGGAACAAGATATTTGGTAAATTCCTGATTTAATGACTGTGTCGGTTTTGTCTTTGGTGTTCCCCAACAAATATTTAAGTTTATATTTGTAAATGAAAGAAGTCCTTTTATTAACTGTTTTAAATTTATTATCTAGACCCTTAGTCAAATGAGGATGGTAAGGTAGTTTAATGTAGTGTAGGGATTAATCTTTAATGTGGGTGGTGGAATTCTTAATGATTCTCTTAAAGTTATGCTTTTTAACTATATTTTCTATTACAGACCCCTTAAAGCCGTTTTGTATGGGAGATACGTTTAATACTCTTTAACTCTTTCAAATAATTAATTTTATCAAGTGGGATATTAATGCACATTTTGCGGATGATTCCGTTAAAAGTTACCGTCACAGCATCACCCGTAGTTTTTTGTTTGGAATATGTCACGTTGGTTGAGACAGGAGAAACGAACGAACAAAGTAGTTTTCCTTGTGAATCGCGTAAATTTTAGAAAGAAAAATAAATAATAGCATGCATGTCTTTCATTGAATTCTTGATTTTCTCCCCAAATGTTTGGTTTTCATGAAGCAAAGGATGAAAGTTACAGAGGAGAAAACGTATGGAAGAGTGGGGTAGTGCGTAGGACACTGGCGAAAACGATTGAACTACACACTATTCGTAAGCCCAGGCCAATATGACCCAAAATATACTTAAAGCCCATGCTACTTATAATAATGCCTATTTATTCAATTCTGCATACTGTCCATCTTTCTTAATTCCATTCAAAATAACTATTATACTCCTCCCAATAACTATCTTGCCCATTATTTTCCCTCTATTATTGTATCCAGCATCTTATTACCTATCAGTATCTCCTGCATCCGCCTGTCATGTCTTTTTAGAATTTCTCATGACAGCTTTTTCCCGTCCACTCTCATGCCCAGCTTTTCTTTACTTGTTTTCCTTTTCACCCATTGTATTTGAAGTAATTATGTTATTTCTTCCTCGCATTGTGTATGGGACACATTAAAAGATAAAAGAGGTAGTTAAAATGATAATTTGATGATCCATAGCGCTTTTAAAGATACATATTAAAATTATTAATACTCGTGCCAATAGATAAATTATTATAATTATTAAATCTGTTAAACATATAATTAAACCAATAATGACAAATTATACCTCTGCCACTTCAGGATTTTTACTATTTTAACGAGCTTATTACTTAAAATTCTCAGCTGTAACCCATATAAATCGAAGCAGAAAAAAATAATATTTCCGATGGTGGGAAATGTATTTAATGGCTTTTCATATAATCAGGTTTATTTATTATAGATTATTTTCCTTATGCTGTAAAATAAGATAAGAGAACGGTCACTAACAATGTTGTATTCTACGAAGTCTTATAAAATATTCTTGAGGCTCACTGAATGAGAAACAAATTCCATGAGCATAATACTGTCCATCCGGAATCACCATCTGCCACTCGCAACTCAGCAGTCAGTGACATATACAAGTTTTGTATAAGCCGCCTATCTCTCCAACTACTCATATGTTCCACACTACATTCTTTAATTCTATTTAATTTATCTACCGAACGGCTTCTCGAAATCTAAGTAACAGACAAATATATCGTGATTGTATCCTATGTTTCCCTCTATTAGTGACCTCATTAGTGACTACGCATCATGTTTTCCCATTTCTAAACCCTAACTGATCACCCCTGAAGTAACCATTTGCCCTGCTTTCTATCCTCTAGTTGATGTTCTGAGAACCATTTCAGCTGCGGGCGGAATCAAACTTATATTTCTATGGTCCTCACAAATGATTCACTTTCCATTTTTTGAGATGGGAAATTACATTGATCTGATGTAGTCTATCGGTCAAATTCCTCCTTCATAAATGTAACATATTATTCCATGAAAAGTCTCCCACCTTATTCTAAATCCTAATGAAGTTCCAAGGGATAGTATCCATTCTCACGGCCATATTTCATTTGAGTTCCCCTGATTACTTTTCTTTCGCGCAATCAAATCTTGTCTCAGGGCTTGTCATCTGCATCAAATTGTCTTTCTATGTGTTAACTGGCTGGCCTAATATCTTTTACTCAATAATCCTCCATTTAATCTTTTCAACCCTCTGAATCTTTCTTTTGTTTCAATTAAATTTTTTCCTGTCGCATTTTTAATAATGCGTACGGGTTTTTCCAAATTAATTTCTCATAGTGCTTTTAACTGTATGCTCAGTGAACTCATACCTCCTTTCATTCGTAACATCACCAAATTCTTGAACTGAGACTTATTCCACTTTTATTTTGACGTATTTATTTCTCTCTTCAGTTTATTCATCTTTATCTCATCGTACTTGCCTCTACTTAATTCTGCATTTACATTCCACCATTTTCTTCTCTCGGCCATCTTAATCATCTTGTCAGTAACCAACATTTCCCTTGTCTTTTTTCATATTTATTCTTTCTATGATGTTGCTTACGCTTCCGCTATCTCTTTTCTGAAATCTTACCATCCTTCTTCTACCGTACATACCTTCCTGTCTGAACAGCCTGAGATACTATATGTACGAGGTACACACACAAATTTGTCTACTGCCTCCTATTACTCCTTTCTATTTGCTCTGCTTGATGCTTTTACATTCCATTTCCTCGACCATCTTACATCTCCTCTTGGAAATTTAGATATGGAGCGCAGTTTTTTAAAGCTCTAAACTTTGTTCGTCGAGGCAAGAGGACAAGCGTAGATTTGAGGTTTTGAAATGTGGATGCGGAGAAGAATGAAGAAAATAAATAATAAATGACAGAATATAAACGAAAAAAAATGAAAGGAGCGCAAGTGCTAGCCGTCGCAGAAGAGGAGATAGTGATGGACATCACGACAGCGATTTGCTTCCAGAAGGGAGACTTCAGCCGATCAGAGCAGATTGGTGAAATGAACTACTTTCAAACGTGGGCTCAACATTAAGGATTTTAGATTTTGTGCACTTTAACTAGTATGAGCGATCGTCAAAAGTCAATGATGTTAATTACTTCGTTGCGCTGAATTCTTCCTCTCCGTGCGCACACCTAATGAAATCCTTCTGATCTCCCTCCCCAAACCTGCATCGAGAATTCCCCCTCGACGAACGCCCAGAGTCCACCCACTCATAGAGGATCAACGCAGAACCCAACCTTAGAACTAGATGGCAAGCATGACATTCGAAGGGAACGATGCAGGAGGGGGAGGGAGGGTAGGGGGTTGTGGGGAATATATCGCCGAGCAGGCGGCATAGACCACCCCCGGGGTTGCAAGAGCTTCGAGAGGTTCCGACCGTCACGCCCGCCTTCGCCATAACCACAAATTAGGCGTCGATAGCATCAAAAATTCGAAAAAAGCAGCAAGGGGCCGAGCGGCTCCCGCATTAATCATCCTTCGTCACGAGCCCGCACCCTTTCATGTTGCCGACGTCGCACACGATTGCGACACGGCCTCCGCCGATGCGACCGCGGAAGTCGCGGGGCCGACTTTGACGCGGAAGCCGGGATCGGATGGACACAAAAGGCGCGTGCTAATTAAGGCCAAGGGAGGAGGAGGAAAGGAAGAATGGGGGCGGGGAGGCGAAACCACCGACCACATCCTTAAGGCACGCGCAAAGACGTCGAACAAACGAAAGGAGCAAAGCGTCCCTCCTCACTCCCCACAACAAGGAGAAGAACCCTCACTACTTTTTCAGACGGCGCCAACGTCATTAGAGTGTGATGCGAGAGAGGGAGGCGGGCGGGGAGGAATGCGAAAAAGTATATGTGACGGGGGGGCGGGAGGGGGGAGATGAGGTGAAATGCCGCCGTACGGAGGCAGCGTGAGAATCGGTCTATGTGAGCGACCACTCACCAATTGACGGTCCTCGGGTGCGGGATGAGGCTGCGGGAGAGACGTAGTGATGGAGGGGGGTGATGGTGACGGAACCACCTCTTCCTTAGAAGAGAGCCGCGCCCGATGCTGCCCCTGCCAGGACACCGCGCCGCCGACAATTCATTCGCGGGGGCGACTCCGGCGATCGCCCGCGTTCGAAAATTATCGTCGGGAGGAGGTAGAGGTGGAGAGAGGGCGGGTGTCCAATGGATGAATGCTTGATGGGCCGCGTCGGAAGAACACAATTGAGTGGGAGTCTCTGGGTCTCTGTTTACTCTATCGGAACTGCAGATTTTCATGAGAACCTCGGGAGTCCCGTTCGAATCACCAACAGTAGGCTAGCCAGTCGTCCAAGTTAGGCTCCTGCATCTACATCTACGTAATACTTAGTACGTAAGCCGTCGCAAAGGCGTATGCCGAGGTTTGCAGTGGCATCAGACATTAATGCTGAAATATGAGTTCATACATACGCTTGAATTCATGTTAGCTCATGCACAACTCACGTTCACATACAATCCTATATGCATCTTGCAATAATTGATCGATTCAATAAATTCTATTCATCAAGTTAATTTGATATTTTTCGGGTTCTTGGGTTCGATTTTGTCATGCTTGTGTGTGGTGTGAGGTAATAACAAGTGATTAAATCTGTGTGAAATCTATTAGAGGCTTGTGATGGCCTGAGGAAGGATTGCACTTCTCTCGCCTTACAATAAATCTAAACCCTTACTCGGGATAGCGTTGGACTTCAACATTCTATTGGTACTCAATATTTCCTTGCATCCACTTTCTGGTTCTTCAAATTGCTCTCAACAGCTATATCTTCTCCCCTGTGATGGCTAACATTTGCGATCGTATTTTCGTTTCTATTTTTTCCTTTTCGATTTATTTTCTCCATTCTTTTCCACATCCACATCCCAAAAGCCTCGAATCAACGCTTATTCTTTTTGCCTCAAGAATTTTCGAGTCATCATACAAAACTGTTCTCCATAGCTTAATTTCTAATATTATTTTCATTATATCTGTAATTGAGTCCTTTAAACCCTACCTCAAAAAAAGGAGCAAAAGCTCCTTTTTTTGACAGAATTCTCCTTTCAAAGTCCTCACCCTTCTTCAGCTTTCTCTAAAAGTATATTTAAATTAGTGAATTGTTATACGATACCTGCTCTGGTGCACCTTCAAATTTAAATGCTTAATTTTGCTTTCCTATTTCTAGAGAATCTCGTGACATATATTTATTATGAATTATGTGAAGTTAGAAAGGAAATAATCAAAACGAAATCTGAAAATAGATCATCGGAGTTTATTAAACAGTCAGTGCGATTATATTCAGTGAAATATTAATAAAATATTAAGCCATATATTGACATGAATAAATAACTAATAGATGTCTGTTTATATTTTTTCCCATTTTTTATTATGTTGACAAATGTTTAACTGAAATATTTATTCGGCCGACTGCAATAGGAGTTGCTTATTTATTTTTTATCCACTTATTTTCTTTTTTATCTAAGTCTTATTAAAAAAGGTTACATCGATTCCATCTTTAAATATTCACATAACGATTTACTATCATTCAGGGTAGCTCTACGTTAAAATTCTGGGAGTTTTCTTCGATTTTCCCATATATTTCATTTGAATGCATTTTCATCAACTCCATGCACTTTCTAAAGGCTTGTTTATCAACTCGTCTTTTCCTTTTATCCCCTTACTACATCGCCCATCTTTGCCTTAAAGACCGTCTCGATAAATGCCCTAGGTTTTACCTGCCCTAGTTCCTGCTATTCAGCATTAAACCGTTCTCATAGCAACCCACTCTTATCTACAATACGCCAGCTTAACATTAAGATGTTATCAGTTAAGGGAACGAATTACAATCGCCTACGCTAACTCATAATTACTGGCGTTTTCTCACCATTTGAAAATCCGGAGTGAGTGAGAAAAGTGCGGTGGGAAGAAGAGGATCCATCGAAATTTGACATAGTGTTGACTTTCCATTTAAATAAATTGGTGTCAAATAGATTTAACGTGGAAAAGTGGCGCTTCAATAATCTATATTTAATAATCTGGAATGTAGAAATTCAATACAAAATCAAATGTTTACAAAGAATGACAATGGTACAAAAATATTAAAACTCTAGTCTGAGAGATAGCGTTGGATAATCTGAATCACAAGTACTTCTCCAACTAGAAGTTTGACGTAGGTTCTTCTCATACATAGGAGCCCGCTTAATGTAGTTGGAATAATAAAGAAAAGGAAATTAACTGGTAAACCCTCTCGGTTTTTATCAGCCTATTTGGCAGGCGAATAGCTAACATTTTTGGGTGTCATATCGCCCAAGCTCCATTGATATTTCACTTCGTGTGTTGCGAGGCAAGCGATTTATTTGTGTTCAAGGGCAAGGCGTATCCGACTCAAGAGGGTATATCCTGTTTAATAGCTTTTTTCAATTATGCGTATCATCTTGTTTAATTTTTTTACTGAAATGTACTAAAAATGCGTTTGACAGGTCATTGAAGGGTCATTCGTTCCCCGGAAACACCGAATGTGCTTGTTTGTGATTGATATTTTATTCCAATTCATTTCAGTCTCCAAATTATCTTCAGTTATTCTTTCCTTCAAATACCTCCGGTCCTAAAAATTGTACGGTCTTATTATGGAATCTGAGAATTATTCAGGATTTTCGATTCGCAGCTGCAGAGACTATTATTTTCCAGTGAAAAAGTACACATTCCTCAATAAAATATACGAGCTATATAATCAGGCGGTATTCTGTAGAATCGTTTTCTGTTGATTAAAACTTCAACGACTTAAATGACACAACGCTTTTATTTATGCATATTCTCTGCAAGTCAGTATGTAGAACATTGTTATCTTGAAAAATTGAAGGTGTCTCGTTTTTAAGGAATCGCGCTAACTTTAGAATTAACAGTCCGGGTTTTCTACAGATTACGTGGTCATCTTCACTTGATTAAAAACTTTGCATTGCTTCTGTAAAGTGTTTCTTTTCATTTGTGAAGACTTTTGTTTTCATTTTGCATTTCAATGTTTCGTGCGCCACGCCATGTATTCGCGAATGAGCCTAATGATTGGGCGACAGCGGCAAAAACTGGTAGCAATTATGAGAAGCTAAAGCACTGAGGAAGTTCACATAGTTTTGTTTTACACCATTTCACATTACCCTTTTGAATCGTTAGCAACCTGAAAGGTTTAATGTTGCGATCTCAAATTCAATCTATTTTCACGTTCCTCACTTCATTCGTTATCTGAACGGATTCCTCCCAAGTGAAGGGCGACGTGCAAATTCAGGTATTCATTAGGAGATTCGTTGACGGGACGTGAAATAGGGCCTATAGCCCGCCGTCTAACTCCCTCGGCGCTATCCTTACGTGGTTTCTCTCGCTCTGGAGGGGTTACAAAACCCATATCGGGAGAAGCCTCTGAGAAACCGCTGGCGACATAGCTAGTCCCTCACTTAGGCTCTTCCTCTAATAGCCAATCTTCGAAAGGCAAACCGTCTCCTGATTATTAAGTAATTGAGAAATAGTTCTAAGGCCCACGTACATATAAAAACAACCGTAAAACATTATCGTACATAGATATGACCTTAGCAAAATGTGTACATGAACTATGATAGTAAAAATGGTCAAATTTGGAGATAATAACTTACACACGGCAGTTATTTTTACAAATGAATCATCATCGAAGGTAACTACAAATTTAGGTATGGTAGTTTTTTAACATGGTCTTCCTTAGCACTATTATTTCATATTCGTTATTTATATTTATAAATTTATAAGTAAATATTTGTGTAAAAAAGGCTGGTGTCTTGACACCCACCACGCAAGCCCTTGCGATGACTTTCAAGGTATTATGTAAATGCAGATGTATTATGCACCATATGTAGATGCATTATGCATCGCATCGATTTCCTTTTCTTTGACCTACATTATTTCACTCCTCAGTTGCTCATAACTTTTACCAGTCATCATGTCTTATACGAGGTCTATTCTCTTCCTTCTTCTACCCCTATTGCCCCTAATTCTCCGCTCTATCACGTTTAATATCCCAATTCCACTCTGAATATTTCCTTCGCCCATTTTTTCTGACTTCTATAAATTACATCCGACAACTTCCTCCCTCTTCCCATCATTTTTAAAATGTCATCGTTAATCTTCCACTTGGTCAAAGTTACTTTTTAAATTCTTATCCGCACTCACATCTCAAAAGTCTCCATTCTAAGCCCATCCTCATGCCTTTTCACAAACCGGCCATGTTTCAGGCTCAAACAGCGTTATGAACTCTACCAATTTTTTTACCATTACATTTTTCATTCTTTTACTCAGAGTACCTTCATCAATTCGCTCTTCCTTATAAAGTTATTCTTTGCCTGCTTATTTCTTCTACTTTTCTAAATAATTCACCACATTTCCTCTAAAAACTTAATGGACTTTTTAAATCTTCGATTAGTTCTGCAGAAATGTTTACTCTCGCCAGAGCCACGTTTCCTTTCTTTTTTACTCGAATGCTTTCTCTATCTCACCATCAAATATATTTTTAACTATTCTGCCCTTTCCGATTTCATATTCTTTTTCATCTCTCAACTCATTTTATTATTTCTGTACCAATTAAATTAATGTACCATTTATATGTTGCCGGAATCTCTTCTGGTTCGATCGATAAACTTCCTTCTGTATCTTTTATAGTTTGAATCGTTTTACTTTCGTACTTCCAAACGATTTCTTGTATTACCTATTCATTCGAATATTACATCCGAACATTCGAATCCATTTCACCCTGTTTTGCACACTCTTCATATCCTCGGACTTCTTTTTCCCAACACTTTCCTTTCCCTCTGCCAGTTTCTCAATATAGTTTGTCATGATTTTCGGTCATAAACATTTAATATTATAAATCAATATATGGCTGCTTAAATAATTTCGTGTAACAAGAACAAAATCGGTATAAACATTCAGCTGCATGAATCTAAAACATAGCTTAATTAAAACTGAATCGGCCTTCCTCCACTAACAAAGGGAAACCAAAGCGAGCTATCAGCAAGAGATCAAATGCTTTCATTAAGTGCAGAAAATTACATCCTAAATTCGGAATGAGACAATTCGGTAATATCCGAATTAAATATGGCTATTCCTCCAGCCTTTAGATAGGCACCTTATTACTTATTCGGCATGAATATGAGATAATTACTACGTGAGCAGGTGGCAACTTGACTCGGACGCAGCCCGGAGTGTTAGTCAGGCTTGTGTGCGAATCCATAAATCAAGAAGTAAAATTGTCATTTCAGTTCCCGATTTGATTAATTTCCATTAGTAATCTTGTGAAAATGGAAATGAAATTCCTCGCGTTCTTTGGGGATCATTCAGATTTAATGAATCACCAAGTAAGTATGCGGAATTTTTACTTCATAAGTGCATTTATGCAGACCTTCCACAATCCGAATCTCAATTAATCATTCCCTTCATAAATTCCACATCACAACCTCGTGGATTTAAAGCATAATCAATTTTACATTACTTGCAAAGCTAGCCTTATATAATGGCATCTCCCTCAACACGTTTCCAGTCGTACTCCTCCTAAACAAGACCTCAGACCGCCACGCCCTTCTCCACGCTCAGTCAATCGGATAGCACCATTCATTCAAAATAGATCATTCACTTTCGGCGTGTGTCCTCCAAGGCTTTCGTTTCGTGATAATTTAGTTCCACACACACAAATACATGCATGTCTATTATCCGTGTGTGTAGATAAACGCGTACAGATTTGTAAAGGCATATTAAATATAATTATATAGCATCATATACTGTAAATAGTAAACAATGTGTTATATTATACAGGCTGGACTGTATATGGACATGTATGTATGATATATATTAAAGTTACTACTAAAACATAGATATACAAAAAGAGCAAATATAAATATTTTGTTTCCGCATCCATCAAAAGGGAAAGAATCAATCACTCATTCTTTCTTCTTCGTTCGACGTGTTTGTAGTTATTTACACATGTATATGAGTATGTGTGTGTGCTTGCGCAAAATTTGTGTATATATATATATATATATATATATATACATGGTTCGTCCAGAAGATAAGTGTACTGATTTTTTCCCGCCGCTCCAGGCGCGCCCAGCACCGCTCTGACGGGCTGCGATTGGAGGGGGGTATGTTGGCAAGCGACACTGAAAAAGGCAGTCGGCTCTGAGCTGTGGTGCAGTGAGGAGTTCTGTTAACGCGAACCTCCACGTTCGACCCACGTCACGGAACACGATGCCGAAGTATTTGGAGCAGCTTTATTCCATCAAATTTGCGGTAAAGCTTGGGAAATCGTCTACCGAAACTGTCGGTATGATTAACCAGGCTTCCGGGGAGTCAGCCATGTCCAGAAACATGATCTTTCGGTGGCACAAGATGTTCATGGAAGGCAGAGAAGAGGTCGACGACGAACCACGGCCTGGACGCCCATCAACGACACTCACCGACGAAAATGTGCGACAAGTTCCCGATGTACTGAACTCTGATCGTCGTCTTAGTGTTCGGATGATAGCAGAGCAGTGTAATGTGCCAAAAACAATCGTGCACGAGATTATTAGGGACCAAAAACATCTGGCGGCTGCATCACGACAATGCGCCGTCTCACACCGCGCTTGTCGTGTCGGACTTCTTGGCCAAGCACGGCGTGGCAACGCTACCGCACCCGCCCTACAGCCCGGACTTGCCACCACCGGACTTCTTTCTGTTCCCGAAGATAAAGAGGAGTTTGAAAGGAACGCGATACGGGACTTCGGACGCCGTCAAAGAGGCTGTGACGACGTATCTTCGAGATGTTCCCGATGATGCCTTCGCGGGAGCGTTCCAGGAATGGGAACGCCGCTGGAACAATTGTATCGACTCACAAGGCTCCTATTTTGAGGAATATTAGCTTAAGATACTATATGTAAAAGTGTAATAATTTTTTTTCCTGAGCTCAGTACACTTATTTTCTGGACGAACCATGTATATGTATACACACCCATTTATATATATATATATATATATTATTATTAGGTAATCTACCGGTTTGGGTAGATTTTTGGATGGACACAACTATCAAATAAATATTTTGTAACTCCAAACAACACCCAATCCAGCAACCTAAACTACATCAGGTCCCTCTTCATATCTGTGTACTTCTGTCCACCTTTCATCCCATCCAACATCCCTATCCTGTTCCTACCCTTTCCTCGCTTGCCCAACATTCTCCCCCCTATTACCTTCTTCACATTCCACTACCGCTCAATACGCCTTTCATCCATTTTTCCTGCCTCCATAGGATTTCTCTCAACAAACCCCTCTCCTCACCCACCATCTCTAGTACTTCCTCATTTGTTTTCCTTTCGGTCCATTTAACCTTCTCCATTCTTCTCCACACCCACATTTCAAAAGCCTCCAATCTACGTCTATCCTCCTGCTTCAGCGACCACGTTTCCGCGCCGAAAATAGCTACGCTCCATATCAGAGTTTTTACGAGTCTTGTCTTAACATCCCTACTCAACGTCCCCGTCATCAACTCCCTCCTCCTTGAGAAAGCCTCCTTGCCTAGCGCAATTCTTCTCTTTACGTCCCTACCACTTTGACCGTATTGGTCCAAAACACTTCCGAGATATGTAAACTGCTCTACCTGCTCTATTTTTTCCCCGCCTATTTTAATATATAGATTAGCCTATTTCTTCCTGGAAAATTGCATAACCTTTGTTTTATTAATATTGATTCTCATCCCATATTTATCGCACTGAACCTCCAATTCACTCCTCCAATGCTCGCAACCCCTTGGCTGACTGAGCAACTAATGCTTGGTCATCAGCAAACGTAACCGATTTTACGAATTCCCCTCCGACTTTCATTCCTACCTCCAGTTCTTCCCATGCCTCTTTAATCATTTCCTTTACATATACGTTGAACAGCACCGATGACAATGGGCAACCCTGCCTTACACCTCTTCCTAACACTGCCCATCCGGACTCTCCGTTCCCCACTCGCACCTGAGAAGTCTGAGGCATGTACAGTTTGCGGATCAGTCTCCTGTCCCTCCAATCCATTCCTATTTTCTGCAATACACGCATTAATTTTTCCCAATTCACTCTATCAAACGCTTTTTCGAAATCTACAAAACAGGCAAAAACGTCCTGATTGTATTCTATTTTCCTCTCGATTAGTGATCTCATTACTGCAATGGTATCACGCGTACCTCTTCCTTTCCTAAACCCAAACTGATCATCCCCTAAGTAATCATTTGCCTTACTCTCTATCCTTTTGTTGATGATCCTGAGAATAACTTTAGCTGCGTGGGATATCAAACTTATTGTTCTGTAATCCTCACATGACGAAGCCTTTGCCTTTTTTGGAATAGGAACTAACACCGATCTCACCAAATCTTCGGGCCAGATTCCTTCCTCATAGATACTACGAATCAGTCCATATATGGCCTTCTTCCCACCTTTCCCTAACCATTTCAACATTTCTACAGGAATATTGTCCACCCCCACGGCCTTATTTGCTTTCATCTCCTTTAATGCCTTTTCTATTTCATCGTCGAGTATGCCTGGACCTAAGCTATCTTCTTCTACGTCATGTTCCTTTTCTATGTCTAACCTCGTCGGCTTAAGTTCTTTACCATACAGTGTTTCTATATATTCCTTCCATCTCTCTTGGATTTTTCTTGGTTCAACTATTATCTTACACCACTTATCTTTAACTGTTAGAACAGATATTGCCTTCTTACTTTCCGATAATAACTTAACCTTGCTGTATAGAGCACTAATTTCACCCTTCTTCTGTAAATTTTCCATATCCTCGCATTATGTTTTCCACCATTCTTCTTTTGCTTTATTTGCGGCCCTTCTAAATTTATTGTTTAACTCTTTGTACTTCATTTTACCTAACTCTGTGTTTACATTTTTCCATCTTCTTCTCTCATCCATCTTTGTAATCATCTCATCCGTTACCCATGGTTTCCTTATCCTTTTCCCGTTAACGGTTCCTATAGTGTCTTTAGCGGCTTCCAATATCCCTTTCTTGATACATTCCCATTTTTCTTCGATAGTACTCAGTTCTTTACCGTCATCCATCATTTTCTCTACAGCCTGCTGGTACTCCTTCCTCGTTAATCCATTTAATGCTTCTAAATTCCATTTCCTAACCCGCCGCCCTTGCCTTATCTTCTTGAAACGAACGTTACATTTCATAACAACTAAATTGTGGTCAGAGTCCGCATCCGCTCCTGGGAAACTGCGAATTTATCACACTGTTCCTAAACCTGTGCCTAACCATGATATAATCTAACTGATACCTTTCTGAGCCACCTGGCATTTTCCACGTATACCTACGCCTTTTTTGGTGTCTAAACCATGTGTTAGTGATGACTAACCCCTGTCTCCTGCAGAATTCAATTGCTTTCTCCCCGCGTTCATTCCTCGTGCCTAACCCATAGTCCCCCACCTCACCCCCATCTCTTCCTTCGCCTACCGTCGCATTCCAATCCCCCATCACAATCAAATGTTTCCCTGCAGGAACACTGGCGATGATATCCTCTAACTCATCGTACATCCTATCGACTTCTTCCTCCTCGTGGTTGCTCGGTGGCATGTATACTTGAACAATGACCAAGTTCGTCGGCTCTGCTTTAATCTCTACGAGTAAAATTCTATCTGTCGCTTGCTCTATGTTCACTACGCTTCTTCCTACCCCTTTATTTAAAATTACGGCAACCCCTCGTTGGCTCTCGTCCCCGCCGCTGCATATCACTCTATAATTGTCACTCCAGTAATCCCCGCTATCCTTCCATCTCACCTCGCAGAGGCCTAAAACATCTATATTACGAGGGTCATCCGGAAAGTAGTACCCGTTCGTGCCGCATGAAGTGCTGACGACGCGAGTAGCCGCTGGACGAGGTCAGATAGCTTCAGTGGCTTGTCTGCCTTCTCTGAGCCAAGTTGCGTGACGCTAGCATTGCCTGTGTTGTTTCTGTGATTGTTTACAATGTTTAAAAAAATTGAGAACGCCGCCAGTTGTGAAGTGAGGGCAGTGATTAAATTCCTCAATGCAAGAAACGTTCGCCCATGTGATATTCATCGCCAATTAAAGGAGGTGTATGGAGACAATGTAATGGACGAGTCGTCTGTTCGGCGGTGGTGTCGCAACTTCAACATGGGGAGGGGGAACACACACGACGATGAGCGTTCGGGGAGACCGTCTGTCATTACAGACCAACTGGTGAGCTCAGTTGACGAATTCGTGAGGAACGATCGGCGCGTCACAATTGATGACATCTGTGAGCATTTTCCCAATGTTTCTCGAACAATTGTTCATGAAATTGTTAAACACCATCTGCATTATGCAAAAATTTGTGCAAGATGGGTCCCTCGCATGCTTACACATGAGCACAAAACCAAGCGTATGGCTGCAGCACTGACGTTTTTGGGACGTTATTCTGATGAAGGAGACTCTTTCTTGACTCGCATAATTTCTGGTGACGAAACATGGGTTTGTTATGCATCACCTGAGAGTAAACGACAGTCAATGGAGTGGCATCATGCTCATTCACCAAACAAACCAAAAACATTCAAGACAGTTCTGTCCACCAGGAAACTCATGGCAACCATTTTCTGGGATCGACGAGGTGTATTGCTTATTGATTTTATGGCCCGTGGAGACACTATTAATGCCAATGCGTATTGTGAAACATTAAAGAAATTACGGCGGGCAATACAAAATCGGCGGCGAGGTCTATTGTCTACTGGTGTCATTCTCGTTCATGACAATGCCAGGCCTCATGCAGCTGGGATAACACAAAAACTTTTGCAGCAATTCAAATGGGAAACTTTCGACCATCCACCGTATAGCCCGGACTTGGCCCCTTCAGATTTTCATCTCTTTACAAAGCTTAAAGACTTTTTGGCAGGAAAAAGATTTGACAGCGATGAAGAACTTAAAGAAGGAGTGACCCTGTATCTCAATGAGCTGGCGGCGAAGGACTATGCAGCAGGAATACAGAAACTTGTCACACGTTATGACAAATGCCTTAATTTGCTTGGAGATTATGTTGAGAAGTAGTTTAAAGTATCCTCTTTCAAATAAAATTTTTTATGTTTGTTAATATTTACTTTTGTGTCTTTAGTTCACGAACGGGTACTACTTTCCGGATGACCCTCGTACCTCTTTCCATCTCTCGCTTAATATTTTCTAATTTGCCTCTCCTCAACATTGTCCTGACGTTCCAGGTTCCTATTCTAACTACTTTCGCCTTCTTCTGAGTCTTCTGTCCTGCTGCAGTTATTTCTTCCCTGCAAGGGTTTCGTGGGATGACGATCGCGGAAGCCTTGCCTCTCCCGCTGCCGGGCACGACACACGGCCTCTTAGGCCGAGTCCCGTAGTTGCCAGGACTCATATTATCTATAGTGCCCATCATAATTTTCTTGGGAATCATAATTGAGGTGGTTTCCCGTTGCCTTCCTCAATAGTGTTTTTAACGTGACACCATCACTTAATGGCCGCCCCACTGGGGTCAGACGCCATTGCAGCCGCCTCACTGGGGAACAGACGCTGCGTGGACTACCTTTCGTCTGGCTCCTAACCTTCGACCTATCTGGCATGGTTTAGTAATTAGTGGCACGCATATTATCGGTTCTTAAATTCCTTGACCTAAAAATTTATCGTTATTTTTTTCATATGTACTATGTGTAGCTGTAAAACATGATATATTATTATTATTATTAAGTAATCTACCGGTTAAGGTAGGCTTTGGATGGACACAACTATCAAATAAACATTTTGTGACTCCTAACATAACACAATCCAGCAACCTACTCTACATCAAGTCCTTCTTCATTTCTGTGTACATCTTTCCTCCATTCCATCCAACATCGCTAACCTGTTCCTGCCCTTTCTTCATCTGCCTAGCATTCTCCCCTCTATTACCTTCTTCAATATCCCACTGACGATCAATACGTCCTTTATCCATTTTTCTTGCCTCCTTAGTATTTCTCCCAACAAACCCCTCTCCTCGCACACCATATCAAGTACCTCTTCATTTGTTTTCCTTTCGGTCCATTTCACCTTCTCCATTCTTTTCTATGCCCACATTTCAAAAGCCTCTAAACTGCTTCTGTCCTCCTGATTCAATGAACACGTTTCCGCACCGTATAAAACTACGCTCCATAGCAAAGTTTTGACGAGTTTTTCTTGACATCCTTACTCAACGTCTACGTCAATAACTCCCTCCTCCTTGAGAAAGCCTCCTTGCCTAGCGCAATTCTTCTCCTTACGTCCCTACTACTTTGACCGTGATTATATATTACATATAAAATGGAATTATACATATATGCACGCATAATATAATTAGAAGAGTGGATATATACATTGTGTTCTTAATTTAATGAACATGAACCTTCAAGCAGTTGAGCCTGAAACAATAGAAAACCACAGTTATTCTACTGAATATAGTCAATTTTCGAACGGACCCTGTCCAAGTATTACACGTTGCCATATGCCTCTAAAGAACGACATTTTACCTTCTAACGGCCTTTTAGAGTCTACAATTGTTTTATTCTTCATAACTTCATTCTTTCTACACCCTCAATTTCTATAACTATGTCCCTCTTCTTCACTATCTAAAATTATCCTATCGCTGCCTTCAGCGTCGTACTGTCCATCGATGTCACATCCATCCATTATTTCTAACTTATTCAAATTTTCCCTGAAACTTATCTCCTTATTTATAATTCTTAGCAGTTAAGTTGCTTCATTTATCATTTAATCTGCTCTCCTTTTCACTATCGAAGGAATTTGTTTCGTTACTATGGAACTCTCTATCCGCATCCAGGTATTAAGCGATTTTTCCTCAAGCATATAAATTACTATTTGCTTATTATTGATTTTTTATAGATTTTCTATTGCCAATAGGGTGGGGAATTTTGCTGTAGATCTAGGTGTTTAAATGTTTTCTGCATGTATATCTTTACCATATTTGATTATTTTTTGTTTTACAGATTTCATTTGCTATGTTCATTTTATTATTTAAAGGTGGATAATTTTCATACTTCTGGAGGAACTTTAAATTAAAGGGATAACTTTTATTTTCTTGTTTGTCTTTATCACGCTGGTAACCCAGAAATGATCTCATTGTACGAGGGTCATCCGGAAAGTAGTACCCGTTCGTGCCGCATGAAGTGCTGACGACGCGCGTAGCCGCTGGACGAGGTCAGATAGCTTCAGTGGCTTGTCTGCCTTCTCTGAGCCAAGTTGCGTGACGCTAGCATTGCCTGTGTTGTTTCTGTGATTGTTTACAATGTTTAAAAAAATTGAGAACGCCGCCAGTTGTGAAGTGAGGGCAGTGATTAAATTCCTCAATGCAAGAAACGTTCGCCCATGTGATATTCATCGCCAATTAAAGGAGGTGTATGGAGACAATGTAATGGACGAGTCGTCTGTTCGGCGGTGGTGTCGCAACTTCAACATGGGGAGGGGGAACACACACGACGATGAGCGTTCGGGGAGACCGTCTGTCATTACAGACCAACTGGTGAGCTCAGTTGACGAATTCGTGAGGAACGATCGGCGCGTCACAATTGATGACATCTGTGAGCATTTTCCCAATGTTTCTCGAACAATTGTTCATGAAATTGTTAAACACCATCTGCATTATGCAAAAATTTGTGCAAGATGGGTCCCTCGCATGCTTACAGATGAGCACAAAACCAAGCGTATGGCTGCAGCACTGACGTTTTTGGGACGTTATTCTGATGAGGGAGACTCTTTCTTGACTCGCATAATTACTGGTGACGAAACATGGGTTTGTTATGCATCACCTGAGAGTAAACGACAGTCAATGGAGTGGCATCATGCTCATTCACCAAACAAACCAAAAACATTCAAGACAGTTCTGTCCACCAGGAAACTCATGGCAACCATTTTCTGGGATCGACGAGGTGTATTGCTTATTGATTTTATGGCCCGTGGAGACACTATTAATGCCAATGCGTATTGTGAAACATTAAAGAAATTACGGCGGGCAATACAAAATCGGCGGCGAGGTCTATTGTCTACTGGTGTCATTCTCGTTCATGACAATGCCAGGCCTCATGCAGCTGGGATAACACAAAAACTTTTGCAGCAATTCAAATGGGAAACTTTCGACCATCCACCGTATAGCCCGGACTTGGCCCCTTCAGATTTTCATCTCTTTACAAAGCTTAAAGACTTTTTGGCAGGAAAAAGATTTGACAGCAATGAAGAACTTAAAGGAGTGACTCTGTATCTCAATGAGCTGGCGGCGAAGGACTATGCAGCAGGAGTACAGAAACTTGTCACACGTTATGACAAATGCCTTAATTTGCTTGGAGATTATGTTGAGAAGTAGTTTAAAGTATCCTCTTTCAAATAAAATTTTTTATGTTTGTTAATATTTACTTTTGTGTCTTTATTTCACGAACGGGTACTACTTTCCGGATGACCGTCGTAATTAACAAATGTATTTATATTTTCGACTGCTGTTGCCTCAAGAGAAGTTTTAAAAAATATTTCCTTAATTATTAGTCAACAGAACCCAAACCCCTTCATCATCTTCACGGGATTTAATTTTAATTTTATTGATGAGAAAGTTTCCAATGACACCAGCTTCTTCCATAGAATCTGTTTGACTTCACTTCTGAAGAACCTAGTGCGGCCTTGCAACACAATATAATGACTATAATATGTAAGAAAACTAAGGCAAGGTATATATTTAAACCTGGACCATGTAAGAACAGGTAAAAAAAATGCAAAGGCTTGAATGAGGATATTAAGAACATTGTGGTAAAGGTATAATTCGATATTTAAAAAAGAAAATATAATATTAGGTTGGAGAGGAGACCATTTTATAGGGGATCCTGACCAATAATTTGTTAATGAAGTATTTTTTTTGCAATAAAAAGTTTGGGAAGTTTTTAAACAGACCTCTTATATAAATTAGGGATGATCAAGTTGGGTTCAGGAAGGGGAGAGAGCCGCATTATGCCATAGCACCAATAAGGTCACTAATAGAGAGGAATATAGAATACAATCAATTTTCCCTCGTAAATTTCGAGAAGGCATTTCATATACTAAATTGGTTAGAATTAATGAATGTATGGCATGAAATAGAAGTAAAGTGGAGTGATAGGTGACTTATCCGCAACTTGCACATGCCTCAGACTGCTCAGGTGCGTTTTGTGGATGAAGAGTCCTGATGGGCTGTCAGGAAGTGAAGTAAGACAGGGGTTTTCATTATCTCCAGTGCTAATCAACATATTTGCATATGTAGGGAAAATGGTAGATGATTTATTGGAGGAACTGAAAATAGGAATTAAAGTCGGCGGGGAATTCATAACATCGGCAAGGTATACTGATGACCAAGCTTTAATTTGTCAATCAGCCAAGGCCTTGCAAGCATTTCTGAGCGTATTGAAAATTCAGTTGGATAGGTATAGGATGAGAATGGATGTAAAAAAACCAAAGTTATGCGGTTTTGCAGAGTAGAAGGAAGTATTCGGAATAAAAGAGGGACTAACAACAATTTTCGGTTGTCAGGTTGTGTTTTATTACGATAGGAATGTATCGCTTTAGATATGTATAGGTCATATCTATTCAAAACCTACCTTAACCAGGAGAATATCATGCATAGATGTAAAGGGTGTTGGTGGGGTGCGATCGCCAATTTTAAGAAGAGAGGATCATCACAATGTACTAAGAAAGATGGCAACGGCACAAAAAGTTCTAATTCACTTAATCGTGCATCTCTTTTTGTTTTGTTCTCTTTTTTCTTTTCTTCTGTCATTTCCGTATCTCATATTTAACACAATTGAGGAATAAGAGATATTTTACTATTCCCATGAATCAACTTGATTACCGCCGCTCTATCCCAAGCTAGTGCAGTTCCAGCACTTGACCACCCGGAAGAGAAAATTTTTCCTTTTCAGCACTAAAAAAGGAAACCACTCACTAATGTCTAAACAGCCACGGTGAAAACTAAATGTGACGATGAGTTTACCCACTTCTCTCCCCGGGGTAGAATTTTTGACACAACTCATTTAGTTTTATGGCTATAAACCACTTTCTGAAAGACGAATACTTGACAACCGAGAGATAACAGCAAAGAGAGAGATCATATCGGAAGCATTTAACTACGGGGCGGGGGAGTCCTTTTTTCGGCCTTGCGTCAAAAAGGCGGAAATACTAATATGAAATAATTAAAGCGGTCGGCCGAGATGCAATCTTTTCGCCGCCATCGAAGTTTCTCCTCTCCACTCCATCCTCGACATCTTCATTTTACTTTCCATCTGATGACCCCATCGCCAAGGCGACCTTGACCTGATTATAAGGGCTCTATTCTGTCCCGGGGAAGACAAATTATGAAAAAAATTAATTAAAAAAAATTAACACCCAGCGCAGGCCCATCCTTCTTATTACTGCTAACATACTGCCGCGGCCAGCCGCTAAGCGAGGACTAATTGAACAATAAGTCAAAGAGTACACGGATGAAGAGTTCCATCTATCAGTTTGTTCGACACGAAGACGTTTCAAACAACTTCATCTAAAAAATAGAGTTTTGAACGGAGAGACGGCGTCACATTATTATTGGATACTTGATTGAGTTTGGAGCCACTTGAGCCACGAAACTTATACTGAGGGCTTACACTTTTGGATTAGCATAAATATTTGGGTTCAACGGTGACACAAGGAATAATTATAGCCCGGAATTATATTGACAGGGCATACGACAACGAAAAGTAAATAGGAAACGACTGCTGGAAATATAGGGTAATGGAAATTGTCTCTCTGATAATTCGCGTACCGCATCAGGGCACAGGACGCGATGCGATCATCACGTAGGACAACTTGAATTTCCCGAAAATAAAACGATACTTTATGGCATTGAACAATATTTGCACAAACGGCTAACACTCTAAATCTTCCCATGAACCACGCTTTCGCGGCGTCTAGCAAAGTTAGATGTAGGTAAATTTGAAATGCTAATATACCAGGGCTATGCTAGTGAAAAAGGCGTTATGTTGGTGTTTTGAAAGTAATAAAAAGTTGTTCTCTAGTATAATAAAAGATTTTAGTGCTAATTAATTTATTTTACTGCAATTAGCGTAGTGATTTATACAAGTACTGTACGCATTAACATTTTAGCAGTAGCTGTAAAAAAATAAAAGCATCTTACCATTATAATTACCATCGATTATTATTATTCCATTATTAAACCTTGTTGAACTTGTTGATGGTGGAAGTCGCGGGGAATTCTCTTCTACACGTATAACGTTAATTGCCCATTGAAAAGCTACGCTAAGACAATGAGGATAAAATTTAAGTAAACAATGACGTCTTCAAAAACAATAAACAGCAAAAATGGTCATAAGAGCTAATGCCAAAACGCCAAAGGAACAAAAAGGGTATATTTAAAATTATTATCAGCGGTACACCCGACAAGTTAGGTGTTGCATGGACCCAGGGAATAAGAGCTGCTACACTTCTTTAGCTCCTTAAGCGACATCAAATAATCTAACATTCCATATTACGATAAACTAATAATTTCTGCCAAAATACCGAATATTATTGTGTCCCTAATTCACTACTCAGAATCCTCACCTCTAAAATCTTCATTGCCCCCAATGCCTAACACATATGTATTTATCACTGGTTATGCCCTGAAGCCACTTTTTCTACACTACGAAGTCATCCCCGACATCATCTTTCTCACCCTTCAAAAGACGAATAAGTTTCAGGGATGTTTGGGTAAGGTTTTTGAAGGGTGATTTAATTCCATTGGATTTATTTACGGGGAATAGAGTACCAGGATTGATTTCCGAATTAGATCACGTACAGCGCAAAGGGGCTAGCTATATTTGTAGAAATTGTTATGACAAACTGAGTAGCGTATCAAATTTATTAGCCGAGGTAGGTTAGGAATCACTCACTGAGCGAAGGTTGAATTAAAGATTGCATAAATTGAAAATATTTACCTTTGGGAATGATGTTGAAAATGTATTTTTATCCTCATCATGCTGCGGTAAGAGGGATAATTTAGATATTAATAATAAATATTAAAATTAGAGATATTAAGTGCAGAACAAGTAGATTTAAGACGTCATTTTTCCCACGAACGGGAAGGGATTAGAATAGGTTATCGGACCTCGCTAGAGGGGTATAATATTTTTTTTGAGTAGTCTAGTGTACAATTACTCCCTGCCACACACCCTAGCGGGTGCTTGAAGTGTCCTATGCAATAATAAAAAATAATAATTAAAGACGAAGTCTCGGAGTATTGAACTGCATTAATTCAGCTATTGTTTATGGATAAAAATGTTAAATATTCATAATGATCAAATAGTGCATGGTGCACACGCAAATGAACAAAATTGATGCTTCAGAATTACTTATATTCATTGATTATAGCCAGTTGAAATATTTCTGAAACGTTTGCTTCCATTCACTGTATGAAATCTGATAGTTACAAAGTAAAAAAAATAAGTTGTCATCGTACTGGTTTGCTTTTGTCAGTAAAAACGCGCAATTGTGATTTTGTTTGTAAAAAACACGTTACAGTGACACCTGTAAGTAGGTGAAAAATCGTGGTGAAATACGATTTTGTCAAATCTAAATGAACGTTTTCCTTTTTTTTAGAAGAGATTGCTGCTTGGTTCATGAACTATAAGTATTATTAAAACACACGTAAACGTATTATGCATTGTATCTGAATTTGAAGAAATATTATTTATCTCCTACAATGTAAATTCTATATGTATCTCTACAACGTAAAAAGTTTTTTATATTTACCAATGCATCATTCCCCTCAACATTAAAATTAGCAATAACTTGTAACCAATCCTTCACGCCTTTCTCTCAGCTCTCCGACTCGCAGCTACCCACGAAAAACTTATCATTCTCTTTATTTTTATTATACATCGTATATTATATGCATACCTATATATACACATACATATATAAAGATAAGTATACGTACATAACATGTATCTATATATATACGTATATCAAGTAATATATATATATATATAAATATTATTTCACACATAGAAATAGATTCCTTATCCGGGATATTTTTACATTTGTAATCTGCTCAAATCCACCTTTCCTGTGTTGGTCTTTTAGGTCTCCTATCCCCTTTCCTAATACATGAATATCTATTTCTATGTGTGAAATAATATTTGTTCGCTGTATAGCGGGATTTCGTGTTTGAATGTAAATATATATATATATATATATATATATATATATATATATATATATATATATATATATATATATATATATATAAACCATAAACACAGTAATCAACCCGAAGGTCGGTTTAGTAGGATGGTAGAGCTCATCCATGTACCAAGCCCGACGGCGTGTGAATATTCATTCACATCAGGGTAGGGGGGCCAGTTCCTTTCCCTGTGCCGGTTATGGTTTCCCAGGAAGATCTGGTACCCGAAAAATCAACTAGCTTGGGTGGAGCTGCAGGTGCCCAAAGTGCCTTGCCCGGGAATCGAACCCGGGACCCTCTGGTCAGCAGTCCAACGCTCTACCCGCTAGACCACCGCGACCGGCCTTTATATATATATATATATATATATATATTACATACATATACATGTCTTCCAAATATATATATATATATATATTACATACATATACATGTCTTCCAAATATATATATATATATATATATATATTTTTTTTTTAGGTAATCTACCGGTTAAGGTAGGTTTTTGGATGGACCCAACTATCGAATAAACATTTTGTGACTCCCCACCTAGCAAACTAATCTATATCAGGTCCCTCTTCATCTCGGTGTACTTCTTTCCTCCCTTCATCTCGTCCAACATCCCTATCCTGTTCCTACCCTTACCTCGCTTGCCCAACATTCTTCCCTCTATTACCCTCTTCAAAATTCCACTACCGCTCAATACGCCCTTCATCCATTTTTCCTGCCTCCATAGGATTTCTCTCAACAAACCCCTCTCCTCCCCCACCATTTCTAGTACTTCCTCATTTGTTTTCCTTTCGGTCCATTTCACCTTTACCATTCTTCTCCACACCCACATTTCAAAAGCCTCCAATCTACGTCTATCCTCCTGCTTCAGCGACCACGTTTCCGCGCCGTACATAGCTACGCTCCATATCAGAGTTTTTACGAGTCTTGTCTTAACATCCCTACTCAATGTCCCCGTCATCAACTCCCTCCTCCTTGAGAAAGCCTCCTTGCCTAGCGCAATTCTTCTCCTTACGTCCCTACCACTTTGACCGTGTTGGTCCAAAACACTTCCGAGATATGTAAACTGTTCTACCTGCTCTATTTTTTCCGCGCCTATTTTAATATTTAGCTTAGCCTTTTTCTTTCTGGAAAATCGCATAACCTTTGTTTTATTAATATTTATTCTCATCCCATATTTATCGCACTGAACCTCCAATTCTCTCAACAATGCTTGCAACCCCTTGGCTGACTGAGCAACTAATGCTTGGTCATCAGCAAACCTAACCGATTTTACGAATTCCCCTCCGACTTTCATTCCTACCTCCAGTTCTTCCCATGCCTCTTTAATCATTTCCTCTACATATACGTTGAACAGTACCGGTGACAATGGGCAACCCTGCCTTACACCTCTTCCTAACACTGCCCATCCGGACTCTCCGTTCCCCACTCGCACCTGAGCAGTCTGAGACATGTACAGGTTGCGGATCAGTCTCCCGTCCCTCCAATCCATTCCTATTTTCTGCAATACACGCATTAATTTTTCCCAATTCACTCTATCAAACGCTTTTTCGAAATCTACAAAACAGGCAAAAACGTCCTGATTGTATTCTATATTCCTCTCAACTAGTGATCTCATTACTGCAATAGCATCACGCGTACCTCTTCCTTTCCTGAACCCAAACTGATCATCCCCTAAGTAATCATTTGCCTTACTCTCTATCCTTTTGTTGATGATCCTGAGAACAACTTTAGCTGCGTGGGATATCAAACTTATTGTTCTGTAATCCTCACATGACGAAGCCTTTGCCTTTTTTGGAATAGGAACTAACACCGATCTCACAAAATCTTCCGGCCAGATTCCTTCCTCATAGATACTACGAATCAGTCCATATATGCCTTCTTCCCACCTTTCCCTAACCATTTCAACATTTCTACAGGAATATTGTCCAGCCCCACGGCCTTATCTGCTTTCATCTCCTTTAATGCCCTTTCTATTTCATCGTCGAGTATGCCTGGACCTAATCTATCTTCTTCTACGTCATGTTCCTTTTCTATGTCTAACCTTGTCGGCCTAAGTTCTTTACCATACAGTGTTTCTATATATTCCTTCCATCTCTCTTGGATTTTTCCTGGTTCAACTATTATCTTACCCCATTTATCTTTAACTGTTAGCACACATCTTGCCTTCTTACTTCCCGATAATAACTTAACCTTGCTGTATAGAGCACCAATTTCACCCTTCTTCTGTAAACTTTCCATATCCTCGCATTGCGTTTTCCACCATTCTTCTTTTGCTTTATTTGTGACCCTTCTCAATTTATTGTTTAACTCTTTGTACTTCATTTTGCCTAACTCTGTGTTAACATTTTTCCATCTTCTTCTCTCATCCATCTTTGCAATCATCTCATCCGTTACCCATGGTTTTCTTATCCTTTTCCCGTTAACGGTTCCTATAGTGTCTTTAGCGGCTTCCAATATCCCTTTCTTGATACATTCCCATTTTTCTTCGATAGTACTCAGTTCTTTACCGTCATCCATCATTTTCTCTACAGCCTGCTGGTACTCCTTCCTCGTTAATCCATTTAATGCTTCTAAATTCCATTTCCTAACCCGCCGCCCTTGCCTTATCTTGTTGAAACGAACGTTACATTTCATAACAACTAAATTGTGGTCAGAGTCCGCATCCGCTCCTGGGAAACTGCGAATTTATCACACTGTTCCTAAACCTGTGCCTAACCATAATATAATCTAACTGATACCTTTCTGAGCCACCTGGCATTTTCCACGTATACCTACGCCTTTTGTGGTGTCTAAACCATGTGTTAGTGATGACTAACCCCTGTCTCCTGCAGAATTCAATTGCTTTCTCCCCGCGTTCATTCCTCGTGCCTAACCCATAGTCCCCCACCTCACCCCAATCTCTTCCTTCGCCTACCGTCGCATTCCAATCCCCCATCACAATCAAATGTTTCCCTGCAGGAACACTCGCGATGATATCCTCTAACTCATCGTACATCCTATCGACTTCTTCCTCCTCGTGGTTGCTCGGTGGCATGTATACTTGAACAATGACCAAGTTCGTCGGCTCTGCTTTAATCTCTACGAGTAAAATTCTATCTGTCGCTTGCTCTATGTTGACTACGCTTCTTCCTACCCCTTTATTTAAAATTACGGCAACCCCTCGTTGGCTCTCGTCCCCGCCGCTGTATATTACTCTATAATTGTCACTCCAGTAATCCCCGCTATCCTTCCATCTCACCTCGCAGAGGCCTAAAACATCTATGTTACCTCTTTCCATCTCTCGCTTAATATTTTCTAATTTGCCTCTCCTCAACATTGTCCTGACGTTCCAGGTTCCTATTCTAACTACTTTCGTCTTCTTCTGCATCTTCTGTCCTGCTGCTGTTATTTCTCCCCCGCAAGGATTTCGTGGGATGACGACCGCGGAAGCCTTGCCTCCCCCGCTGCCGGGCACGACACACGGCCCCTTGGGCCGAGTCTCGCAGTTGCCAGGACTCAATTTCTGTTTTGCGTCCATCATATTTTCTTGGGAATGATAATTGAGGTGGTTTCCCGTTGCCTTCCTCAATAGTGTTTTTAACGTGACACCATCACTTAATGGCCGCCCCACTGGGGTCAGACGCCATTGCAGCCGCCTCACTGAGGAACAGACGCTGCGTGGACTACCTTTCGTCTGGCTCCTAACCTTCGACCTATCTGGCATGGGTGACCCTTCCAGGAGTAATTATTATTACTCCCGCCAGCACAGCTCTAGGGGTCATCGGAACACACAAGCCCTTCCACCACGACAAGGTTGTAGTCCATGGGAGGGATATATATATATATAATATATATACATGTCTTCCAAAACCAACACCCTTCTGCGACGACACAAATATACATACATAAGCTTTGTTCAAAAACTTACCTAAATGCAGAATTACAAAGCTAGACACAGCTACCAAATAAATAATTTTTGGGTCCTCACAAAACACAATCCAATATCCTACTCCTCAACAAGCGCCTCTTCATCTCTGTATCCTTCCTTTATCCTGTCAAACATCCCTATCCTGTTCCTGCCCTTACCTCGCTTGCCCAACATTCTCCCCTCTATTACCCTCTTCAACATTCCACTACCGCTCAATACGCCTTTCATCCATTTTTCCTGCCTCCATAGGATTTCTCTCAACAAACCCCTCTCCTCACCCATCATCTCTAGTAGTATATATATATGTTTATACATGTCTTCCAAAACCAACGCCCTTCAGCAACGACACATATACATATATAAGCTTTGTTCAAAAACTCACCTAAATACAGAATTACAGAGAGTGGAGTGGACACTCATGTATTTGTATATCTGACGTCTCAACGGCAATTTCGTCATATTAATAGCCATCCTTACCAACTGAAATGAATAAAACTGCTAATGGAATGTAAAAGATATCATATGGACTATAGAGACATCGTTCCCTTTACTAGTTAAGGAGCTGAAAGCATGACACGTTAAAGCCAGGGTAAAATGGACTCACTAAACTTGGCTACCTCAAAATACTCTTATGACTATCGTGTATAACAGTTAAATCCATGGTTTGACCGAAAAATCCAATATCCTCCTTCAACATGATCCCTTCGTTCCCAATTTCCGATTTCATAAAGGATATGAATGAAGACAAATGGAATCCTGGCTCTACTCTCTTTGATGAACACTCTTTGTAAGGGTAGGCTTTAATCTTTTTCGTCGAACGATAGGACAAGGAAGAGGTAAGAAATCCTGTAGAGAAATAATTAAAGGAATACTTTAACTTCATCCGACCCAAATTTATCCACTTTTCAATGATTGAAGCTTTAATTCATGCTTCGGACATTTTCCTCACCTGAAAGTCAAACTTTTGAAGTTATCGTAAGGATAGACATGAAAGAAGAAGTTTCATTTAGTGAATGACAGCTTTTAATTTCAGGTGGGAGTAAAAAATATATAATTTCCGATTAAAACTGTATTCAAATCGTAATTTTTGGGATCAAGGAAAAAATGTCCCAGACCGCTTAGGTTGGGTAAAAAATACATTACGCTATACCTTTCAAGAACCTTCCCAATCCCGAGAGAAATTCGCGACAAAAAGTAAGCCGCACTAAGGTTTATCCTTAAGAATCTTTGAATTTTATATTATTTTTTTGATTCAACGAAAAATTCTATGCCTATAATATACGTAGATTACCACCAGTAATTTCGTGAGTACATTTGGTGAATTAAGAATAATTGCCTAATTCCTTATCATTTGCCTCAGTTTTTAAAAAGAGAGGATTTTTCGGTACTATAATAAATCAATTACATTACTCCAAAGATGTAGTTAATGACCGGTTAATTATTCATAGTGACATAAGACAGTACTGAATTGAAGCAGTTGATTTATGTTTTCATGCCAAGGAGACCTTGTTATTATACCCTCCGCAAACATAGAACGGCATCGTCTTCGGAAAATGAAAGCAATCCCTTACTCAACACGATTAAATTTCCTCACAAGTCGCGGCAACTCGACGTGGACTATCGCCTTGATGTGAGAATTATTTTATTTCCCATCTATGGGAAGCTAATGCCCGCCCGTTAACGACTCAATATAGGGAATCAAAAGATTCCCTTATTACTGAACCACAATATATGTTTTCATCGGGCCTAAATTAGCTTCCATCTCTCAAAATGGCCCAGGAAAGAAACCCCAGGAAGTTGAGAAAATGGAGCGTCATAATTTTATTGTACTACGAGTGCTGTACAAATTTTCTTGCACCCGTAATTTCGACTGCTCTAGGCATGCGTACTGATAACGCTTGCTCTAGGTGTAGATTACTAGTACACGCAGTACACACTCGAATACTTTCAAGCGCTGAAGGGGCCTTGACGCTTGAACTCGTGTCAAATTGACATGTGAGACCTTCCTCCTCCTAACTTCGTCTGCTCGGCCTTCCGGAATGATGTGGTCCGTCCTGAAGGAAGTAGACGGGGCATTATAAGCTCATCACTTAAGGCCGTAAAAGGAATTCCACACTTGCGTAGCTTCACGAGATTGAAACAGATTATGAGCTTAGTGATCTAACCACTCCCTCTACGATGGAGGTGTCGAGTGATGCTACATCTGTAGCTTAATCGGGAATTTTGTCGAGTGTTGAGAAGGCCGAAAAATAAAAAAAGCGCTCTCCATGAAGGCTGTGCGTTACGTGCCCAGTTTATGTACAACAGGCGCCAAATGATGACTGCATTCAGCAGAGCACATCAATGTAATCTCTAGCATTCATCTGTTGAACACGATCAAATTAGTCCAATGAAAACTTATTGACCACTATTTTTTTCCATCGCAGTTAAAAAGAAATTTTTAAAGATTTTCTCGTGCGTGATGTTTCTTTATGTTTGTTTGTCAAACAATTACTAATTGTTACGTCCCCCATTAATAATCATTTGATGGTGGTTAATTTTTTCTGCTGAAAGTATTCAATGGCCTACACGTAAATCGCAATATACTCTTAATATAATTGTGCGAGAAGATTTTAATCAGAAGAGGAGTCGGAGCACAATTTCATTTTCCCTTTCGAGTTGTTTATGCACTTTCCAATCGGGAAATTAAACTACATTTATAATACATTTCAAGCAAGTGAGTTTCTATTATCGTTCGTCTTCAGTTTATTCTATTTCCTTCGTCATTACATTATTTCTTCAAAAAATATTTTATATTCACGCAAAAAAAATCAAAATTATAACGTCTTTTGGCGACCACCTTAGATGCTTTACGCTTCTGGATAACCTAAAATATTTAAGAACGTCGAGGAGCCACAGGAAATAAGTCTTCTTCAAATTGACGGCCTTAATTTATTGCACAAAATCTATTTCACTCTTTTAAATTAGGATCTCGTCATTAATTGTATTCTCGATTTAATAAACGGTTCTTCAATTTAAATGTCATTACATCTTTTGTATCGGTACTTCAAATCAAAGGGTCACTTGAAACAACGCTTAAACGGCTGGCTGGAGATAGGCAAATTACTATGAAAATATAAATTAGAATCTAGAGTAGATACGGAAATTTTAGTACCAAAGGAGAATTAAACATTTCATCTGTGTCGGCTGGTGCTATTAATTCGTGATTCGCGCAATAATTCTGTTCATGTCGTAAAGTGCAATTTTCTCAAAGTCTTACCTCGCGGAAGGATAAGTTCCATTTGAGTTGAAATGGGCATTTTCTCAAACATCCTGTAAGAAAGATTCCCTTGAGTGAAACAGCCTTAATGCACTCAAAGCAAGTTAAATCTTTGTATTATGGACGCAACAGTGATACGGATGGACAACGCTATTAGAACTAATTTCTTATGACCTTAGGAAGGTAAAATGGAGGTCTGTAGTTAACCTATCTTCCAAATTAAATGGCTTTTCCATTAAAATTATTGGCATTATACCTATGAAAATATGATATAATTTAAAAGACGTCAAAATTCATACTTTCACCCTCAAAGCTACAAATAGCTCTGCATGTAGGTCAATACATAAGTTTCGTTAGTGTGATTAAAATATACCATACACAGTGGAAGTCGAAATTTTACGGTAGGCTAAGAGATTACACAAAGATAAAACAAGCGAAAGTTAAAATAAAGAACTGTTTTTACCATCGAACTTCTTGATATAAAATAACACGCGCTTTTCCACGCCTAGACGTGATAACCAGGTAAACATGTAATACTCCTTTAAAGTTTGAAATTTATTTGAAAGTGCCTAAGGCGTTGCATTCCAGGCGTAACTAGATGGAAGCACTACCTTTTCGTACTTATTATTCTATGAAATACTTGCTATTATTCCCTCCTCTACAAGAAGGGAATTGAGGATTGTATATACATGTATTTCTAAAGCTGAAACCAAAATATTTCATGCAATTAATTTAATTATTAATTTAATTTTCCTCTCACATTGTATTTTAAACGCATCTTCGAAGTGATTATTTCGTGGGATACATATAATTTTTTCCTTGAAAATAAATTTTTTTTCTTTGTTTGAAAGAAAATATATCTTTTATAAGTGTACTTATCAACAATAAATACCAATATATTTCCCATCTCAAGTCAAATACTCTATTATAAAGTAGAATAACTGGACATATAATTCATTATTGTTATTATCATTAGGTAATTATCCGAACAATTTAGGGTACATATTTAATGGACTATACATTACTGAACTCTAAAAACTTAAATACGTGGAGGCACAAAATATCCTCAAACCCCATGCACACCCCGTACCCGTCACCTCGTACATATTAAAACTAGTTCCGCATATTTGCTACCTCTCTCAATTTAATTCGAAATACATATTCTTTCCTCACTCTCCCTCACTTTTAACGTTTTCCCATCTACATCAAAACCTACGGCATCCCACTGTCCCTCAGTATCTCCTGCAGTGTTATCCTTCTTCTAATTTTTCCCAACAGTATTCTCCCTTCCCCACAATTCTTAGCACTTCATCGCTTGTTTTTGTTTCTTTCTATTTTTTTTATCCATTCTTCTCATGCCAATATCTTAGCAGTCTCCAATTTACATTTATCCTTCTGCCTCAACGACCACGTTTCTCATCCATACAAAACTATGCTCTAAATTAAAGTTTTCACTAGTCTTTAGTAATTTTGATGACGTATCTACATCAGCTCTCATCTGTTTGCCCTTCTTTACCTAACAAAAACTTTTCCTATTGTCCCCACCACTCTCACCACCCTTACTCGAAAACGTCTCCAATAAGTGAGCTGATCTATCCGTTATATTCAGTATCCTTCGACTTTAATTACTATATTAGCTTTCCTATTTCTAGATAAACACTAGCTTCATTTCCTCCTTCATTAAGGCATGCAAAACATTATCAGAATTGAAATATTCTCTGTTTCATGCATAACATAAGACACTCCGATCGTGGGGCACGTTTAGGTACTACAATATTCAAATAAGTGAAGGCCTAAATGTGAATTTTAGATTCCTTGGTAGCTTTACCCTCGCATTTTCATTACGATACCGTTTTCTCTAGCACCGGAGGTAAAAAAAAACCACAAGAATTTTTACTTAAATTTTCTGTCGAATTTCACGTAAAAACTACAGATATGTCAATTTTTTTTAAACTTTTATGATCTTCTGCAAGTAGGATAAATATTTTTGAACGAACATTCATGCGAACAGTCTCTTGTATTCATGGAGGTAAATAAGAGTTCAGCAAAAAATGAGTTTTTCATTTCACACAATGCTGTTCTCTAAATCCACATCCACACTATATATCACAAGTCGCAAGGCCATGTGACTGGTCGGTTGTTAGAATACGTCACGGTGAACAGCTCTGAATTAATGGCGAGAGATAACTTGGGCAACGGGGAACGGATGAGGACTCAAGTCCCTCACACACACGCGTGTTCATTCCCGTCACTCACAAATCCTTGAGGAGTACAAATGCGTAAAAAATGTCTGGAGATGATAAGGTACACCCCTTCAATATGATTTGGGATGAGTTAAGGAGTCCTTCATGGGAGGGGAATAAGCGTGGCGAGACGGGAATGTGAAATATCGAACTGCATCGGGGCGGCTCGCTCTTTCCGCGGGATCTTGCAAATCCCACGATGGTGGTGGACTAGGAGGCCGCGTGGGGCCATTAAGGACGTGGCTGCAACCGAAATGAGGAGGGGTGAACGGAAGAGGGTGCTTGGGGGGAGGAAGGGAGGGAATAAGCGGATCGACGCGGGCGGGAGCGCATCCCGGGCTATCGATGTGGTTCGTCGGGGAAGCACGCATTGCAGGAGAGATGGGTTTGGTTTTCAGGTTCCTGGTGGAAGGGTGGGGGGATTTGAGGGTGGGGATTCGAGTGGGAACGGGGGGAATGGGGCGGGGAGGGAGCCGCGTCTGGTTCTGTGGGAAGGGAGGATGGGAGGAAGAGGGGGTGGGAAGATCAAACGCCTTGGCATTAGGCCACCGACTCCGGGGCATCCTTAAACGCGGCGATGCTTTCGGTCTTTCATCCACGGCAAAGTCCGCAGTGCCGGGAGATGTTTCCCTCACCTGGCCCCCAGGGGGGAGGGGGAAGGGATCGCCCTGATAAGTCCTTTTATGACGCCCTTCCGAGCCCACTCCCAACACCCCTCAACAACTTCTTCGAAAAGCAACAGTGATCCCCGGGAAAATAGATGAGTGCCGAACGTGCGGTTCTCCTGCAGGATATTATTACTCTGAGTCAGCCAGGCAAGCGGAATACATAATAAAATCTGCATTAGTATTATTAATTAAGGAAGGTAATGGGAACCGACGCATAAATCATCAACAGTAACAGTATTTAACAGTAGGTTCGGAGATACTTTTCCATAAGTTTGGTGCATTAAAACCAATGAATTACATGAATAATTAAATTATAAGGGGGGAAAACTCCACTGGCCGTAAAAAACAGTCGCAACTCTCGTCAGACCAAATTGTTGTGTTGGTATTCGCGGGAACCAACCACAACCTCTCGACCAAGAATACCCTCTGTGGTGGTTTACGGGAAATTAATCCACGCCAGGGACCACACACAGCCACACACACACTATCCTGTCTGGAATCCTTCACGAAGCTGTGAAAGAGAAATCTAGATATTGACGAAGCGTTACGACGCAAAGCCCTCCACTCCGAAATAGTATCTCTCTACGCTAAACGTAGTTACCTGGAACTACAAGCTTACAGTTTGCATTTAAAACTGACTCGGAAATTATCTAACGACGATTTTCTAGACTGGTTAGAGATTGACAGAAGGATCCATACCGTAGTTCTCAAGAAACGGGAACAGAAAGCCCGCGGCATCAACCGTAAATTGGCAAAACTTATCGGTGAGTCCAAAGCTCCTCCTTTCTCTGACAACAAGGGATTCCCCAATGTTTGCAACTTGTCTAATGAAACATTTTCACAACAAGAGTTGAAATTACTCAATCATGGTTTAAACTTTAGTATACAGCCGAAAAATGTCCCCTTGGATGATATAATTGCTCATATAGAAGGATCTCTGTATCCATTTGACATTCCCACTAAAGATTTTGTACGGAAAGCTTGTGAAAATCAGATTAAAAATAACCTCAACCACCCGGTCTTCCAACGCAAACTGTACTCACAGAATTTAAATCACGTGGTATCCTCTTTAAAAAGGAAAAATTGTTTCTACATGAAAGCAGACAAAGGTAACCTCTGCGTCATTTTGAATAAAGTAGATTATTTTGATAAAGTAAACAACTTAATATCATCTGGACCATATGTTGAAGTAAAAAAGAATCCCCTTAATAAGCTTGTAACTCAAGTTAAAAATGTGCTTAACGATTGCCCATTCCTCATTGATAAAAGAATTAAATTTAAACTCTCAGTGTCTAATCCTATTTTACCAAGACTTTATTGCTTACCTAAAGTTCATAAAACTGGTTTCCCCATGAGACCCATAGTTTCAGGCATAGATTCGCCCACATATCTAATATCTAAATGGCTGGTCTGTGAATTTAACAAATTGGATTTGCCTAGCCCCCATTCCCTAAATAACACAATAGATTTCGTAAACCATACCAAAAGTCACATTTTCAGTCAAGGGGAAGTCATGGTATCTTTCGATGTTTCAAACCTATTCCCGAGTGTACCATTAGACATAGCAATCAACTCGCTAAAAGTATGGTTAACGTCAATACAACTAGATCCTAAGTTAATTGACGAATATATCAGACTAACTAACCTAGTCATGAACCAAAACTTTTTTCAATTCCAAGATAAGTTTTATCAACAAAAATATGGTACGGTGATGGGAAACCCCCTTTCCCCATTCATAGCAAACGTATTTATGACCCACTTTGAGACGGAGTTCAAAAATAAATTCAGTTATTTCCCTTCCGTTTTTGTTAGATACGTCGACGATATTTTTGCAATTTTCGACACCACGAAATACAACATAGAGCAGTTCATCGATGACTTAAATAGCCTTTTCCCATCGATTAAATTTACATGCGAACTAGAAAAAAATAACCAACTCCCATTCCTTGATCTGCTATTAACCAGAAATATTAAAATAACATACGACGTGTATCGCAAACCAACACATACCAACAACTACATACACCATGATTCGTTCACACACCACAGTCACAAACTTGGCGCCTTCCATGCTCTTGTACACAGATTAGTAAATATTCCCTTGAATAGAAACAACTATTTCAAAGAATTGAAGAACATCAAACTGATAGCTATTAAGAATGGTTTTAAAGAGTCGATTATCGATAACCTAGTAAAAAAGCACAAACATAAAAAACTAGTTCAAAACACAACCACCCTCACACAGCATGAAACCCCTCGGTACATCAAACTTCCATTTCACCCACAATTAACAAAAGGGTTAGGAAAGATTTTCAAAACCGTCAATACGAATGTATCATTTAGCAGCAATAACAAATTAAAACATTTATTAGGTAATACTAAAGACAAAATCGACGCCTCAAACAAGTCCGGTATTTACAAAATCAATTGCTCCTCTTGCGATTCATCTTACATCGGCCAGACTCGGAGGAACATTAAAACTAGATTCAAAGAGCACATAGCCCATTACAGATATAACAGACCAGACAAATCAAGCATTGCCCAACATTTACTCAAGGAAGACCATCAAACATCAGAAAACGAAATGAAACTTATCAAACAGACTCCCAACCACCTTTTGGACGCCTACGAAAGCATTTTTATTCACAAATTCAAGAAGGTCGTAGTTAACAGCGATAAAGGGCCGATCCCATTCTCTCCTCTTTATTCCCTTTTGAAATGATTTCTAACTCCTGTTTTCAGCGGATAAAGTGATACTTTGTAATTCCGCAGATTTTCAGAGTCTGTGGAATTACAAAGTGTCATTTCAAATTTCCGTTGGACTTAGTACTCAACCCCCCCCCCTTATTACTTCTTCCCGTTCCACCCATCCCATTGGTTTCTGTTCGCCCCACCTTCCTCCCTTCCCCCCCCCTCCCCCCCCCCCTTCCTCTTTGCCAATAAGTTTAAAGTATTCCATCTTCCCACTAATCCTATTGGTCCCCTATCTCCTACATCCTTTCACAGTCACTATATATATTTGACGTCTGTCTTCGGTAGTTTACTTTCAACCTTGTGTTGGAGGTGTTTTTCCCTTCAGTTCGCTGAAGAGGGCCACTTTGTGGCCGAAACACGCGTGTTCGACGCTATCCTCGTCTGCGCTCTATCGTTTCAGATTCTCCCAGAAGTTGGGCCCTTTGAGTGCGTGTGTGTGTGCTTCTTGAGTGCTAGTGTGTGTGATTGTTCTGTGCTCGTCCTTCGTGGATAGTCACAGAGTGTGTGCTTGTAATACATCCTGGTATCCTTAACGGGGTCTTCCTTACAGCCTCGTGAAGGATTACATTTCCACCTGGAATCTTTAACGAAGTCTCACAGCTTCGTGAAGGATTCCAGACAGGATAGTGTGTGTGTGGCTGTGTGTGGTCCCTGGCGTGGATTAATTTCCCGTAAACCACCACAGAGGGTATTCTTGGTCGAGAGGTTGTGGTTGGTTCCCGCGAATACCAACACAACAATTTGGTCTGACGAGAGTTGCGACTGTTTTTTACGGCCAGTGGAGTTTTCCCCCCTTATAATTTAACCTAGAGGCCGTAGAGCTCTTGATAATTCTTACTACATGAATAATATCAAAATATCAACCAAACCCCTAACACCGAAGGGCATTATTTGTACTACGAGCGGTGCTTGACTGTAGACCGTATTCACAGGGTAAATAAATAAAGCGATTAGCAAGGAAAGAAGTAATACAATTCACTTAATGGCCGGTACCAGAAGTATTTCTGATTATAGTTTGTAAACAAAAAAGAATTGCTGAAGACCAATGTTACGTCGTTATTGAAATACTTAATCTTCCACCATTGCGTGAGATGAATATAATTTCCATCGGATAAAGATATCTTAGATGTTGAATTACGAATTACTGCATGCGTTCTGGATGAAATCAGCGCTTAGTACTTACCATTTATTTCTCTAGTAAGAGAAGCGTAGTCTGACAATAGCTTCAAATCATAAGTTCATTTCACTCAGAAGTATTCTTAAATATTCCGCTAAACAGCTAGGAAATAAATATGAAATGTCTTAATCATTACCTTTAAAGGCAATGAAGAACGAGAATCCTTTCAGGAGAAGATCTTTAGACTTTCAAATGAGGCCATGCAACCATTCATTTCCCTCACCTCTCCTTTCTCATCAATATGATAAGTCGAAATTAGAGCTGATGATGGTATTCAAGTTTTATGGAGATTATTTCGCGTAACTTGGATTTTATTGAGGAAGATATATTAAGGTTTATATTTAGAGGAATAAAGAATTATCTTTTAGTTAAAAATTTTCCACTTTTATCCATTTTCAAGTTATTTATGCGTGATAATCAATTTCATTATATTTTCCTCTTAGATCCCACAGACTTAGCCGTCCCTTGGTGGAAATTACGAGTACTAGGAATAATTAACTCATTATTCACCGTCATAAAATGTCTTTACTTCAAAGCTTGAATTTAATATGGCAATACTATAGAATACCTAAGGATGGGAAACTATGTAGAGAAATTAAGAGTTTTAGTACAAATTCATTCGTTTCTTACTTTCGCATTGATGTAACTGGAAAAGTTATTTAGAAGGTTCCCCGTTTCCCTCCCTCAGTAGTATTTATAACAAGACACTATCAATTAAAATTCCCAACCCACTAGAATCAGACTCCTTTTTACCGACCTCATTTAGAAGCATTCTTTACGTGGGCTACCATCCGTCTGGTTTCTGCTCTATCTTAACATGATGACTCTACCATGAAATTATCGATTTCCTTGCCAACGCACTTTAGAAGTCAACAGAAAAGGTAAGCCCTTCCATCACTTCAAGAGCATAATACAAGGAAGGATGAAAAGATGAAAATTAATACTATGTTGTGGGTGATGCGGTTGGTGCCTAATAGTTTAACATTAAAGTTTGAGGATAAATGATGGTGCTTATCCTAAACTTTCTCATAGAACTTTCAATGAAATGATATGATTGATTGATGCGTTGTATACAATAATTAATTACATGGATTAAATCAGCTTTCTAGTTATTAAGTGGCGATATGATGTGATAAAGATACAATAACAATACTCTTAAACGTTCTCCTGCGGAAACTGTGTTCATTAACATCAATACCTGGAAAGTTGGCTGATTTCATTCTGAACTAATCGAGCTGATTCTCGAATTTGTTTACTGATGCTCTCTTCCTCAGGCAATATCTTTAAGTGATTCATTGGTGTGTGTGTGTACGTGATACTCGTTCACTCAAACACGAAATCCCGCCATACTGTGATCAAATATTCATTCTCAAGGAAATAGATATAAGGAAAAGGGATAGGAACACAAAAAAGGACGAAAACAGGAGAGGTGGGGAAGGCGGAATCGAGCAGAACACAAGCGCAAAAATAGTACCTGGTCCTGGCCATATTTCTTTACCTATTGTCAACACTATTTTTCCAGAATTATTTCTTCTTCCATTGTGTATGAATTGAACTCAGATGCGAAGGAAAGGGGTGGTTAAGGTTGAGCTTTCATACCAAATACCGAGAATTTACTGAATTCATCATATAAATGAGGAATGTATGGTTTCAAAATGAAGAATCATTAAGTTTGCAAAACCTAATGGTCATCATCAAATATTGCTCAAATTAGTGAATAAATAATCTCGGAAAACGTAGATAACTTATGAGTAACCATTTCCTATACAAAATCATGTCTAACATCTATTACAGAAACATATGGCCAGGCTTAATGAGTAATTTAAACTATTGCATCGTTCGACTGATAGTAAATTAATTCAATGAGGAAGGAATTTTTTCAGATATAAGATGAATATTTGCTGCATTATTTAGAGTATTAAAAAAATATTCAGCAAATAACAGAAATACGTCGTAGAAGCGATGTATTAAGTTGCTAAAACAAGATACTAAGCGTACATGATTACCAGAGAAAACTAAAAGTGATTATTTTAGTGTTATCATCTAGTCCTTTCCGTTTAGTTAAAATTAGTCTAATTTTAATTAATCATGTTATTCCACCATATCACGCCTGAAACGTCTCTTTTTAGTCCTTTCCGTGTTATAATCGTCATTTGCGGATTCATCCCTAATTACAAGTTTACAGTTACAGAAAGTTTTTGGAGGAATATCTCTTGTAGAACACTATTTTCATCACAAACACATCAGAAAACGAATTTCTATTTTTTCACATATGAATAACGGAAATCTACGGTTTTAGTACTCCCTGACATGCACACGCAATAGCTCATGAGATCATGTTGAATACGGAATTAAACATTAATTTCTCCCTCCTTTCATAACTTTCCCAGCCATGTGGACAATTCTAAATAAGTTATTTTGTGCGATTCGGTGATTCTTCTGAGTCCAAAATGATAGTTACGTAAATGGGTACACATCCTAATGTCCGAGGCAATGTGAAGATCGTTCAATCAGAAGAGGTTCAGAAGCTTTCAAAATGTGGGAACGGAGAAGAAGGAATAAAACAAATTTGACGGAGAGGAACGCAAAATGTTAAGTTTTATATATGTTGATAGAAGAGAGAAAGTTGATCTGTCAACATTAAGGGAGGCGGGAACCGTGGGCGGGGAGTATTTGGATAGATATTTGATGTGTTGAATGCCAAGATCGAAGGGAAAATGCTGAGACTTTTGGAGGACTTTAAGTGGGTATTCATAACTGGAAAAGAAAGTAATATAGGGAAACCTTTAGGGTCTGGTCGGCTGGAAGTACTCAAAACAACATGTGGACAGCTATAGTAGTTAGGGCCCGCTCAAAACCCTCTACAAGAGTGTGATGAATATTTTCCGATAATTGAAAAAAAGATGAAACACACAAGTATTCACCAAATTCTATCCGTGTATCGTTTCCCTACATAGTGCTAGGTTTCGGATAAGAGTTTAACTACGGGAAACTGGTTTCGACTTCAGTAATTAGACGGCTAGCTTACTACCGCAAGCCGCTATTCGCAAACTCGGTACCTTACCACCAATGGCTATCAAGAAAGTTTTGGAGGATCGGCCTGAGTATTTTGTTCCTAAAGGCGTAACTTTCCATCAATACAAATTATTTCGCAAAGCTGACTTAGATTAAACCCGCCACACCACCAGAGGATGAACAATTTGATTCATCTCTGCGGATAAGAAACTCTTTTTTTTAACTCTGGCTCTTTATTTTTATATCATATAATTAATTCCTCTTTAATCATACAGGGACGAGGAAGTCCAGTGGCTAGAGCGCTGAGCTACTGGTGGGGCTTGAGTTTAATTCTCGGTTATGCATATAGAAACTCTCGGTCATACTGCGCAGTAACACGTTATACGTTAATGAGTTAGTGTTTATGCGTAACGTAACATGTTAATACGTTTAAAAGGTTAAGAATCGCTCTTGGCATAAGAAGTTAACTTACTTTTGTGTTTACTTTTTAAGGCACCACGTTTTTCTTATTAGAAAACACTTGGCCCAATACTCGACACTTTGAAACCTAATGCGTTACTCGAAAATCCGATATTTATAATAATACTTTTGTTCAACTAATTCCAGGAAAAAGAAGAGTGCATGAGAGAAGGCATCAATAAGTCACTTAGAAATTATTCACAGAAATGTAATAATTTCGTAGGATTATATTTTGATTTACTTCTTTGAGAAATGGAGATATTTATTGATTTGAGTTTTCCTGGGAGTCAAAATATCATTTTTTTCGGATCGATTGAGGATTAGCTCAATTGTGATTTGGCTAAAGTGCAATTTATCTAATCGAGCATTAACCCTTGACTTATTTCGGTTGAAATGCTGTACAGTTAATTTCCTCAGCTTTGCCAAAACTGTGTGAATTTTCAGCCACCGATCTTCGTGGGAAGCCGCAGTTGGTACAGGGAAAGGAAATGACCCCCTCCCCATGCCACCCACACTTATGCCTGAATTTCATCGTCCGTTGGGCCGAGTTATAGAGAGAAACTGAGCCGAAACCTTTTGGTCGATTACTGTGATGAGTGGTCTTTTCTAATCAGGTGCCAACTGTTAAAAAGGTATACAGGTGAAGCGGTCGGTCACCGGTAACAGTTGGATTCTCGGTATCTTCTTCTCCAAAGGCTCCGGCCCTCAGCCCCGAAGGGCAAGGGTCGTCTTTTTCGTCAGAGATGAGGAGACGAGAGGAAATGGCGTAGGTGGGGTGGATGAGAAGGGTGCGTGCGGGCACGAGTGTGCGTGCGTGCGCTTGGTTCTTTGTGCTCGAGCACCCCGGAGGGCCGCAGGCGAGGGGGAGGGCAGAAGAGGAGAAGTTGGCGGTCTGGCTGATGAGATCGCCCCGACTGCTCTAATTGCGCGTCTTTTACGTCATGGGAGCACGATTGCGTAAGACGAATGGAGGAGAGTTAGGGGGAAGACCATTGGGAGGGGGTTGGGAATAGGTTTTGGGAGGACGTAGGCGTGTGGGGGTGGAGAGACTGAAGGGGGTTGGGGGTGGCTGCGCATTTGAGGTGCCCGTTGATCGACCTTATCTTCTATCCACTTCTCCTCTCCTTTTTTCTCCCTCTATTGTATACATCATATAAATTTTTGTGAGAAACCTTTTCAATCGATATTATGTGAAAGCTGTGTATTTTCATCCCTGTGACTGGGTTATCAATTAATCGGGAACCTTTGTATATCTGCATCTTTCGTAATCACATTGATTTGAAGCACTGCCGTTTTTCTTGTTGCTACTTACATTATTAACTGCTTATCTCAATTGCAATATTTTCTCCATGGGATACTTTAACCACGGGAAAATAAACTCGTTCCTTTTACCTTACCCTAGCTCATCTCTATCCCTTTCTTCTCCGGAATTCTTGTTCCTCGCATTAGAAATTCCTATCGGTTTCCCTTCATCGTCCAGTCCGCTTGCCTGTGTTTTGGAGATCTTCTGGACCAGGAAATATAAGAGTCAGGGAAGAGAATTCGCACGAAATATTGAAGTTCCTGATATTGTTTTTTTATTAACGTTCTATTGGAATTTTTGGAACCATCGAGTAATTTCGGGATCGCTGACCTGAAATTCCAAAAGATGATGGACGTGCGGATGGTCATGGGGTGAAAATCTCATGATTTTGCCTAAAAAAATATCGAGCTCAATTCAATTTGACTGATTCTCATAACTGTAATCTTAAAAAATTTCTTCTATTTTTTTCGGCATTGCTTTACATACTAATTCTTTGCTCGGTCAAAAATAACGTCTTCGTGTGGTCGATTGAGTGGCCTAATATAGGAGGAGGAGGAGAAATACGTGCCATACACGAGGTCTCTCCGGAAACTATCCCGCCGTGCAATATTGTGAGAATAATAACCTACCAAGAACAATCACGTCTTAGTCCCCTTCGAAGTACTTACCTTGGACTTCACACACTTATCCCAGCGTCTATTATACTTTACAAAACAATCGAAATAGTCATGTTAGGGAATGGTCATCAGCTGCCTCGGCCCACTCTCCCTTATGTCGTCAACCGACAGTTGCAAAGACTGAGGTTTTGCTCCAGGATTATAAGGAACTAAGGCCTCATTATTCTAGGTAGGCTATTTTTATCAAAAAAATGCATGCATAAATCCTCTCCGGGTAAACCTTGCATAAAGTACAAAAAGAAACATAGTCTGTGTATGCCAGCGAATCTCACATCTGACATTGTAAAGTGATATGGGATTCGTCATACTGCGAACTTCCTTTGTGTAATAGCGATCTGCTAATGTCTTATTAGCAATTTCAAAACCAAGAAAGGGGAAATTCTCAAGAATTCACTCCAATCATCCTTATATTACGCCATAGTGAGTATATTAAATATAGGAAGTAGAAATAAGAGCTCAATCCTAAATATTAGGAAACAGTTAATAAAATGAGTACATACATTTCCCTTTTCTTTGGATACGATACATGGAATATAGAAGTTTCAGTTGCCTCCGATACAGATATCGGAGGCAACTGAAATATGATGTTGCAGAATGGAGATAGGAATAAAGTTGATAGCTAGAGTAGCAGAAGAATACCCTGAAGAGTGGATGAAGAGAGAAGCCTACGGATGGCATTCAAAAGAAGAAGAGGCAAACTATGTGGTCGGCTATCCTGGGGCACGATAGTTAACTGAGACCTTAATTGAAGGAAACATTGAGGGGAAGTATTGATGGGAGAAGGCCAAGGATGAATCACGAGAAGAAACCAACGGAAGACGTTGGTGCTAGGATGTTTGAAAGAATGGAAAAATTGGCAGGTAACAGAATATCATGGAGGAGTGGCTGTAAAAACTACTAATCGGATTGATAATTCGTAATGAAGACGATGTTGGTACGCATTCTGAGTCTGTAAATCAACTTAATCTCCCAATTGCGTATTCGTTTTGTCACCACTTCCGCGTTCCATCGTATTTCAATGGTCATGCTTTCACTTCGTTCGTGATACGTGCAGCTACGAGGTAGGATCCCTCACGGGTATAAGGCAAGTCGAAAAACGAGAGACTTTTCCGCTGTTTTTCTATTTTCCCTCGCGGGGATGCGTTTGCTCTCCCTCTCCCATTCGAAGTCGGAATCAAGATCGAGGTTCACTGCTGTCTATTTTTTTCTCCCCGATGATTAATCTCCACTCCACACCACCGCCGACTCTTCAATTCAATCCGACAACGGCCTTTGCCCTCCACACCCTTGTTACCCATTTACTCCTCCTCTAAGCGTCTGCGAAATTCAATTAAAAGTGTTTGCCGGATTCATTACGCGTATTTTTAAACAGTAGGGATCGTTCACTCTCGTATCTCTTAGGTACTTGCTTACTTGCCCTCCCAGCTCCTCTGTGCCACTATTTACTTCTGTTTTTTTGTCGTCTCTCTTTCGTCTCGAGTGCATTCCGACCGTTCGGCGAGTGAACGAAGCGCCACCCAGGGAGATCGCCTTCGCAATTGAGCTCTCAAGAAAACTGTTCGTGGCCAGCAAATTCAATTATACATGCATCAATTCAACGTGTTTAAGTACCTATTGATTTGATTTCGATTTCCGTGGGCTGAAACTTGTTTATTTTTGAGTGTATGTTTCATTCAAACAAATTTTTAGGAAATTAATAATCTTTTCGGAACCCATCCCATATCGCTGTTAATATGTAAACGTTAAAATTTCCGGTATCATTCTAAATGTCCTCACTTGTTCTCTCGAATCCGTGGAATGTTGACACGTTACTTGTTTGTACCCAATGACTATTCATATATATATATATTCACTTTCCCGGAAAAGCCACGAACGTGCACAATAGTCACAGCAAATAGTCACTAAATAGTCACAGCAAACACAGAAACCAAAACACAAAAGAGGGACTCACTAGTTCTCGAATTTTCGGTGGTGCAACCACCTTTCTCAAGAGGAATTAGGAACAGAACGGTGAGAAAGGTGGTTGCACCACCGAAAATTCGACAACTAGTGAGTCCCTCTTTTGTGTGTTTTGGTTTCTGTGTTTGCTGTGACTATATATATATATGTATATATAGATGATTTCGTCGAAGTAACTTGGAAGTGTTAAATAAAAAAAACTTAGACAGAAACACACAACATGAGAACACATAAAAGGAACACTCACACGTTATTTCTTGATAATTTCGACGGAATCGAACTCCGTCTTCCTCGGAAGATTAGTTAGGACTAAATTATATATTTCCAGACATTAGAACGCGATCATCTCGAATGTAGTAATTGAATTCATGACATGCTTCGTGCAAGTAAATTTTAGAACGATTGATTTGTTTTCAAGATATTTCATAGCGCTTAATATGCACAATTCAATCTTCAGGTATCACCCTAAATTACCTAAATTATCTATAAAAATAAAAATATGTTCTACGGGGAGAGGACCACCTAGACTCTAAATTCTGCTGTACTCCAAAGACCTACCTCGCATTACACAAAATAAATGTCCTTACTGCCCTATCCACCTAAATCTTTATTTAACAAAGCAGCCAAAAACGGCACAAAGGCTTTTACATTGGCTGAAATCTAGAACAGATTCCAAATAGGTAAACTGTTTTACGTGTTCTAATGTATTATCCTCAAATCAAATATTTATCCAAGTATTTCTATTTCTTGAGAATCTAATTGCCATTATTTTCTTATGATAAACTCTCATATCATACGCATAACCTTGATTCTTTAATGTGTGAAGCAATGATTGTACCCTTTAACTGACTGGTTAACTATTCCTTGATTACCCACACATCAAATCTACTTATTCGATGTGATCCTCAACTAATTTCATATCTCCCACTCCTCTTTTTATATTCCTTCTGCATATAAAACAACAGGTGATAACGAATATCCCTTCTGGCTATCATACCTAGCACACTCCGTCCTGACTCTCCATAAACTCTTCACATTTATTCAATCTGAGACATGTACGGATTCCAGATAAGAGTTTATCCTCCCATTCTTTATTGGATAGGCATCAAAACCGATCTAACAAAGTCTTTCGACCAAAATGTTTTCCCATAAATGCTCCGAATGGATACAACAACTATTTTATTTCACTAAACTTTGGAGTAGTTTTGCAAATATATTATCCATATTTCCACAGCCATCTTCGATTTTGTTTCCTGTTATGTGGGAAAATCAAACCACACTTTTCATTACAATATGAAGAAATTCTACAAAATTTCCTTCTTAGATAGAGTAGCCTTAGCAAATTTAACAAGTGAGAGCATCTATAATAGGAATACTATACATATATTACGTGACAAAATAAAGATATGGGGAGTTCAATAAGCTAAGATGCCCACAAAGGTAGGTAGATTAGGACAAATTTGGAAGCTGCTGTGGCAAGAGGATTAGTTTGTCATACAGTATACCTTGAGTGCGAGAATGTCGCTCCTGTAATACTCTGCTCTGCTCTCATCGGTGATACTAGTCCATCTACGCAACTAAGTTATTTTTTCAGTACTATGCAAGTCACAGCCAGAGTGTGGGGCAAATACACACAAGACTAATGTTGCCTCTACCACGATCGGACAATGTTATTCTGATCCTTTATCGTTCATGGAAAAAATTACATGTTAAATCAATCCGTTCTACACTTAATCTCTCTAATTTTATTTACATGGTCTCTCCTACCGTAGAACGATGGGACTAATAATACATTTTCTACATCACTGCTAAGGAGATATCCTTCCAATTTATGCAAGAGATTCAATTTGTACTTTAACCTTCGCTCCGTGAGTGATTCCTAGCATTGCTCCTCTAATATTTAGAATACGCAACTAAGTTTATCATAACAACGTTTTACAAATCTAGCTCCTCTGCGATGCACGCGATCCAATTCGGCAATCAATTAAACTTCATGAGAATCCCATACATTAGCAGTATATTCTAAATGATGCCTGAACATAAAACGATAAAATTTCTCTTTTTCGCATTTATCCATGACTCTTCCAATAAATTCTACATTTTTGTTAGACTCTCTACATATTCCCCGTTTGTGTTTCACCCAGAAGAGGTCGTGAGTGAGGGTAATGCCTAAGTATTTACTCTACTCTACACATTCAGTGTTCGGTGTTCCCGAAGGAGTAGGTGTTCTAGAAGGAATTGCTCTTTTCCCAAAAGTACATCACTATGCTCTTTTTTAAGTTTCATTCTAATTGTCAACTATCGCACCAGCGTTGTATGCCATTTAGCTGATCGGACAAAGCTGCTGTGCCCTCAGGATTACGGATATCTCGATAAATTACTGCATCGTCGGCAAATAAACGTGTCTTACTAGTGACTACGGAGTCAATTTCGTTAACGTAAAGTAGGAATAAAAGAGGTCCGATGACTTCCCTGGGGAACGCCTGACGTAATTTCTACTGCATTTGAGCTAAATCCATCCATTACTACTCTTTGAACCCGACCATTCAAAAAATCTTTCGTCCAACCCCGGATGTTTTTATCTATGCTATATGCTTCTAGCTTTGCGGGTAATTTACTCTGAGTTAATTTGTCGAAACCTCCTTAAAAGCTAGAAAAATCGCGTCCACGGGAACAATGCTCTCTCCCTAAATATGGATATCATGAACAAAAAGCGCAAGTTGTGTCTCGCAGGATCTACCCTTTCGGAAACAGTACTGATTTTTCATCAATAACTTCTGATTATCGAGGTGTCTCACGATCAAACTAGAAATTATATGTTTTATAACTTTACAAGAAATGAATGTGAGGGAAATAGGTCCATAATTGCTCGGTTCCTTGTCTTCGTTGTTCAATATTGGTGTTACGTTATCCGTTTTCCAATCACAGGGAACCTAGTAATCTACCAGCGACTTCTTTAATATTATTTCGGGATACGGGTTAATTTCTGACGCTAGTTCCTTAAGTAAATAATCGGGTATTTGATCGGGCCCGGAGGATTTATTATGCTTATTATTTTTCAGGAAACATTCAATTCTATTATATGAGATTTCAATTTTGGGCATCGGTTGGGTGGCACAATTTGATAAGATAACGGGGACATTCGGTGAGACATTGGTGAGGATGCTTTGAATGCCCCAGGTTATTGAACGGTAAAACATTAATACTTGGTAGTTTACCTTTTAGATTTTAGATTATCTGTTTTGGATACACACAAAACTTGACACCCCTATATTCCTTAGCCTCACCTATCTAGAGAAAACCTGACCTCGCATTACAACGAACCCTTTTTCAATGCCGCATGTATTCTACCTCTTTTCATTCCATCCAACATGACTATTCTTTTCCACCATTTTCCTTGCTTGCTTAAAGTTCTCCTCTGCATTCACGTTTTCTTCCACCTATAAATTTCTTCCAACATTACTCTCCTTAACCAATGCCTAATACTTCTTCGTTTGTTTGACTTTCTGTCCATTTAACCTCCATGAGATGAAGAATGAAAGGAATAACTATGTAGTTCCGCACAAGGCATGTATGTGGTGAACTTACAAAGTTACTTCTTCCGTTTTTACACTTATTTAGCCTTCCCAAGAAAGTATAATGAGAGAAAAGACTTACCTGTCTCTGTACAGTCTTCTTATTAACTGACATCTTGTAGTGGCCCAGTAGGTAGTGCATTCTGACCGGAGGGCCTCGCATTCGAATCCTGTATTTTGCCCCATC